>RXID01014878.1:0-285286 GCA_005019695.1 Trichopus zeylanicus subsp. travancoricus | reverse complement strand
AAATCTAATTCACCCCCTCTTAGGTTTAGGTTGCCATATTTACTTTCATCCCCTAATTAAAATAATTATATGCATGTAATTTATCTCCCCCTTTAGCCATCAATAAAAAGGGTGAATCTAATATGGAATTACCAAGAAAAGCACAAGGATGATGCAACTAATGAATAAAAGCCCCAATTTTGAAATTTTAACAAAATATTTCCCTCTTTTTTTTGGAAAAAAATTTCGCTGTATTACCAAAAGTTGCCAATTGATGGAAGAATAAAAAAACTCAAAGTTATTAGACCACAAGCCTAAGCATGAGGCTCTGGTACTAATTGTTGGCCCAAATTGGCAACCTTTAAGAGGGGAAGGGCAATAGATTTCAAAATATAAAATATAATTTAAGATCAAATGCCCAACCGAATACACGAAGATAATTACTCATGGAACTAAAGTAAATCACACAAATTTCAATCAATCACAAGTGAAATAGTATAAAGAAAATAAGGAATGAATGCACCACGATTTACGTGATTCAAAGACCAAATGCTCCTACTTCGTAGCCCTTACCTCATTTTTGAGGACTTCAATCACTCCACTAGTGATGTCATTTCTTGAGGTGAAGCCAAGCTTTTATATTAAACTCTAAACTAGAGTATTTCTTCCTTTAGGTGAAGCCATGCCAGTACAAATGATCTTACTCCCACCAAGAAGATCTACTTCATATTGGAGATTTTGTACTCTCACACTCCTAACAACCTTGGAGCATTTACAAGTAGAAAAGGATGAAAATGATAAAATTTAAGCTCACTACAAGTTCTCTCAAGATAAGAATACGGGAATTGAATATTTGTTTTGAAATTGAAGGTTTAGAGCATTCTTAGGCTAGTAGGCTTTGGGATTTGATCTCTTCTCTCTAATGAGTATGAAGTTGTTAAAACATATTTAGAGAAGTCCAACCATGCCTATTTATACCTTATGGCTCGAGACTAGCCGTTGGGGGTGAAATTCAATAACTAGTCTCGCTCCAATGGTCAAAATATAACTAGCCATTAAGTAAATGCCACAGGTTCTAACATCTGATCATCAAGTTTGAGTGCTCAAACTAGCCAAGTTTGGGTGTCCAAACTAGTATCGAATATTGAAACTCTGAATATAGATAAAACCAGAAGTTATAGCTTCTAAACTTTGGGCATTCAAATCTTAGGTTTGGGCTTCTGATGATATCAGTAATCACTAGAGATTTTAAGCTATATTTAGACATCTGAACTTTGAAGTTTGAGCATTCAAGTTTATAGAAAATTCTTAACTAGTTTACTACAACTTAAGTTCCCATTTGATATCAACTCATAACTAATCTTGGATAAAATAGTAGGCTGGTGAAGGTATTCCAAGATGAGTTTGAGGGCTAATAAAAAACTCTAACCTATTAATCTCAAGACAAATTCTCGACTTGACTAAAACAAAGGAAAGTTTAAACCTAGTAGATGTCAAATTCTTGAGTTGCTTTGGCTATGTTTGTGTCATCCTTGAATCTTTAATTTGTTGTAGACACCTTCGTACCACTTCCAGGACATCCTTTGATCTCTTCAAGTCACATTTGCCTATCTATCATCATGCTTCATTTTCTTTGAAGCTTTTGAACATTCCCTTGAGAGGTTTAATGCACTTTGGTTAAAACACAACTTAAGTAGACATCAAATACAAAGTTTGTTCATTATCAAAACTACAAAGGTCAATATAATGGACTCAAGTTTATTCAAGTATTGGAGGGTACTTAATTGTGCAACTGTACTTGTGAATCTCGAATCCCACATGGGTATCCTGAGCCCTAATTCTTTTTATTATTTGAACACTTTGATTCATGATTGTAAATTTAATTTGGATTTCATATATGTTTCTTGTAAGATCATAGATATTGTTGTTAAACTTCAAGATACTCATAGTAACATGTTTATTTCTACTATTAAGGCTAGCTCATATGGTTCAATAGCATATAGAGAAGTGTTTGGTTAACTAAAAGTAGAGGAAGTTACCAAACTTGGAGAAGAGATGGGAGTAAGAAGTGGAGTAAGTGTTCAATTTTAGTAACTTCTATTGTTTGGATAATTTTAGTGGGGAAGTGGAGGAAGTTGGACTTTCGTGACTTCTTTGATTTTGATTATTTGGTAACAAGGGTATGAAGCGATGGATTTTATGTATAAATTAGTGATATGTAATAATATGAATATGTAAATTTTAAGGATATTAGTTTCATAAATTATATCCTAATTTTAGGTCGTAATGTGGAATTTTAAGTGTTTTAAGAGGTAGGTATGCAAAAATCCATTTAGATATAGCATAATATAAAGTCAAAATGAACTCTAGTGCAAGGGTTAAGAGGGCTAAACACCTCTTAATATTGTTTAACTTAAATCACCAAATTTGTTACTTTGACATAGTTAATTTGATCAAATGACCTATTTGCTTCAAGGTCATGGGGAGTTAATCCCTATAACTCCAAGATGATATGAAATGGGGGTGGAGTTAGACATAGACTCTAGGGAGAAACAAGCTTCCATGTTTTCAAAGCTATCTTTACACTCAATCCAAAAAATTTAGAAGTCAAGCTTAGCTAGCTCTTGAGTTAGCTACTCTAGATCCAAAAGAGGTAAACTAAAAGAAGGAAAGTTCCAAAGGAGAAGGATTTTATCTAGGGCTTCTCTTTCTTTTATCCTTGCCTTCTCAAGGCTTCTCTTTTCACTATCCTTTCTTATAACTGTGTGGAGGGTGGCAAATGATCTTTTTCCTTTGCCTTTGCTTTATGCGAAAGTCCCACAAGGAATCTCAAACATGGTACGTACAATTTTTGCCATATGATCATGCATTATGAAATGCTAAAAGTAGAAAATAATGGAATATTTGGCCTATAATCTTCGTTTTTGTAAACTATGGTTGATAGCTTCAATTTCACTAGAGAACATGAGACTTGGATGAATTAATTATCATCTTCTTCGCTGTTTGATGACAGCATTAGGAATCCCACAAAAATTTTGATAATTCAGGGTTACCACATGAAAGTTCATTATCACTAAACCAAGCTCTTATTTCCTTGTTTAGATCATCCATGGGACATGTAGGCCCTGAAGAACATTCCTTAATATGTGTCTTGACTTCTGAAATAATTGATCTTTTATGTAAAATCTTGTGAAGGTATTGATATGTTTGATATGTTCATCAATGTGTTGTCATACATTGACTCCCTCTTCTGCATCATATGTACTTAACTATCTAAAATACAATGTTTATGTATCTTCATAGCATTGGAAGCAAAAATATACATCTTCAGTAGTCATGGACAAGAGTTGGATCAAGATAAAGAATTGACTAGATCGGAGATATATTGAGGGAGTAAATACATTTCTTGACTATACATATACAAACAAGATGATATATTAGAGAAAAAGTTGTCCATGTATAGATTATATGACTAAGCATAATTAAACATGGAAAGAAGTGTATGAACATGTAATAGTGGGATAATGGAATGTGTCATATACTAAGTGGACATTGCATGAGGCTGAATCATGAAGATGTTATAGTGAATGATGAAGATGGAGATGACATCGAAGGATTGTTGCATAATGCCTTTGGTCCCCCAGGCTTCTTTGGAGACGCATGTGTTGCTGATGTCGAAATGCCACCTAAGGGTAGTGATAATGATGGTATGAAATTTTACAATCTACTCAATGAATCTAATATTGGATTGTACTTAAGATGAAAAAGCTTCACATTCTTATTATTCATTAGGCAACTGTTAGCTATGAAGTCCAAGTGTCAATGGATTAACAACTCGTTCAATATACTATTGGAGATATTGAAAGAGGTGTTCCATGCATGTTCAAAATCTCCTTATTCTTATTGTGAGGCTTGGAATATTATCAAGGATTAGGCCGCATCTATACAACAATTCATGCATGTTCAAAAAATTCCATGCTTTACAGAAATGAGAGTGCATTAGATATATGTTGCAAGCACTAAAAATCTCCATGGTACACACATTTTGAGAATCAGGCAAATGTTGATGGTCAGGAAGTGTGAAAAATTCCCACCAAGGTGGTGTGATACTTTCCTTTTAGGTTAAGATTATAAAGATTTTTCATGTCATCAACAATAGCTCCACACATGAGATGATATGCTAAAGGTCATGTACATGATGGAGTACTGAGGCATCCAATAGATAGTGTACCTTGGAAGGAATTCAACAAACATTACCCTAACTTTGTCAATGACATTCACAATATAAGATTGGGTTTAGCTTTGGATGGATTTAGTCCCTTCTAGTAAATAAGTAGTTCATATAGCACATAGCTGATGGTATTGATTCTGTACAATTTGCGTCCATGCTTATGTATAAAACTATCATTGTTCATTTTATCCATGACCATTGATGGAGAAAGAGGTCCTAGAAGTGACATTGATATGTACCTATAGTTGTTAATAGAAGGGCTAAAAGAATTATGGGAACTAGACATGCCGACATATCATATGAGTAGAAAATAGTTATTTTGCATTTGTATAATACTAATGTGGAAAATCAATGATTTCCCTACATATGGATATCTCTTTGAATATAGAACAAGGGGTCAAACTGCTTGTGCTCTATGTAAGAAGAACATATGATCTAAATGGTTAAAATATGGCCAAAAATTTTGATTGCTATATGTGTCATCACCAATTTTTGCCTGTTGATCTTGAATTTTAACTTGATAAAGTTTCATTCGATGGAATATGTGATTATCATTTTCCTCCCTCTTGGCTATTTGGAGTGGATGCAATGAATGAAGTTACGACTCCACAAAATAAAATAGAAACATATCATTAGTTACTCTCATCCAAGAAGAGGAAGAGAAGTGAAAAGAAAATGGATGGTAGCTTTAAGGTCAGGAGCAACTAGAAAAAAATGTGTTCTTTGATTTTCCATATTGGAGCACTTACGTATTTGACACAATCTTAATTTCATGTACATTGAGAAAATTTTTCTTGAGAATTTGATATGAATGTTATTGGATACTCTGAACAAGTTGAAGGACAATTTGAATACACATCATGATCTTATAAACATTCACAAGAAAGAGGTAGTAAATCATATTTGACTCCTGTTGCATTCACAATGAGTAAACAGGAGAAGAATACCTTTCTAGGTGTCTTGAAAAATGTGAAGGTACTTGATGTTATGCGTAAAATATTTTTAGATGTGTAAATATGAAGGACTAGATTTATTGAAGGTGGGGTCGGCCATCCAATTGGGATGTTGGAAGATGTTAAATATTTGAATGAGGTTCAAAGGACATAAGCATACTGATATATGTTATTCAATTTGGACATTGTTGATGTTCTTTACGAGTAATCTCTTAATTTAATTAACAAGAATTTAATCCAACATAACCTATTTTGTTATTAAATGAGGTGTTTAAATTAGTGTTGTAGAAAACCAATTAACCAGACACCCATCATAATAATGGTGAGAGTATAAGTTGATGTCATCATATGTTTCTATTAATGAGCTCATGTTAGCATTGTTATTGGTCATCTTTTAAGCCCAAAATTTGTGGTGAGATAGACTATACTAGAGGATTCCACTTTAAATACAACTTTAGAATAAAATCCATGATCAAGTTTTTGGCCATGAAAGACTTGTCCAACTATAGATTATGAGGCCAAACCCTGTCAAGTCCCTGACTCATCCTTTAAAGCTTCACAAGGTGAGCCAGTACTCTATACCCAAGCTTAATTATAGGCTATCATATGAGCTGAGGTCACTGAACAAGTCAAGAAGTGGAAGAACAACTTCCTAGCAATGCAATCTTATGCCATCTCTCAGCCAAGTCCTTCATCTTTACAAGTTCCTCTTAAGTAAGGTCTGCATGTGGTATGGAGAATATTCAGCATTCTTTTGCATTTTGTTGTTTCTACATATAATTTATACATAAAACTAACATAAGTGTTTGTGGTTTCTAAGGTTTCACATACCACAAATCAATAGTAGACCAAAGGTGTTAATAGATAAGTGGGCTTGGAAGAAACTCCTTCCACTTCTTCAAACACCTCTATTATATTTTGTTAAGGACCTAACCTAATACAATTCAATGTTCACTATATTGAAAACTAGGTTAGGATATGAGGATATGGCCATATGGATATGCACGAGGTTGGAGACATGAGCATGAGAATTGGGATACATGCACAAATATAGGCACAGGGGTAGCGACATGAGCACGGGCTTGGGGACACGGTCTCGGGGATGAGTGTATCAATTCACATGTATTTGTGGACTCATCTTGCCGAACAATTCATGCTATATCCTATGATTATAATAGTAATGTATATTTCATTTGATTTAGAACTATAAGAGGAGGAGGCCTAAGACAAGTGAGCTGTCAGGCATTGATTAGTGAGAGTGATTTTTTTTGGATGATTTTATAGATTTGAGATGTTAAGTCATTTTGGTTAAGACAAATTTGATCAAAATTTGACTAGAACCAAAGCTTAAATACCACTAGACTATGACTCAAATATGGGTTCGAATAGGGACTAAATTGTAGTCACATTTGATCGAAAATTGAACTCGATTTGGACCAAAATTGTTGCCAAATTTTGGCTTAAATTGAATTCAGCTCATATAGGTTAAGTGGGTTAGAAATTTAGACCAAAATAAAACTAATTAAAAATCTGGTTTAAAAAAATAATAAAACTTTTACAAATAGTTCAGAGACCAAATAAATTTTTACAAATATATTCTAATTGGATTTTTCTTATAAATAGGTTCGTGGATTGAAAATTCTTATGAAATTATCCAGAAAAAATCTTCAAATTACAAATTAATCTTCACAATAAATCCTTCAAAAATATTAAATTTCATAATTAATATTTGTAAAGTTATAGATAAGTCCCTTGAAGATTTTTATTTTCAAATAAATCTCTAGGATTTTGAAATTTATAGATTTTTTGCGAATAAGACCCTAACAAAATTAAGATTTATAAATAAGTCCCTAGGGATAAATTTGCATAAAAGCCCCTAAATTTTTCAAGATTATAATTTAGTCTCCGAAATAAAATTATACAAAATACTTCCTCAAATTTGTCATATTCCAAATGAGTACAACTCAACTAAATTTCATCATCCATAATATTATTTATCCAAATCAAATAAGATATATTATCCACAATTTAAAATTCAAAGAAAAAACCAATCCATCTCCATCCAATCTCCAGAGTTTTAAGTTTTGAATAAAGATAGGCTTTATATAATCCTAGAATATTGCAAATCCAAAAGAGACTGATTAGAGAATAGGAAAAGAGATTATTCAAAGAGGATCATAAAGCATGGAAATAAAAGACAGTAAATCCTTAGCTTTAGATTTCTTTCTGTTCTTCCATGTTGCTCTTCCATGTCCAACTCCATTAAAATGGTCCTCTCTATTGATGGGCCTAAATCTCATCTGACTACAAGTAGCTCAGTCTTATGTTGTTGCCACTTGGTGGCTCCCTGTTGTTATATGAAGACCTGTTGCCCACAGGCCACTCCCTTCAACCACTAATTGGGCATCTCTCCCTTGCCAAACCTCACCAACTCCTTCCTTACTGACTCGTGCACTTCCAAAATGTCACCATCATGCTTGCACTGCTTGAGGATAGTCCAACCACTCCTTTATCATGGCCTCACAACATGACTCCAGGCCTACTCCTAGCCACCTATGGGATGCTTTGTTCCTGGCCATTGAAGAACCATCGGCTGCCCATGCTGCCCACTACCATGTTCGTTAGCCCCATCATCCTCGCACTACCCCATACTCCACCCTTGTAGAATGCCCATGCACCACCCATGGAGGCCACACTCCGCCCCTTACAATTGGTTGTGTAGGGCTATGCCACCACCTTTGCATCACTCTCCGGCACCTAACCACCATTGCCTTGCTACTCTATCTGAGATGCAGCTCACATGGGTTGTGCTACCAACCTCCTCCTGGTGGCTACAAGGCTTCTAATCTAGCTCCAGTTAGGGCTGTGCATTGGGCTCAAAATCAAACCGAACCGAACTGAACTGAATCGAATAAACTAAATCAAAATTTTTGATTTTCAAAAATCCAAAACCGAATTGAACCGAATATTATATAAACTGAATCTGAACTAAACCCAAATATTTTGGTTCAGTTTAGTTTAAATCAAAAACTGATTTTGAAACTGAATTTTTTGTGTCATTGAGTCATTGACTTATTTGCATAATTGCATTTGCCCAATTTTTGCCCATGAGTCATGGATGCAAACAATAACCACTTAAGTTTCCTATTTGTTGATATTTCCTCCTTCTTTCTTGTCCCAATTTTTTTTTGGTTGGTTTTCATATGATCCTCACAACTACATAGTCTACACTTGATCGCATTTTTTGTGAGACAAAAAACAAAAATAGAAGTATAGGGTATTTTTCTCGAACTAGCATATGCCAAGAAACATACCCAGTTGTAACCCAATAGATACTGAATCCCATAATGTACAGTCGCAAGACAATCCATGCTTGCAAACACTCCTATAATATCATTCTGATCACCATGTGGTGATTGAACACTTGCATCCATGAGGTTGAGAATAATTCCAACAAGTGGGGCCAAGATAGCACTCCTATTTGACTTCTCTTGATATTGACCAAATAGCCGAAGAGACCTGCTATCAATAAATTAAAAGAAATATAATTACAAAAACATAAAAAAATTATTCTGAAAAATAGAATCATAGAGGACAAAGCCTTAAAGAACCCCATCTTCCAGGATAATTAATCAAATTAACTAGATTACAAACAAAGCTGAAAATATAAATGCAAGAGTGACTATTAATGATACATTATGTTCCAAATCAACTTACAAGTCAAATAATTCAGCATCAGCAGCTGTGATTATGTGGTTTAGAATAAATATAATCAATTTAGTTAGCCTTCAAAGGTTTATATCAAGTCCATTAAGAAAAGGTTGATGAATCTCCCATGTACAGAACACTAATATACATGCAAGATTGCTTGAAAGATCAAAAATCAAAAGTCAAAACCAAGACTAAGTTCTAAAATCCCACTATCCTAGTACCCAATGCTTGCCATAATTCACCATGAAGGAAATAGATAAAACTGAAGTAATCAAGCAAGTCAAAACAAGCATAGAACCAATATTTGTTCTTGGATACATGCATCTAAATAGACTAAATTCACTTTTTTTGTTGGATCATACTGCTGGACCTAAAAAAAATAGTAAAATATTATCATAGTAAAAGAAAATGTCAGATAACTGGGTAAGGACCATAAGGTCATAAGTTCACACATGCACATAGTATTGTCAACAAATTAAAAGAAATACAAAAATATAAAAAAAATTATTCTGAAAAAGAGAATCATTGAGGACAAAGCCTTAAAGAACCCTATCTTCCAGGATAAGTAATCAAATTGACAAGGTTACAAATAAAGCTGAAAATATAAATGTAAGAGTGACTATTAATCATACATTATGCTCCAAATCAACTTACAAGTCAAATAACTCAATATCAGCAATTGTGATTATGTCGTTCAGAATATATATGATCAATTCAATTAGCCTTTGAAGGTTTATATCAGGTCCATTAAGAAAAGGTTGAGGAATCTCTCATATACAGAACTCTAATATACATGCAAGATTGCATGAAAGATCAAAAATCAAAAGTAAGAACCAAGACTAAGTTCTAAAATCCCACTACCCCCATACCCAATGCTTGCCATAATTCAACAAGAAGAAAACAGATAAAACTGAAGCAATCATGCAAGTCAAAATAAGCATAGAACTAATACATATTCTTAGATGCATGCATCTAAATGGACTAAATTCACTTTTTCTATTGGATCATACTGTTGGACCTAAAAAAAGTAGTAAAATATCATCACAGTAAAAGAAAATGTCAGGTAACTTGGTAAGGACTGTAAGGTCATAACTTCACACATACACATGAATGATGAGGAGCCGCATTGAAAGGCTATGAAGATACAAACCAAGTTACTATTTAGTAAAAAGGAGAGATAAGAATGAATTTGCAAGAGATGACCATAGAAAGTTAGAAATAGCCAAAATGAAACTATCATAATACATACCATGAAAAAATATGAAAAAAAAATACATAAAAAATAAATAAGAATATTCAAACCTTAAATACTTTATAGAATCTCAAAACATTAAAAGATGACTTCTCAAAATTCAATAGTTGTGACATCCAATTTCATTATTGTCGATTCTGAAATAAAAAACCCATTGAATGATTATTTGATCATAATAAAAAAATACATAGTCTAATAATAAAAATGTTAGCAATGCAAATCTTACCCTCTCGAATCTTTTCAAGTTCTTCCAAAATTTCCTCAACATTAATTTCTATATTTGGTTTTCAAATCCAATCTTGAGTGCAAAGGAGAGCTTGTGCTAGTGTAGGAGTCAAAGAGCTACAAAAATGATCAAGTATACGCCCTCCTATGCTAAAAGCTAACTTAGAGGCTACTGTAGACATAGGTATAGCTAATATATCATGAGCCATATGTGATAGAATAGGAAATCTATAGCTATTCACTTTCTGGAAGCCCAAAATATCAAAGTTTGGCTCATTTTTGTCAAGATCCTCAGACAAATACTTGTCTAACTCAGATTTTATTTCATCACCCATGAAACTTTTTCTATGCTCATCAAATAGACTACTTAAGATATACTTTCCTAATTACATTGGCATACTTGATCCTTCACTATCTTGCATCCCTTCTGGTTGTAGCTGCATCCTATATTCTTTGAATAAATCATATACAACTTCATGTAATTTTCTCCTTATCATGACACCTCTTTCACCTTCATATATTTTTTCAGCTCCAAACTCAACATATTCTAACTTGCTTCTTGGATCAAAGATGATAGGAATGAAAAGAAGCATATCAATCTTCTTTGACTCACCCCAATACTTGTCATATTTTACTTTCATCATGGCAGCCATATCTTGGACTTTTGTGTCATTGTTGACTTTTCACATATTCAAAAGAAGGTTAACTTGACAAATTTCATCAAAAAATAAATTACTTGTAACATACATAGAGCCAGAAAATCGAAGAGTCAACTCATAGAAATCATCTAAGAATGTAATAAGTCACCTAACATTTTGCCAATCAAAAGATAGAGGAACTTCATCTTCATTATTAAGCTCATTACAAAAATTGCTATCTTCCTCTTCAAATTTTTCAAAAGCCCTCTCAAAAGTTTGAGCTGCTTCAAGCATCATATAGGTGGAATTCTACCTTTTGGATACATCCAAACAAAGACATTTTTTTCTTTTAATTTTTTTAAATTTCCATACATTCATTGAACTTTTGCCATCTTACTAGAGAATATCTCACATATTTTACTATAGATCTAACTCGAGCAATGAAATATGTTATCTTATTCAAACCATCTTTCACCATAAGATTAATGATATGTGCTATGCATCGCATATGAACATATTTTCCTTGTGCTAAACAAGTGCCCCAATTCAAAATTTTTTTCTTCAAATAGGAAATAGTACTATCATTTGAAGAAGCATTTCAATAGTAATAGTCAAAACATTATCAATTCCCTATTCAGAGAAATATTTTTTAATTGCTTTTCCTATAACTTCACCCTTATGACTTGTAATTTTATAGAAGTTCAAAAGTTTCTTCTTCAATTTCTAATCAATATTAATATAATGTGCTGTGATACACATATAGTTTATTTTTTGAATTGAGGTCCAAGTATCAGTGGTCAAACACACCCTTTGTTTGGACTCTTTGAAATATTGTTTCAACTTTACCTTTTCATCATGGTAGAGTTGATAATAATCTCTAGTCGTAGTCCAACGTGAAGGCATTCAAAATCTAGGGCAAGCTTGAGACATAAAGTATTGAAAACCTTCATGTTGCACAAAACTAAAAGGTAGTTCATCTACAACAATCATGTATGCCAGTGCTTTTCTAATTTTTTCTTGATCAAACTTCCAACTAGTTAACATACAATCATTTTCTACTTCTTTTTGAATAGGTTGCATAGCAAGTTGTGTTTGATGTGTACTAACATTATATGGATATTGCTTGCATTGATTCATGTGATTTCTAAGAGAAGAAGTACCATTTTTTTTGAGTCACAAAAGAATTCATTACCATAATAGTTGCATCTGGCTTTGGTTAACTTGTCTGGTGTTATGAATTTTGTGAAATACTCCTATACAACTGATCATGCTATCATTGTCTTTCTTGGGATTGGAGGCTTTATACATGTTAACGCATTACCTCATTTGAAACTTCCATATGCATAGAACTTTCTTAAGAATTTGAATTTGGCATTGGACTTCGAATATTGGATTTGTGTTTGGAAGCTCATGACTATCATCCTCGTTTAACATCTATCAACAAAGAATACAAGTAAAATACTGAATCAAAAATTAATTTTGAATAGAAGTAGAGAAAACAAATTAGAAGATATATCAAAACTTGTAAATAACTACCATTCCGTTATCAAACAATCCCTACAAGTTTCTTCCAATAGATCTAAAACTGAATTGAACATACCCACATTAGACTCAAATGATCAAAAATAGCAAATCGATTTTCATAAAAATACTAAACAAAACAAAAGGCATTAAGCATTGAGCAACTTGATTTTCACAAAAGTGACAAAACCCCAATATATAACAATAAAATCATATGAAATTAAAAAACCCTAATTTAATTTCACAAAACTTAATTAAATTTCATAATTTCATAAATCCTCTCACATTGCAGCTTGATCCTGATGATGCCATTGTGGAAGAATGAGAAATTGAAGCTTGGAGCATTGAAGGCCGATCACAGAGAGATCTTGAGACATTGAGACTCAGAGATGGAGGGTGGATGACAGCGATATCACATTGTTGAAGATTGAAGGATGCCAGGTTGCTGGAGAACTTTCTAACTCTTCTCATTGTGATGATCGCACAATGAAACCTTTGATCCTGACACAGCATAGCATCGCAGCTACAGGGATGAAGGAGAAGGATGATCGAGAGTTCGAGACTTAGGGATTTAGGGTTAGGGTAGAAATGAGAAATCGACATCAGTGTCATGGTGAACCGGATGACTTATAGGTCCATATATATAAGTTGTGTCTGTGAACCGATTAGCCCAAAACCAAAACCATATATATATATATATATATCTATATATATATATAATTCGGTTTGGTTCAATTTTTATGATTTTTCAAAATCAAAAACCAAAACTGAAACTAAATATCAAAATTTTCTATTTTCAAAACCGAACTGAATCAAAAATTGAATAACCCAAACCGAATCAATTATTCAGTTTCAGTTCGGTCGATTTATTTGGTTTGAACCGAATACTACACACCCTTGGCTCCAGCACCTCACGCACACATAGCCCATTGAACAACCACGCCACTATCGATAGGAACACCTGGCTAGGGCTCATGCCACTCCTTACCACTCATCTGCTACTATTGCTGCCAAGAAGGGGCTCGATCTAGCTAGATCTGGCCATGAGGTGAAGGGGATGGCTCAATTGGTAAGAGAGGAGAAGATGAGTAGACGAAGAAGAAATTTGGACATGGAGGAAGAAGAAGAATAGGCGAAGAGAAAGTGGGAAATAAAGGAGAAAATAAAGAAGAAGTAAAAAAAGAAGGAAAAATTTTCAGATAAATCTTAGAAATTTTTTATTAGACTAATTGACCCCATTGATTTTCAATATCTCAAAAACTCCTATTCGTTAGTGTAAAAAACCCATGAAATACTATAGTAGTACTATAGTAGATTTAAAAAAATTTGAAATGTAGTAGCGATATTATACAATAATATAATAACATAAAAACTATTATAATAATAATATAATTAAATATAAATATTTGTAAAAGTACTGTAGCAATATTGTAGTAATAGTATATACTTAAAAATTAGTTATATGATTAAAAAAACTTTTTTTATATATAATTAAATTTAATCATAATGGTTATTTTCTATTTATATTAGTTTGATTTTCATTATTTTAACTTATTTATGTTTATATTAATTTTGATTATAATTATTTTAGCTTAGTTTTGTTTATATTAGTTTGATTTTGATTATTTTAGCTTATTTATATTTATATTAGTTTGGTTTTGATCATAACAAACAAAGTATTGTCAATAAATCTAAAAAATTACTATAGTATTTGCTACAGTACTTTGCTGCAATGTATGTTATAGTGCATGTAATAGTACATTAACGGAACTACATTACCGTTAGTAACGGTAAGAATTAAAATAAAATATATGTCATATCACAAGGATTTTTGCGGATATTAAAATTTTGAGGGGCCAATTGGTGTAATGAAAAAATTTTTAGGGTTCATCTAAAAATTTTTTTCCAAAATAAAAAAGGGATTTTTTGTTGGTTGCCAACTATAGGGGAGAGAGAGGGGAAAATAAAGAAAAAGCCAAAAAAAAGAGAGAAAAAAGAAATGAGAAAGAAAGGAAAAAAATATTTTTCTCATCTCGATTTGCATGTTTTGGGCTTTCGACTTAGGGTTAGTCTGAAAATTAATTCAACCTAGGGTCAACCTATAAGCTCACTTGAAAGTCAATTCAACCTATGGCTAGTGTAGAAACTCACCCAAAAATCAATTTAACCTAAGGCCAGCCTATGAGCTTTTCCAAAAGTCAACTCGACCTAAGACCTTCTTATAGACTCGTTCAAAGGTCAATTCAACCTCGAGCCTTTCTCTTGGCTCACCTGAGAGTCAATTCAACCTAGGACCAATTTGTAAACTTGTTTGAAAGTTAATTCAACCTATGGTCATCCGTGGATATCATCAGACCTAAGGCCAACTTATGTGCTTGATTAAAAGTCAAATCAACTTATGGCTAGCCTGTGAATTTGCCTAAAAGTCAAATTGACTTAAGGCCAGCCTATGGGCTCATCCAAAAGTTAGGTCAACTCAAGGCCAACTCACAAACTCGCTTGAAAGTTAGATCGACTGAAGACTAGCTTGCAAGTTTGTTTGAAAGTTAAATTGACTCAAAATTAGCTTATAGGCTCGTTTAAAGTTCAAATTGACTCAAGGCCAGTTTGTGGAGTCGCCTCAAAGCCAAATCGATACAAGGCCATTTTGTGGACTTGCCTAAAGGTCAAATTGCCTCAAGTCTAGCTTGTGAACTCATCTAAAAGTCAAATCAACTCAAGACTAGCTTTCGGGTTCTCCTAAAAATAAAATTGACTCAAGGCTAGCCACAGGCTTGCTCAAAAGTCATTCAATCAATAGATAGCCTGAGGGCTCTTTAATTAACCAAATCAAATAGATTAAATTGATTAAAATAATAAACTTAATTAAATTAAAACTAATTTAATTTGGCTAAATTAAATAATTGATCAAGCTGAACTGATTTGATTCAAATGAACCATTAAATAGACCTAAATCGATCAAACAAATTAATAGACTAAATTCAAATTAAAATAACCTAGTTTCAAATTGGGCCAACCTAAATCTAAATTGGGTCAACCCAAATTAGATCGGGTCCAATTAGTTTAGACCCAACTCCAATCGGGTTCAAATTAGGTCAATCAAAATCTAAATTAGGTCAACCCAAATTAGATTAGGTCTAATCGGTTCAGACTTAACATCAAACAAATTCAAATTTGGTCAACCTAAATTAAATCGGTCTAAATCAAATCCTAATTGGGTTAAACCAAGTTTGAACTAACCCTATTAGGTTAAACTAAGTTTGAACTAAATCTTAATTGGGTCAAATTAAGTTTAAACCAACCCTAATCATATTAAATAAAGTTAAAACCAAATCATAATTGGGTTAAATTGAGTCCAAATTGAATTCCCATTGGGTTAAACTAAGTGTGAACCAAACCCTATTTGGGTTAAAGCAAGTTTGAATTAAAACCATATTAGGTCTAAACCTGAACCAAAAGCAAATCAGGTCTAAACTTGAATCAAAATCAAATTAGGTCCAAACATAAATAAAAAAACAAATTAGGTCAAACCTGAACCAACTTAGGTCCAAACTTGAACCTAAACTTAAACCAGGTCTATCTTGAACCAAGATCAAATTAGATTCAAATTTGAACCAAGATCAAATCAGGTCCAAACCTAAATTAAAACCAAATTATT
This sequence comes from Trichopus zeylanicus subsp. travancoricus, assembly GCA_005019695.1. NCBI lineage: Eukaryota > Viridiplantae > Streptophyta > Magnoliopsida > Dioscoreales > Dioscoreaceae > Trichopus > Trichopus zeylanicus. Next base: position 269,118 of record RXID01014878.1, on the reverse strand, counting down.
TCAAATTTAAACCATGATGGGTTGAGCTCAAACCAATATGATTTAAACCCAAACCTAATAAGGGTCCAACATGGATCAAATCCAAATCCAATAAGGGTCCAATATGGTTCAAACTGAAATCCAATAAGGGTCCAACATGATTTAGACCCAAACCCAATATGTTCTTATTTGGTTTGAGACTAGGACTAGAACTAGTCATAGTCCTAGTCGGACTAGTAACCAAACACTAAAAGATAGTTAGACTAAAAATTTAGTTATTTTTAGTAACAAATTAAAATTAATTACTTTAATTTACTATTAAATTAAATTATTATAAAATTTAATTAGTTTTGTCAATATCAAATTATTGTAAGGTTAATTTGGAAAAAAAAATAGTTTTTCAATGGTGCTCCCTACTCTGACAAGCAACCAAGTACTAAAAAATAATCTAACCATCTTTTCTCCCTAATTGGACTATCATAAATCATCCCCAACTAAACGCACTCTAAAGGTCCAACATGGCTCAAATTCAACCCAACATGGGTCCAACATGATTCAAACCTAAATCTATTAATGATCTGATGAAAATAAGAATTGGATCCAAAATGTATTAAAGAATCTAATAAGAATCTAGTAAGAGTGTTTGAGGTGATTTTTGCTATAATTATAATTGATCAAAATACGATCATAATTGAAACTTGTATGCTATTAAATTATGGCTCAAGTGTACATCTCAATTGAATCTGAATCATGGCTAAATTTGATTAAAAATTGAGCTCAATTCGGGCCTAAATTGTTGAAAAAAAAGAGTATCAAGTTAAGCTAATCTAAGTGGGCTGAGTGAGTTAGATATTTTGACTACAATTGGGCCCAAAATTCATCCAAAATTTGAGTTAAAATAAAAAATATAAAAATTTTATAAATAGGTCCCTAAATTAAATAAATTCTTTCAAAAAGGTTCCTAATCGAATTTTTTCTTCTAAATAGGTCCTTGGGATAGAAATTTTGTGAAAAAATCTAACAAAATTTTAAAATTATAAATCAGTCCTCACAAAATTTAGGGTTTACAAATAAACTATTCAAAAATTCTATATTCAGAAATAAACTCCTAAAATTTTAATTTTTTACAAATAAGTCCCTCAAATTTTTTTATTTATAAATAGGTCAAAATTTTATTCATAAGGGTTCTTAAACTTTCAAAAAAAATTTATAAATAAGTTTTTTTAATAAAAAAGCCCCTAAAATTTATAAAATATAATTTAGTCCAAATTTTAAGAGAAAATTGTAAATATCCCCCTAGAAATTTGATATTGCACTAGAATATAATTTTTTAAAATACATCTTATCTTGATACTCATCAAGAGATTTTACAAACATATCCATATCTGGAATTTAAACAATCCATATGCAAAAAAACCACAAAATCCACATCCATAACAAATCTCATCCACAACTAGATAAACAGATCTTCAATTCAAATTTATGAAGAATCCGATCGTTTTGGCTATTTGAATTGTGATTTTATTATCTCCTCAATTCCCATATAACTTCATGATGCTGCAAATCGAGAGGAGAACTAGAATAACAAGCAAATTGCGAGTTGATAGGAAAAGGAGAGAAATCACCAAATTAGCTCAAATTTATCTTTTTCTGCTTCTACCTGTTCTTTCTCGTTACTCCTGTTTCCACTGCAGGGGCCATCTCCTCCTTACCACCCATGCTTATGTTGCCATCACTGCCTATGACCTCTACCTCACCATGCTTGCTAGGCCGTCTCCTTCCCCAGTTGTAATTGGCACCAGCTTCGCTGGCATCCACCTCCACGCTTGCATAGCTTGCCACACTCATTACCAGCTTGAAGCCTTCCCTACCCATTCTTTGCACTCCCAACACACCATCGAACCACCGCCAAAGCTCATTTCATCGGCCTAAGCCCCCTCCTCTTGCATTTTTCCTCATTAATCTGCCCAGCCACACTAGCTTGCTTCTCTCTGCACCTAGCCTCCTCGTTGGAGCATTGCTAGGTAGTTTCATGTCTCCTTGCTCATCAGTGGCTCCTACCATCGCTTATAGCCACTACTCGAGGCCCAATCTGTATGCGCCTTTCACCTCCATTGGATCTAGTTGGATCTAGCTAGATCTGGTTTAGAGAGGATATTGGGCTTGATTCTTGCATAGAAGAAACACAAAGAGAAAGGAGGCCAGCTTATAAGGAAGAAGAAGTGTAAAAGAAGGGGGTTTCTCTTCTTTAAAAAAAAAGAAAATTTGGCCATTAACAAAAATTCAAGAAGTAAAGAAAGGAGGCATTGGAAGAGAATTAGAGGGGAAGATTCAGAGAAAGGACGAACTGGCTCACTCTCCTACTCACGGGCACCGGCAACTTTGCTTATCTCCACCCACCATGTCCATGCCTACACAATTGTCATCTTCAATTTTGTATAGCGATCAGACTTGCTTTTATGTGGTAAATTAAATCTACTTTTGCATGGTAAATCAAGTTCATCTTGTATGGCAATCAAGCCCACATCCAATGGCAAATTCAATCCACTCCTACATGGCAATCAAACCTACTTTTATGTGGTAAATCAAATCCACTTTCGCATAGTAAATCAAATCTACTTTTACGTGGTGAATCAAGTCCATCTTGTGCGGCAATTGAGCTCACATCTATATTGCAAATTCAATCCAACTTGCATGGTGATCAAGCTTACTTTTACATGGTAAATTAAGTTCACTTTTGCATCCTAAATCAAGTCTGTCTTGTGTGGTATTCAAGCCCACATCTAATTGTCAAATTCAATCTATTTTTGTATAATGATCAAGCATGCTCTCATGTGGATAACTCAAGTTCACTCCTTGCAGCGGTCAAGTCCACTTATTGTGACAACTCAAATTCACTCATTATGGCAAATGAAGTCCACTTTTAGGTGGCAAATTAGGTCTATTTTGCATGACAATTAAGTCTACATTTACATGGTGAACCAAATCAACTCTATATGACAAATTAAGTCCACTTCTTGTGAAAATCAAGTGCACTTTCAAGTGACAAATTAAGTCCATTTTGTGTGACAATCAACCTTGCATTTTCATGGTGAATTAAGTCTAGTCCACAATGTATAGTGTTCAAACTTGCATCTACATGGTAGATCCAGTCCACTTTTATGTGGCGATCAAATCCATATTTAAATAACAAATCAAGTCCATCTTGTGTGGCAATCCAGTCCACATCTATATGGCAAATCTAATATACTTTTCCATGGCGATTAAACCTACTTTTACATGGTAAATCAAATCCACTTTTGCATGCAATCAAGCTTGTTTTTACATAGAGATTATGTCCATGCTTAAGTGACAAATCAAGTCCATGCTCAAGTGGCAAATTAAGTCCACTCTTAAGTCCACTAACACTTGGTGAGTAAAATCCATTCATACATGGGAGATCAAGTCCACTCTCACTAGCAAACATAGTCAACTCTCAAAATGTTGACATAGGGTCAAATGCATGAAAATTATTTGCACTATCTCCTCTCGTCAGAACTTGAGAAGAGGATGTGAAGGGGCAATTTGTTTTAGGTGATTTTTGTTACAATCATAATTGATCAAAATATGATCATAATTAAAAATTGTATGCCACTAAATTATAGCCCAAGTGTGGGTCTCAATTGAATCTAAATCATGTTCAAATTCGACTGAAAATTGGGCTCAATTCTGACCCAAATTATTGAAAAAAAATGGGGATCAAGCTAAGCTCAATCCAAGTGGGTTGAGTGGGTTAGATTTTTGGACCAAAATCGGGCCTAAAATTCATCCAAAGTTTGGGTTAAAATGGAAAATATAAGAGTTTACAAATAGATCTCTAAACTGAATAAATTCTTACAAAAAATCCTTGGCTAAATTTTTTCTTACAAATAGGTCCCTAGGATGAAAATTTTGTGAAAAAATTAAATAAAATTCTAAAATTATAAATCAGTCCTTACAAAATTTAGGACTTGGAAATAAACTCTTCAAATTCACAAATGAACTCTTACAATTTTAATTTTTCATGAATAAGTCTCTTAAAATTTTTTATTTATAAATAGCTCCAAATTTTATTCACAAGGATCCTTGAAAGTTTCAAGAAAACTTTATAAGTAAGTCTCTTTTATAAAAAGACCCCTAGAATTTATAAAATTATAATTTGGTCCAAATTTTTTCAAAAAAATGGTAAATGTCCCTCTAGAAGTTTGATATTGCACTTGAATACAAATTTTTTTAAAATACATCTTATCCTGATCCTCATCTAGATATTTCACAAACATATTCATATCTGAACAAACCACAAAATCCACATCCATAATAAATCTCATCCACAACTAGATAAACATATCTTCAATTCAAATTTTGAATAAAGAATCCGATCATTTTAGCAATTTAAATTGTTATTTTGTTATCTCCTCAATTCCTATATAGCTTCATGATCCTGCAAATCAAGAAGAGAATTAGAAACATGAGCAAAACACAAGTTGGTAGGAAAAGGAATGAAAGGAATTGAGAGATGAGAATAACAAAGAAAGAGGAGAGAAAGCACTAAGTTAGATCAAATCTTATATTTTTCTACTTTTGCTTGTTCTTTCTCCTTGCTTCTCTTTCCATTGTGGGGGGCCATCTCCTCCTCACTAGCAACGGCCTGCATAGCCATCACCTTTTATAACCTCCACCTCACTGCACTCGTGTAGCTATCTCCTTCCCCAGCCATGATCAGTCCTTGCTTTGTTAGCCTTCACCTCTATGCTTGCACAAACCACTACATTCGTCACTAGCCTGAAGCCTTCCTTGTTCATGCTCTGCACTGTCAACATGCCACTGGAGCTCCCTTCACCAGCCTAAGCCCCCTCCTCATGCGTTTGGACTCACACTTAGCCAACCTTTGGGCTTTCATTTTGCTCACACCAAGCCAGCCTTTAGGTTTGCAGCTAGCCAGTCTTTGGGCTTGCACACAACTAGCATTTGAGCTTGCATTTAGCTAGCCTTCAAGCTCATACTCAACTAGTATTTAGTTTGCATTTAGCTAGCCTTCAAGATTGTACCTCAGCTAGCCTTTAGGCTTATACTCAACTAGCTTTGGGCTTGAACATAAGCCAGTGTTTGGGCTCACACTCAGCCAAACTTCAGGCTCACATCTAAGTTAGCCATTAGTCTTGCACTCATCCAGCCTTTAGGCTCACACACAACCAGCCTTTGGGCTTGCATCTAGGTCAGCATTCGAGCCTACCAAAATTAGGCTTGCCTTTGGGCTTGCATCTAGGCTAGCATTTGGGCCTATCAAAACTAGGCTAGTCTTTGGACTTGCATCCAGGCTAGCATTTAGGCCTATAAAAACCAAGTTAGCCTTTAGGCTTGCATCTAGGTCAACATTCAGACCTACCAAAACTAGGCTAGTCTTTGAGCTCGGTGAATCAAGCTAGCTCTCAAGCTTACACTGAAGTTAGTCTTCAGACTCACATTTCAAGCTAGTCTTCAAACTTGCACTTCTAAGCCAGCCTTCAAACTCATGCTTCTCAAGCTAGTTTTTGGACTCACACCTCTATGAACAACTCTCAAGCTTTCCCAAAGTTATCATGATGGTTCAGGGGCTCTTGAATCAAATTGAACTCAATAAACATAACTAAATTGACTCAAATGGACCTAAATTGATCAACTAGATGCTTTGAAACTCAAGTTGAACTGGACCCAAATTTAAATTGAGTTAAGCCAAACCATATTGGTTCAGACTCAACCCCAAACACATTCAAATCAAGTCAATCCAAAAGCATACCAAGTTTAAATCAAACTCAATTTGGATCAAACCAAATTTGAAATAAACCCTAATTGGGTCAAATCGAATTTGAATGAAACTCTAATTGGGTTAAATCAAGTTCAAACTGAATCCTAATTGAGTCAAGTGAAACTCAAATTCAAATAGAATCAAGATTAGCCTAAATCAAAACTGAGTGGAACCTAAATTGACTTGAACTTCAACCTAGGTTCATTAAGATTCAAACTCAAACCCGATGAGGGTCCAACATGGGCCAAGCCCAACCTAAATCAAATTAAATCAGGCTTAATCAAAATTAAGTTTCGAATATTGAACTAAATTAAATCATATTCAAATCATGATCAAGTTTTGAACATAAAATTGAATCAAATTTTGAATATTGAACTGAATCAGGTCATACTTAAACCAAACCAAGTCTGAACTTTAGATCAAACTAAACTAAATGAATTCTTGAACTTGCTTAGTTAGTCAACTAAATGTTATGTTCAAAAGAAGTCAATCGATAATGTGCTTGAAGTTATTAGCCACACTTTGAGCTAAGCTAACACATGCTCAATAGTCATTGGTAATGCCTCAAACTTAATTGATAACACACCTAAGAGGCCATCAATTATCAAATCAGAAATGATCAATATAAGCCAAGGCCACTAACCATTTTGAACTGAACTAAGATAGGCTTGAACTCGCTTAGTCAGTTAGCCAAATCTCTTGTTCAATGTAAGTCAACCAATAATACACGTAAAGCTGTTGGTACACTTCGAAGCTAGTCAACTCTAGAGGTAGTTGATGATGCACTCTTCAAGCTAGTCAACTCTAGAAGCAATTGATGACAAGCCTCTCAAGCTAGTTAACGCCCAAAAGTAGTTGATGATCCACATCTTAAGCTAGTCAACCTCTAGAAGTAATTAATGATGCACCCTTCAAGCTAGCCAATCCCAAGATGCAGTTGAGGATGCATCCAACCCCCAGACGCAGTTAATGACATTCTTCTTAAGACACAGTTGATGATGCATCCAACTCCAAAAATTGATGGTGATGCTCCATTCAAGATAACCAATCTCCAAAAGATAATGATGATGCCCCCTTTGAGAGTTAAACTTAATGAGCCATTGGTAATGCCATAAGAGGTTAATGGCCAATGCCCCAAGCTATCGGTAACACTTCAAGCTAAACCTGACTAGTCATTGGTAATATTATCAAAAGAAGTTAAGTGCCAATGCCCCGAGCTATCAGCTACACTTTATACTAAACCTGACAAGCTATCGGTAATGCTATTGAAAAGAGTTAATCATCGATGCTCCAAACTATCAACCACACTTCAACCCTTTTCCATTTCCTTCATTGTCTCATCAGAAAATACCACCAAACCAAATCATCAACATCCACTAAGGATCAAATCTGAATCTACTTGAGCCCAACTTTGCATGGTGTAGTACACAATAGTGGGGTAGCAATGCACATCAAGCTCTTCCCATTTGCTTTCTTATTTCATATCATTTATGTATTCAAATTCTATAAATTAGAAAGTGAGGGTATGCCTTTGATTAAGTCATGCATTCTATCTTTCATATCCATCACATTATACTTTCTTCTTTTTTTGTGTGTTTCTATTTTATTAGCTAGGTTTCTCACTTTAGGAGGTTCCTAACAATTGTTGGGGTAAATACAATAGGGCCTTACGCCTGTTAGAAGTCATATTCCTACAACACTTGATTGTGAATTCAAACCATTGCATTTTTAATTTGTTATTTTCAGATTACTCCTTGGGATTTTCACTATCCTAGGTGGTTAATTTCAATCCCACAAAGGGTTAGATTCAAGATCCATTAAGCATCTATAAGATCTAATAAGGGTTGGTTGGATCCAGAATTTATTAAGGATCTAATAAAATCTCATAAAGGGTTTGATTTGAGATCCATTTAGGACTCAATAAGAACTCAATAAGGGTTGAATCCAATATCCATTAATGATCCAATAGTAATCCATTAAGTGTTGGATCCAAAATCCAATAAGGATCCAATAAGAACCCATAATAGGTTGGATCTAAGATCCATTATGAATTCAATAAGAACCCAATCAGTGTTGCATCTAAAATCTATTAAGGATCCAATAAGAGCCCAACAAGGATCAGATAAGATCTATTAAGGATTTAATAAAAGCCCAACAAGGGTTCAATCAGAGATCTATTAAGAATCCAATTAGGACCTAATAAGGTTTGGATCCAAGATCTATTAAAGATCCAATAAAAGCTCAATAAGGGTGGGATCCAAGATTAATTAAGGACCTAATAAGAACCCAATAAGGGTTGGATCCAAGATTCATTAAGGATCCAATAAGAACCCAACAAGGGGTCAAATTAAGATCCAATAAGGGTCAAGTTCAAAACCTAATAAGGATCAAATATAGGGTTGAACTTGACCCAAATTAAATCAAATCATACTTGAACCAAAGCCAAGTCTAAATATCAAATTAAATCAAATCAAATTTAAATAGAAGCCCAATTTGAACATCAAATCGAATCAGACCCAAACTCAAGACAAAATCAAATTTGAATTGAATCAAACTTAAACTAATTGGAGTTAATTGACAACAAGCATAAAGCCATTGAGAACACCTCAAGTCCAATAGATGATAAACCAGAAATGTCATCAATTAAGTCAGAGATTGCTAGTATAAACTAAGACTACTAACCATCTCAAATCAAACTGAACTAATGCATGCTTGAACTCTCTTAGTTAGTTAACCAAAGGCTATGTTCAAAGGAAGTCAATCAATGACAATCATAAAATCATCGGTAAAACTTCAAGCTCAACCAATATAAGTATAAAAGCCATTAGTGATGCTTCAAATTTAATAGACAACAAGCCAAAAAGACCATTGATTATCAAATTGAGAATGATTAGCTTAAGCCAAAGTCGCTAATTATTCACTCGAATAAAACTGAATTAAGGCAGGCTTAAACTTGCTTAGTTAGACAACCACATACCATATTTGAAGGAAGTCAACCAACAACAACTATAAAACCATTAGTAACACTTCAAGCTCAACTGATACAACCATACAAGTTATTAGTGATGATTTAAACTTAATTGATAACAAGGTAAAGAAGCCATCAATTATGAAATTGATAATAATTAGCAAGTCAAAGCTATTAATTATTCTCTTAAATCAAACCAAATTAAAATAGGTTTGAACTTACTTAGTTAGTTAGCCAAACACCAAGTTCGAAGGAAGTCAACCGACAACAAGTATAAAGCCTTTGGTAACACTTTAAGCTCAACCAACACAAGCAAAAAAGCCATTGGTGATGCTTCAAAGTTAATTGATAATAAACCAAAGAGGCCATCGATTATCAAATTAAGAATGATTAGCATAAACCAAAGCCACTAATCATTCTCTCAAATTAGACTGAACTAAGTCAAGTTTGAACTTACTTAGTCAATCAGCTAAATGCCATATTCATAGAATGTTAACTAACATAAGCATAAAGCCATCGACAACATTTTAAACTTCACTGACATAAGCATAAAGTCATCAGTAATGTTTCAAATCTAATTGACAATAAGCTAAAAGTTGTCAATTATGAAATCAAGGATGATTAGGATAAGCTAAGGCCGCTGATTATCCTTCCAAAATAAAGATCAAAGGAGGTCAACTGATAATAAATAGAAGGCTGTCGTTGATACTTCAAATCCTAGTGGGTCAATTAACACAAGCCAAGACAGTCGACTACACCCTAAAATCAAGCAAGATTATTAATATCCTTTAAGAATAAAATCAAGAATCCAATCCATGTCAAGTTTCAAATAAATTGTCTATCACATCATACTCAACCAAGCTCATAGGAGTGGGATAGCGGTAAGCATCAAAAACCTTCCCAATCCCTTTCTCATTTTATGTCTTTTATGTTAAAAATTTAAATTATTTAAATTATAAAGTGATGGTATACCCTTTCTTAAGTCCTGTAATCCCTTTCTTAAACTAATCAAATTATCTTTTTATTTCTTTTGTCTCTATTTTACTAGTTAGATTTTTTACTTTAAGAGGTTCATGACAATCATGAACATAATTAACAACATAGGCTTGTCCCTATTGGAAGCCATGCTCTGATAGCACCTAATTATGCACTCAAACCTACCCAAATTTCATTTGTTATTTTGAGATTGCTTTTTAGGGTTTCCAACTTAGATAGTAATGTATTTGGACATTGATTTTTGAATAGTAATGTATTTGGACATATAAAATTTTATTGATTGTTGAATAATTTTAGTATATTTGTTTAATTAATATTGTTAAATAGGGCTTTCTTATGGTTGAATGTAAATTTCTGAATTTATGAAATTTAGATATGATGTTACAGGATTTTATAATCTTTTTGGTGCTTAAAAGAGAAGTACTAACATGTGAACTTTGTTGGCAAGAAGAGATTAAAATTGTTAAGATGAGAAGTATTGGTGCTTCTACAAAAACCACCACATAGGAGTTTTGGCAATGCTCTTTTGCTAAGCACTGCCAAGAGCTTTCAGTAAAGTGCTGTAAATAGGTTTTATTAATGATGCTTAATGTGAAGTGCCACCTTACACCATTAGCGGCCCTTAGCTATGAACTCTACCAAAGGTCTCTTTTTGTTGGTACTTATTGTGAAGCACTAATAATACATAATTGCCTGCACATTTTCAACATTGCAAGAAGTGCCAAAGAAGACCTCACTACAACATAAATAGGTATTAGCAGTGCTAATAAATGGGCACTAATTATGTGCCCCCTATAAGTTGTCCGTTGGCAGCATTAAAGAATTACCACTGCCAATACAAGGTTTTTATTGGTGCTACAATTAGCATTGGTGATATATAGACACATAGGTAGTGCTAATTTAACTTAGTGCCACCTATGTTAGTACAATGCCAGCGTTAATTTCTTAGTGTCGACATTAATACTTTAAAAATTGAGCCCTACCCACTAAATTGAAAGCACAATCCCAACTTCTTCTTTGGCAATCAATCACTTCAACAGCATTTGGCCCACCATTGCACTATCTCCTTGTGCCACCACATCTTTTGCTACCGCTGCTCTATCCAGCCCCACCAATTCCATCACCACCACTAGTTCTTTCCTGCCGTGCGCTGTCCACTTGGAATCGCCATTGGATCCAAGTCATCATGGCCTCTCTGTAGGCCCCTCTGATAAAGGACATCTGAGAGTTTAGTCTCCCCCTTAAAATTCAAAATTTTGGGGGTTGATTTTGGTTCCACATTCAATTATTGGAGTTTACTTTTGGTTTGACATGTGTTTGCTTATGTCCTTGCTTATATGCTCATGTGTTTGCATCCATTGTCCATTATTATCTCCTCTTTCTATCCTTCATTTCTTGCAATATCCACCATCTAAACATAGAAAATTATCTAGATTTGATAGACTACAGAGAAAAATTAGAAATTGCAAATGCATGATTTCTCACAAGCATTGTTGAGGTAGCATACACAAAATGTTGTTTTTTAACATCCCACTAATGATAGTGCATTGATCAAGAAATAAAAGGATACTAAAAATATTAATGCAAACATAAATACAAATTGAGAAAAAGAATGTGGTGAATGTTAGTTTGCTCTGATGTTCAGAATGCCACTCAATCCCAAGCGATGACCTTTTCAATGAAAGTAACTTGGATCCATCCAAGCTCCATTTTGTTTCTAGATTTCATGTAAAAGATTCATTTTTCAACATATTGGTTAAAAAAATGTGAGAATGGATAGCACATTCAATTAGCTAGAACATATGGCAAGAGTCGGGGAAATTGTCCTAGTGATTCCATTTGGATCTTCTTGAGTAAATTCAACTTGCCACATCTATTAACAAGTTGTTCTACACCTTGTTTGCCACTGCATTGTCATTTATTGGGATAAAATTCACTTACAAGCCTCCAGCTATTATGAGGAAATGAAGATAGAAACTTCTAATCAAATTTACAGTATTAAAAAAGTTAGCACTTTTGAAGGATGCATTAATAGAAAGAGCCATGCATTGCATGATTACTACTTCCATTCCTGGAAAATGAACTATTGCTAGCATAACCTATATACTATCCCCCATGCATTATGGAGCTTATCTCTCATGCATTATGGAACTCTATAATACAACCTTGTTACATGAGGTGTATGATCAAACACAGTAGTAGAATGAGATTTGAGAATTTGAGGTAAACCTTCAAAGAATATTGCACTCTTAGTGTAACAAGTGATCTAAGATTAAATGCATTTGTTAATGGAGTCTGGTTCACCATCGATTTTGGTCTGAGAGACTCCTTGAGATCTCGATCCGCTAGACCACCCTTTTGTCAATCTGCATAATGAATAATTATGAAAGAGACCACTAGAAACCCTCTAGTGGCAGTCGCTCTGACATTCAAATTAGCTCAATACTCAATGATGAAATAGGATAGGAGATTGGGCATTAGTCCTTTACCTCTCTGATTGTGGTATGATTTATAATGCTCCTAGAGGTTTGGTGTATCTTGATTCCATGATATTGGGTAATTATTTCACTGGATTTTCTATAAAGGAGGGATTATTCCTGGATCCTTTAGGATTGACCCAAGAAATAATAGCATATTAATTGGCTAGTATACTGGTGCTAATAGACCAAGTTTCATGAGTTTGGTTACAACTAGGCTTTGAGAGGTGGCTGCTCTTTACCACAAGCTCATCCATATTTGAAGTTACTAAGCTTGTAATGGTTTGGTGTATAGACAAGTCCCTAGCTTGATCATATCCACTCATAACCTAACTTTTAGGCTTGACTTTACTGACTTTTTGATTTAGAAAGTTTGGTTCAAAAATTGTCCTTTAGTTACCTTAGATAATGGCTTTAGTTTTGGTTAGCACTGATTCAATCTTCCTAAACTATCAATTAGTAACTTGGTGTATCATCGGTACCCCCCCAAATCTATGCCCTGTACCATTGGTTTGAGGACTTGAGTTTTCAAGCTTTCTTATTACTTGTCAAAATGGCTCGGCCTATGATCATCACAACTTGATTGATTTGAACCTACATTCCCTTCTTTGGGAAAGGGGGAGGGGTGAAATGTCACCGCTAAGAGGTTTGGAGAATTGTGCCTTGGTTTACCTCAATGTTCTTGGATGCGAGGAGCTAGCTGCCATGATGCTTGGCAAAGTGGGTCATTACTTAGTTGCCTCTTGCATAATCATTTAGGGTTTTACTCCTTTTTTAGGAACTAGTCCGGATCTACCTTCTCGGTCATCAGGGTTATCCCTTGGATGCCTCATGATTCATCTCTGCATAAATTTCTAGAATCAGATGGAGGAGACATGTTTTTGGATCATGATGAACAATTTGAAAATTTAGCTTGTTGGACTTCATTGGCCTTGATTGAGCATTGTGGGAGCAATCCAATGACAAGGTGAGACTTATATGAGGGATACTATGTCTTTTTCCTCCTACTTTAGCAAATCTATGAATCTTCATCTTCTTCCTTTGGCCTCTTCCTTCTCTACTAGAAACCTTGCTCATCCATGGTGTCTTCTTCAGCTTTGTTAGGATTTGGAAAGAGAACCTCTACCACTACAAAGGAGAGCATTCAGAGATAGGCAGCTGTCCCTACCCGAAAGAAGCCCTCAACTTCTTAGGCCACTTCAGTGTCATCTGCCAAGGGTCCAAGTTCTATGCAGGCATTGGAGGAGGTAAGGGAAGTTAGTGCTCATTTGACCTCTACTCCATCTTCCTCGAAGACTATTACGCCTACCATTGTTTCTCCTACCACAAGTGATACTTCCATATTTGCAAGGGCATGTCCTTTGAAACATGCTACCATCTTGCCATTGCCTTCAAGTAAGTTTACATATTAAATTTCTTCATTTTGCTCTTGATGATCCTAGTGTAAGTATTTTACTAGATGTTTCTGAAGTGAGGTCTGGATTTTTGAGTCTACCCTATAAGAGAAAAACCTTGGGCAGCTAGTTAACATATTTGGCTTCTTAGATAGAACTGAGTTAGACCTGTGGGGGTTAGAGGAAGATATAAAACCCTTAGGGAGAAGTTTAGCTTTTAGTTTTTTTTACCTATTAGGCGATGTTTGAGAGTGGACTTAGGTATCCTATAGATTCCTTCACCAGAGATGTTTTGAAGGACTCAAACTTAGCTCCAGATTAGATTATTCCTAATGTCATAAAGTTTATCTCAGACTTCCAAACCCTAGCTACCTCAAAAGGTTATTACCTAATCATAGAAATATTTAGGGATGCCTTCAAAGGTTGCCAAGATTCCAATATGGGGAGTCAGTGGTACTTCTCCCCCCAAAAATGGTATAAACTCTTTGCCTCAAACCTCAACTCTATTCATTCTTGGAAAGATCATCCTATTAGAGTCTTCTCCAAAGTTGATTTGAGTCTTTTGTGTAAGTTGGGTAATCCTTTCTTCCAGAGGGCCAACCTTGAAATCCCTCCTAAAGTCCATCATCTTTTAGTATCTTGGGTTGATGAGGTAGAGGAGGTTAGGTTTGCCCTCACATGGTCTGATGAGGCCTGTTTCAAAGAATATGCCTTATCTGTTGCTCAGATGGCCAGTATGAAACTCAACCCCCAAGACTTAGGCTTTCTTCCCTTTATAGTCAACTTTTACTTTGATTTAATGAGGTGATGTTAATGTCGTGCTTATAGGGATTGATAAGCTTAACTTCATGAATGAGATCTTGAAGGTGCAAGGAGGGGCTCCTTAGGTATCATCAGCTCAGAAGAAGCCTACTACACTAGAAATTCCTACTCCTCCTGCTATGACCTTAAGCCAAGAGAAGAGGAAGAAAGGATAGGAGGATAAAAGTCAGGGAACTGATGAGGAGTAAGCAAAGAAAAGATAGGTTCCACCTCGTTCCTCTTCTCCTCCTTCTTGAGTTGTCACCTCAGGTGACTGTGTCCGATCACCTTCTCACATGGTGAAGAAGGCCAATCATAGCAAGGGCACCATCTCTACCCTTTCCCTTTCTCCAACTTGTTTTGAGGTGCTAGGGTGCTCTCCCCTATTCCCTGAGGTACTTCAAGAGAGATCGACACTAAGGAGTATTTCCTCAAAGACTTTGGGGACAATAAAAACTCTTCCATTGCCAAGTTCACTATCACTAAACTTTTCTTGAAGAGAGTGAGAGCTTTTCATGATGTAAGTTTATTCAAATTTGACTTCTTCCATTCTCTCCTTCTCTCAATGTTCTAACTTATTAGTTTTTCTATAGGTCTGTCATTATTTTTACTTTGCAAGGTGTCACTTTTAAGAAATTTGAAGGGAAGCAAGCTTTGAGAAGATCAAGACCAAGGAGGAGATGGACCTACTTCACTCTCAACTTACATCCCTCTAGAGCAGCATGGAGGAGTTGAGATAAAGTCAAAGGAAGAGAAGAACTTCCTTACTACCGAGTAAGATTCAACCTTATCAATATGTGATGAAAACCACCATGGAGGTGTTGAAGGCCTACATCAGACTACCCTAAAGGAGGCCAAGAACACTGCTATTGCCACATATCTCTAGAGAAAAGAGCACACCAATGGCCTGAAGATGATGAAGTTGCATGTTGTCATAGAATTCAAGGCTAGAAATGAGTATCTCAGGGATTGTACCAAGCTCTCCATCTAAGGCTTCACTGAGGGTTACCTCATTTGTAGCAAGACAATGAAGCAAACCCATGACAAGCCTGGCTTTAACCCTAAAGATCTCCACATTGAGCTCCACAATGATTTGAGGGTTTGATGCTTTGAGTGGGAGTATGAGACACTTCTTTAGAGGGAGAAGGAGGTTGCTGCAGAGATGGTGAGTGAGGGTCAAAAGGGGGAGGAGACAACAGAGTTCGAGGTAGAGGTCATTCTAGGGCTTGAGAAGCTGATACCTCTAAATGTTTTTGATTAATTGTATTTCTTTCATTATAATAGAAATTTTCTATAACAATATTTTGCTTCCAATTTCAATGAAAATTCCTTTCCTTTCTATGCTTTTGTGTTTGTTGAGTTGTTCTTTCAGTCTTCTTAACTTTGTCCAATCTCACTCGAATGTTCCCAATGAACAAGATGGTTATGTGTTTCAACTTTTTTTAGGATAAATTCCTTGAAGTATTGGTCTAGAAAATCCTAAGTTTTAGCAAGCATTTCTTCTATGAGTTTTTGAAGCACTTACTACTTCTTTTCCATGGTGGGAGGCTTTCATAGATTGATCAAAATTCTAGTTTGGAATATTTTTAGATAGGAGCATCTCAACTGATATACTTGGCCAAACTATGAAATTGATTCCTCCCTAGGGTGGTTCTGACAATACTTTATGTCAAGATCTCTTTTGTCTACCATGAATCTTGCCTTGCACCTTATTTGGGTCTGCATTTTGCTTGTTATGAGGTTAAATCCTTTACCCATCCAAACTGAGTTCCCTTATGCCTAGCATTAGACCAAGGTCTTATGCCTTATCTGACCTGAGGTCTTTATGCTTGGCATTGGGCTAAGGTCTTATGCCTCATCTGATTTAAGGTCTTTATACATGGCATTTAGCTGAGGTCTTATGACTTGTCTGATATGATGTCTTTGTGCTTGACATTAGGCTGAGTTCTTATGCCTCATCTGATCCAAGGTCTTTATGCCTGTCATTGAGTTGAGGTCTTATGCCTCATTTAATTTGAGGCCTTTGTGCCTAGCATCGGGTAGAGGTCTTATGCCTTGTTTGATCTAAGATCATTGTGTGGTCTCCCAAATAAAGGCTTAAAGCACAAACTTTGTTGGAAAATAAATGAGGCATATTTTTTAAAGATAGACCTTTCTCGTGTTGTCAATGTGCCATGTCCTCAGAAGCACTTGGCCATTTGGGTGCTCAATCTTGAAGGTTCCTAGTCTCATAGCTTGAAAGACTCTGAATGGTCCAATCTAGTTCAAAGAGAGCTTCCCCAAGGTTTGGTTGATGAGCTTAGCTCGATGAAATACCCAATCGCCATGTTGTAGTTCTTGACTATGGATCTGGATATTGTAGTACCGTGTCACTAGTCATTGATAGTAGGTGACCCTAGTGCGAGCCTTCTCTTGGACCTACACAACTAGGTCCTTCTTGGTCCAGTTGTTTTTCTCATTTTGTGAGGGATCATAACTTTTAACTCGTAGAGAAGTGAGTCCAATTTCCATTGGGATGACTGCCTCAATCCCATAAGTAAGCATATACAGTGATTCCTCAGTTGTCATTCGAGAAGTGGTTTGCTAGGACCACAAAACATAGGGTATCTCTTTGACCCAAGTGCCTTTTGCCCTTTCTAGACATTTCTTTATCATTGTGAGCAAGGTTTGGTTCATTACCTTTGCCAAGCCATTGTCTTGGGAATGTGCTACTGAGGTGAATCTTTCCTCAATATGGAGGCTGGTGCAATATTCCCTAAACTTTGAGCTATCAAATTATTTTCCATTATTTGTGACTAGTACACATGGGAGTCCAAATCTGCAAATGACATTTTGTGAAAAGAACTCCTAGATCTTCATCTTGGTGAGCATATGTAGTGGTTCAGCTTCCATTCACTTGGTAAAGTAATCTATAGTGACTACCAAGAATTTGTCCCGAGGCTATTGGAAGGGGACCTAGGATATCCATTCCCCATTGATTGAAGGGTCATGTAGCTTGAGTCTATTGGAGAAGAGCTATAGGGCTGTGGGAAATTGAGGTATGCCACTGACAATGTTCGCATTTTGATATGAATTAAAATGCCTCAGCAACCATGTTGGTCCAATAATATCCTTGCATGAGGAGCTTGTGTGCAATGGCCAATCTCCCTCCATGACTTTCACATATCCCCTTGTGGACCTCTTAGAAGGTGTAATCAGCTTCCTCAAGTTTTAGGTAGTAGATTAGTGGTTGTATGAGTGACCTCTTATGGAGAACTCCATCCACCAAGGTGAAGTTTGGAGCTAACCTCATAATCCTTTGAGCTTCAATGGGTTCCTTAGGAAGTTCCCCTTTTTCCATATAAGTAATGATCAGGTCTATCCAACTTAGCTCTGAGTCTACTACATTCACCTTGGCATTTTCTAGATTACTTGGCCACTAGATGTTCTCCACAAAAATTTGCCTTGGTTTTGGATTTGATGAGGCTGAGGCTTGTTGTGTAAGGACATCCACCTTGGTATTGCTATTTTGAGGTATGTGGCAAGTTTCAACTAGATCCATCCTTGTTATGAGCTTCTATAACTTGGCTAGGTACAACATCATGATTGCTTCTTTTATCTCATACTCCCTAGTAACTTGTGAACACACAAGTTGAGAGTTACTGAATACCTTGAGTTCTTTAGCTCCCACTACCAATGCTATGCACAATTTGAGGAGAAAAGCTTTGTATTCCATAAGATTTTTTGAAGCCCTAAATTCTACTTGAGTTGAATACTTAGCCACTCTTCTATCCAACCTTTTGAGGACTACTCCAATGCCACACCCTGACTCGCAAGCTCAGCCATCAACTTGAACCTCCCATGGTTTAGATTCAGATCCAGATAGGTATGATGTAGTTTCTACCATGAAGTCCACTAGGACCTACTCTTTGATGGTCTTACAAGCTTCAAAAGTCACCTCACATTGGCTTAATTTGATTGACCATTTTAGTAATCTCCTTGAAGTTTTCAATTTTTATAGTGTTTGCCGAAGCAAAAGGTTGGTAAGTACTATGACTGAGTATCCCTAGAAGTATGGGCTGAGTTTCCAAGTTGCTAGTACCACGATGTATGCAAGTTTTTCTAGGGGATGGTATCGAGTCTCTGCCCCTATGAGCATGTGACCCACATAATTGATGGGATGCTGCTTTCACTCTTAATCAGTTATTAGCATCGAACTTACTACTTGGTCTAAAGGTTCAATGTAGAGGAATAGTACTTCATTTGGCTCGGGTCTTACTAGCAGGGGAATCTTGGCCAAATATTTGTTGAGGTCTTCAAAGGCTCGGTCACACTCCTTGGTCCATTTGAATCCTAGGCCTTGCTTGAGAGCTTCAAAGAAGGGGAGATATTTTTCGCCCAACCTCGATGAGAAATGGTTGAGTGCCACTAAACAAACTATGAGTTTTTGCATCTCTTTAATAGAGGCTGGGGGTTTCATTTTCCTCACCACTTTGATCTTCTTGGGGTTAGCCACAATTCCTCAATTTGAGACAAGGTAACCAAGGAACTTTCCTAAACCTACTCCAAAAGCATACTTCTCAAGATTCAGCTTCATTTTGAAATGTTGTAATGTGTTGAAAGTTTCTTCTAAGTCTTTAAAGTGCCCTTTGGCATGGATAATTTTTACTAGCATGTCATTGACAAACACTTCTACATTCCTCTTGTGTTGAGTCTCAAAGACCTTGCCCACCATTTTTTGGTATGTCACCATTACATTTTTCAGCTCAAAAGGCATAGCAATGTAGCAAAAGGTACCCTGGTTTGTGATGAAAGCCATTTTCTCCTCATCCTTGGATGCATCTAAATTTGATAGTAGCCCAAGAATGCATCCAAGAAGCTTAAGAGTTGATGGCCTAAGGTCGAGTCCACCAATTGATCTATCTTAAGTAAAGGATAGCTATCCTTTGGGTAAGCTTTGTTCGAGTCAGTGAAGTCCACGCACATTTTCCACTTGTTGTTGGCCTTTTCTACCATTGCCACATTCACCAACCACTTAGGGTAATGGACTTCTTTGATGAATCTTTCATTGAGAAGTTTATTTACCTCTTTAGCATTGGCTCTTTGATGCTCACGAGTGAAGTGCCTCTTCTTTTGTTTGACTGGCTGTGATTTTCTGCCACTACAAGCTCATGTTGTGTGACCGAGGGGTTTATACCAAGTAGATCTTCTGGGATCATGCGAAGATGCCCTAACTCTCTCATAAGGACTCTCCTAATTTGATATGAAGTGGCTCCATGAGGTTCACATTGACACTGAGCTTCAGTGTTCTTCCTGATTCTTTATTGATGATGAAGTTAACGAGCTATTGCATGGGTTCAACATTCACCTTCTTTAGCTTAGGAGGAGATTCATTGACCTCAGCCACCCTTTGCCTTTTTGGTTGGTGTTGTTTTGCTAATAAGTTGCTTTGCACTTCTTTGCAAGATTTTGGTTACCCCATGCTTTACCTATGCCTAGCATAGTTAGAAATGTTATGACTAAATCAATGGTCAAAATTATTGCTTGGAGTTGATTAAGTGCTGGATGATCCAATATTACATTGTATGCCAAGTGTCTTCAAACCACCACAAACTTTGATCTAATAGTTGTGTTCCTGGAGTTCTCTTTGACCACAGTAGATTGATTGTGCTAATTGAAGTGATAGAGTCTAGTGAATCTCATAAGAGTCCTAACATATGGATCCAATTTTTACATGGTCTCCATCTAATTGTAGTCCTTGGTGAATAGAATATTTGCCAAGCTTCCTATATCAACCATGATACATTGCATGATATAGCCATTCAAGATAGCTGAGATCATTAGTGCATCATTGTGGGGCATCGAAGTTCCCTCCAAGTCCTTTGTGGAGAAGACAATATCTCAATACTCAAGCTTGGAATGTTGTCTCTTCTCAGCTCCCATGACTCCTCTTGCTCCCTACTGATGGTTTAGAATTTTCATGCTGATGTTGAGGCTTCACTTTGTGTCGATGGACTCATCAAGATCATGTTGAGGTGTCCCTTTATTAAAGGGTTGAGCAATTTTGGGGTGGAATTCCTTTTTGGAGAATCCTAAGGATGAGGTTCTTGAGTATGGGTCTCTTCAGTTCACTCACCTTGGCGAACAAACTATCTGATGTACCCATCTCTAATAAGCCTACCAAATTTATCTTTAAGATGCTTGCATTCATCATTATCATATCCCTTTTCTCAGTAAAAATGATAGTATCTTGATTTGTCTAGATGTTGCCTAGTTGTATGAATTGGTAGAGGCCTCCGTAGGAAGTCTCAATGCTCAATTTGAGTGAGAACCTCAAATCTGGAATGATTTAGTGGAGTGTAGGCTTGGAATTTTGGTCTACATTCCTCAGGCCTATGGTCTCTTCATTTGGTTCTTTGCCTATTTGACTTAGGGACCTTGGCTTCTAGAGTCTCCTTCTTTGGTTTGCTAGAATCCTCAGATTCACTTTTGGCTGAAATGACATTTTTAGCATCGATGTGCTCACAAACAAGTTATATGAACTTTGCAAGGCACTTGGGTGGTCGGTGGGCCATTTTATAGGAAACTCGAGCTTGTTGGATCCCGTTGACAACAACGGCTAGGATGATATAACTATCACCTCAATAACCTCAAGCCGAGCTTTATTGAACTAAGCCAAATACTCCCTTAAGCTTTTGCCCTATTTTCTCTTGAACATAAGCAAAAGTAAAGGGATCCTTATATTGAGGTACAAGCAAGATGAACTATTGTAGGAATTAGTCTGCTAGGTCATCAAAACACATGATGGAGTGCCTCAGAAGCCTAGAGTACCAAGCTTGGGCTAGATCTTGTAGTGTCATGGGAAATGCCTTACATAGATTAGAGTCTCATGCTCTTTGGAGAATCATGACATTATGGAAAGTACTGATATGATAGATTGGATCCTTCAAGCCATCATATACCTCATAAAGAGATCGTTGAAACTTTAGTTGTACTAAAGAATACACTACTTTGGGGATCAATGGGGTATCATACCTCATGTAGTTAGGATAAACTAGTGCCCTGACAATTCTCAACCTGCATGGGACATGGCCTCTCTTTGAGTGCCTCAAGTGGGTATACCTGAAGCTTGGCTGATATGTGTATGATATGTGGCTTCATACATAGGGTCATACGTGGGGTTATATCCCTCATATTCCCTTGAGGCTTGGTATCGTAGAGAAGCCATGACCAAGGGGTCATACTAACTTTGGTGGAGGTGCCTGCTGAGCTATGCTAGGCTCAATATAGTATCGTACTATGACTTGCACTATTGATTTGGTGTTGTTCTTCAATTTAGAATTAGATCGTAAGCTAGGGCTTGCTATTGAGCATAATGAGTCTGGAGACTTTGCATCATTTGGGCTTGGTTCTATAGCTGCTAGGCTTGTAGGTTCCACATGGTTTGCGCTTGAACCTCAAGTAATTGGGTTATTTATTAGACAATGATTGTCAGAGTCTAGAACTCATGCCTACTCACTAAGTTGGAGGGTCCTGGAGGTACCTTAGATACCATTTATAGAGGAAGTGCCCGAGGCTATAGCAGTATTTGGATCTCTAGTTAGCTTGTTGGGTTGATTTGTTCGATTTGTTGAATGAATTATGCGATTTTGCTAACATTGGAGTCATCTACCCCCTAGGAGGTTTTTTTTTACAACAACGGTCATACTACTCTAGGAGGCATGGCAAGAGGACCATTAGAGACCTCTTGGATTGACAAGAAAGAGTGACAAAGTGGATCTCAACGAAAGCACTACTATTGATGGAGCCTAGTTTGCCATTGATTTTGGTCCGAGAGGCTCCTTGAGATCTTGATCTGCTAGACTGTCCATCAATCTACATGGAGAAGAACCATGAAAGAGAACATCATAAACTCTCTGATGGCGATCACTTTGATGCTCAAATTAGCCTGATAGTCAATGATGAAGGTAGGATAGGAGATTAGGTATTAGTCCTTTACCTCTTTGGTTATGGTGTGATTTAAAAGATTCCTAGAAATTTTGTGTATCATTTTTCTGTGATCTCAGGTAACCTTCCATGGGATTTCCCATAAAGGAGAGATTATTCTTAGATCCTTCAAGATTGACTCCAAAAATGACTACAAATTAATTAACTAGTATACTAGTCTTAATAGACTGAGTTTTGTGAGTTCAGATATAGCTGGGCTTGGGAGGTGGCCACTCTTTCTCATGAGCTTGTCCATATCTAAAGTTATTGAGCTTGTAATGATTTGGTATATAGATGAGTTTTTGACTTGGTTGTATTTGTTCACAACCTACCTTTTAGGCTCTACTTCACTTTTTTTTGGCTCAGGAAGTTCGGTTCGAAAATTGTCCTTTAGTTACCTCAGTTGATGATTTTGGTTTCAGTTTGCACTCATTCGATCTTTCTGAACCATCACTTAGTAACTTGATGTATCATCAACATCCATCATTTCTAGATGATTAGGAGATCCAAGAAGAAGTATGGATGACAAATGTTCAACCTTGATCTAAACCAAAAGGGAACAAGCTTTAGTAGGAATATTTAAATCTCTATACCTCCATTAGCTATGAGCCACTGAGATTCCAAATAGTCAAATATTAAACCACTAGAATAGGAGTACCCTTTTGACCAACAACCACCCTGGAATAGAATCTATCCATTGGTTCAAATACTTCCACACTCCAAAGAAAATTCAACTCCTTTTTATCTACTTTTGATTGACAAGCATCTTATAGGAAAATTACTATTATGGATAAACAACAAACATGGTAGGATAATATAATATAGCCTTCATGTCATGATAACCAGCAAATATAGAATAGTTTTCAAGTCAAGATATCCTTCAATCTTGTTTTGGGGTTTGGATAGTTGTGTTTATCCTTCCAATGTTTAACAAGGCAATGACAAAATTTTGCACAGTAACCTCCAAGATGCTATTCCACCATGTATTCCTAAATAAGAGCATAGCTAAATTGAAATAATAGGTAATCCAAGCCTTGTTGGAGACATTTCAAGTCTTTAGTACAGAAGTAAATAGGGGCCATGGAAGAAGCTCAGCCTATCCAATATAAATAAATAAATCCTTCCATGGATTAACAATTCAGGCTCCTACTTTAAACCCAACTATATATATTGTTATTTTGCAGGGGACGAGAGTCTCTTGATGGATATTTGTACATTAATGAACATTAATATAATTAATGTAATTGGATAAGTGGGTTTCCAAATATGATTTGTTCTGAGAGTTTAGGAGTGTCAAACTGGGTCATATATTGGGCTAGACACTAAGCTATCTCAAAAGCCTAAGCTAATAGAATATGAGCCTTTCCACTATTTACATTAGACCCTATTTATTCAATATTCGATGTGGGACTAATCTATTACACTTGACACTATAATAATTTTCCCCTTTAGATGTGATCTAACTACATCAATTTTAAGTATTATTGGAGAACCATCTAATGTTAGCTAATAATCTGTTCCTTAAGCGGCAACATTCGGAGATTCGCAACTAGCCATATAACCTCCATTTGACTCAATTTCTAATTCTAACACCAATGCTTGATTAATTGTACTCAAAATGATGTCAATCAAGCCCCACACCTCATGTGAAAGGGCTTCACTTTTGCTCTAATTTGAGCCCAAGATTAATATGTGACTCAATCATATAATCGACCATCAAATTAGTGTGCACCATCATGTGACTTGCCCATGTACCATCTGAAAATAGGACTCATCTCAATCTCCAACTCTAAGAGAGACCACTATACCACTCGACTTGGTCACATCATCACCACAGTAACCAAGTCAATATAATGGTTTGAACACTAAACTATCCCAAAAGCCTAATTGATAGGATATATGCCTTTCCATTATATATATTGGACTCTATTTATCTAATATTTGATGTGAGACTAATCCATCATACCTTACACTATAACAATAATTTACCATTAACTAGGGTATAAAATACAAAAAGAGGTTAATTGTGCTTATGTGCTTAATGAACATATTTGACACCTATGTATCCATTGTTTCTAAACATTAATTATTGTGTTTTACACTCCTGCAAATGTTAGCCACACTACAACAAATCTAGTGGCGTGAAAGTACTTCCTATTTTTTGAACTCCATTTCTTGTTTTTTGGTTTAAATGTTGTTCCAATTTTCATTTGTGAAGGAAAATAGGACCCTTGTTTAGTGGCATAAGTTACCAAATTCAAGGAAAAAAGACCATTGTAGGCTTTTTTTCGTGTATAATTTGTGACATGCAAGTTTTTCTTTATTTTTTTCACTTATTGAGGTGTATAGAGCTAGACTGTTTGATTCAGGCATGACAAACAAAATTATCCTGAATAGTATGGTTGGGATGGAATTAGAGAGTGTTAATTATATTTTTTGAGATAATCATTTTTTTTACTTCCAAACCAAATAGAACCTATACAACTATTTTTTGAAGCATTTATTTAGAGAGACGAAATAAAGAGTGGTTGTCAAAAACTCTCTCATATAAGAGAACAATCTTTTTTTAGATGAGATGAATGCATGAATTTAAACTTAAGCAATTGAAATAATCAAATTTATCATGATCATAATATTTATGTCTTTTACTTCAATATTTATTCACTTAAATAGAGGATGATGTTATTGTATATATAGAGCATTAGGCTGAGGATTACACATATTTTTAAGACATGGATAGGAGTTGGATCAAAATAAAGAATTGACTAGATGCTAGATATGTTAATAGAGAAAATGCATTTCTAGACTATGCCTATAGAAGTAGGAGACTAAATCAGAAGATATAGTGTCCATATATTGATTGTATGAATATGCACAATAAAAAATAGTAGGAGGTATATGAACATGTAATTATAAGAGGATAGAATATGCATTACACTAATGGGACATTTTATGGTAAAGAGCCATGGTATTTAAATAGGTTGAATCCACAAGATCAGATAGTTAATATGACAATAGTTGACAATGAGGGGGATTATATCAAAGGATTGATCTATGATGACTTTGGAGACCCTGCATTTTTTTATGATACCCTTCTTGATGCACACGATATGGAAAATGAGGGTTATGATTGAGATGGTTATAAATTTTATAAAATACTTGATGAATCTAACATTAAGTTGTATTCAGGATGTGAGAATTTCACATTCTTATCACTTATCATATGATTGTTGGCCGTGAGGTCCAAGTGTTGATGGAGCAACCACTCATTAATATATTATTAGAGACATTGAAATAGGTATTTTCTCAACATTCTTCATTTTTTAGTTCATATCGAGAGGCTTAAAATATTGTGAAAGGTATATATATAGGTCTAGGATATGCAAAAATTCATGCATATCCAAACAATTGTATGCTTTATAGAAATAAAAGTAAATTAAACACCTATTGCACATATTGTAAAGCACCTCAGTATCAACCTTTTGCAACCTAGAGTGAAGATAACAATCAAAAGGTTTGAAAATTTCTACTAAAATTTTAGGATATTGTTCTTTTAAGTTGAGGTTGTAGCAACTATTCAAGTCAACAATGACAGCACCACATATTAGATGGTATGTTGAAAGCCATGTATGTGATAGGAGAGTTAGGCATCCAACAAATAGTGTCAAATGGAAAGAGATAAACTTATGATATCCAGACTTTGCTGCTAACACCTACAACATCTATTTTGGCTTAGCTTCTGACAGGTTCAACCCCTTTTAGAAAATAAACTTCTTGTACTGCACTTGGCCTGTGGTTTTGACTCCATATAATTTGCCTCCTTAGTTTTGCATGAAACAATCATCACTCATCTTATCTATTATCATTGATACAACAAAGGGACTAGGAAATGACATTGATGTATACCTATAGTTGTTGATTGAAGAGTTGAAGGAATTAGGAGAACTAGGCATTCTAACATTTGATGCAAGCAAGAAGTATATGTTTTATTTACGTTCAACACTGATATGGACAATCAATAATTTTTTGACATACACATATCTTTCAAGATATAGCAAAAGTAGGTAGCAAGTACGTCCTATGTGTGGAAAGCACACGTGGTCCAAGTGGTTAAAATATTTCTGGAAGTTTTATTACATGTGCCACAAATAATTTTTACCTATTGATATAGATTTTAGTATGATAAGGCTGCATTCAATGGGGCATGTTAGTATGGTGTTCCTCCCCTCTAGTTATTTGAATTTGAGACACTAAGTGAAATAGAGACTACTCAAAATCTTGTAGAGGGGCATGGTTGTGGTCCCATCTCTAAGAGGATGAAGACTTCACAAATGCATATCAAAAGTGTTTTGAGTAAATTTTTTAACCCAACTTCAACTTTGAGTTTGACAAGAATTAGATTTGGACTTTAAGCCTAACTCATGATAGGCTAGACCTAATTTGAAGTAAACATGGGCTGAAACATAAAACCCAAATATTGAATCAGGCTACATCGGTCAACCACTTGTTGAATTGGTTGACCAGTTCATATGAACCACATTAACATGACCTCTCAGTCAATCTACTGGTTCCTCAACTCATCATTCAATTTGGCTCACGATCTGCAAATTTGTAAATGAATCCCTCTTCGAATTCATCAGTAATCAATAGGACTTTTGGCTGAGGGGATTGCAATCTCAAAATACATCAATTAAAGACCCAAACTTGAAATTTGATTGCCAAAAAAAGGAAAATACAATTGAATAAAATATCAAATTTGAATCAACCAATGATTTGATATGAAGATCTTCTTAACCCTATAAAAGACTTATAAAACTAAACCAAAGGGAGAGCAACAATGGAGGATGAATTTTTGGCACAAAATCAGAGAAAAAGGGGATCACAAACACATCATCACGGAGGAGACCAAGGAAGCATCAAGGAGGGGGACTAAGGTTCCATCTTTTCTTTGCTTTTCTCTTCATTTTATCCTTGTTCTTCCTCTATCTCTCTTCTCTTCCTTTGTCCCTTGTGAGGTCCCTACTATCGCCCTTGTGCTCTTGCGGCTCCCTCACTCCATCACCACGGTACTCACCCATGACCCCATCTCCTCCCGTGCATCACCCGATCACCATTCTCTACAAGCTTTATCAACAATATGATCACCCACGGCCCTATCCCTGCTATGGCATCATCATAACCATTGTTCCAAATTATAGCCTCATCACATCTCTTCATCAACTTGAGAAGCTTGAATTTTAAGGCTCGGCATGGATATTTCTAAAGAAGAAAGAATGAGAAGATGAAGAAGAAGGGAGAAAGGAGAGATGTGAAAGAAGAAACAAAAAAAAAAAAAGAGAAAGAGCATCCCATGTGGGAAACCAAAACAAAGAAGAAGAGAAAAAGAGGATGAAAAAAAAAAAGAAAGAGAAAAGAAAGTTCCTCATTGAACATGCTCCCATCAACTATGACTTAGGACCAATCTAAGGGCTCGCCTGAAAGTCAACTAACCTAGAGCTAGCCTATGGGCTCACCTGAAGTTAATCAATCTAGGGATAGCCTATGGGCTCATCCAAAAACCATTTGAAACCTAGTACTAGCTTGCAAGCTCTCTCAAAAGTCAATTTGGCCATGGACCAGCTTGCAGGCTTGCCCAAATGCCAATTCAAACCAAAGGATAGTCTGAAGGCTCACCTGAAAAGTCTAATTGAGTTAGGTCCAACTTATGAGCTAACCTAAAAACTATATACTAACTAAGGGCCAGCCAAAGTAAATTCAAATTGAACTCTAATTGAGTTAAACTAAAATAAATTCAAATTGAAGTCTGATTAAGTTAAATCATAATAGGTTTGAATAAAACTGTAAATTGAGCTAAACCATATTCAAATCAAATCACAATGAGTTTGAATAAAACTCTAAATTGAGTCAAACTATATTTGAACCAAACCATAAATAGAACTCTAATTGAGTCTAACAACATTTGGACTAAACTATAACAAGTTTGAATAGAACTCTAAATTGAGTCAAATAAACATTCAAACTAAATCATGAAAAGTTCAAATGAAACTCTAAACTGAGTTGAACAACATTTAAACTAAATCATAATAAGTTTTGATAGAACTCTAAACTGATTCAAACAATACTTGAACTAAACTATAACAAGTTTGAATAGAACTCTAAATCAAGTAAAATAACACTTGAATTAAACTATGACAAGTTTGAATAGAACTCTAAACTAAGTCAAACAACATTTGAACTAATCCAAAATGAGTTCAAATATGAACCCCAAGTTGGGTCAAACCCCTTCAAATCTAGCTAATTGAAAAAACCATTGATGATGCTCCCTTCAAAACTAGCCAAATCCAAAAGCTATTGGTGATGCTTCCTTCAATGCTAATCAATCCCAAATGCCATTTATGATGCTCCATTTAAAGCTAGTTAACCCCACAAGCCATTGATGATGGTCCCTTGAAAGCTAGCCAAAATCAAAAGCCATTGGTAGCACTCTCTTCAAAGCTAGTCAAACCCAAAAGCCTTTGATGATGCTCTATTCAAAGTTAGTCAACCCCACAAGTCATTGATGATGCTACCTTCAAAGCTAGCCAAACTCAAAAGCTGTTAGTGATGCTTCATTCAAAGCCAGTCAACCCCACAAGCCATTGATGATGCTCCCTTCAAAACTAGCTAAACCCAAAAGCCATTGGTGATGCTCCCATCAAAGCTAGTCAACCCCAATAGCCATTTAATGACACTCCCTTCAAAGCTAGCCAAACTTAAAAGCCATTGG
This sequence comes from Trichopus zeylanicus subsp. travancoricus, assembly GCA_005019695.1. Classification (NCBI taxonomy): domain Eukaryota; kingdom Viridiplantae; phylum Streptophyta; class Magnoliopsida; order Dioscoreales; family Dioscoreaceae; genus Trichopus; species Trichopus zeylanicus. The sequence goes on along the minus strand of RXID01014878.1, from coordinate 239,969 downwards.
TGACTCTCCCTCTAAAGCAGGTCAACCCAAAAATCTAGCCAATCTCAAAAGCCATTAGCGATGCACCCTTTAAAGCTAATTAACCCAAAAGAAAAATTATTGATGATGCTACAAGCCATGGCAGTTAGCTACATCCATCAACATGTTGTCAACATCTGCCAAAGACCAACTCAAGATCCATCTAAGTCAATTACATGGAAGCAGGGTAGTAGTGAGCATCAAGTTTTTTTCCTACTTTCTCTTTCTTCTTTTCATATTTTCCATGATTAAAGATTTAAATTCACTGTAAAGTGAGGGTATGCCCTTGCATATGTCTTATACCCTTTTCTCAAATTAATTAAAGCATGCTTTTTTTTGTGTGTCTATTTTATTAGCTAGATTTCTTGCTTTAGGAGATTCTTGACAATTGTCAAGGTAATTAACAATAGGGGCTTTTGTCTCTTAGAAGTTATATTTTCACAATATTTGATTGCACACTCAAACAACCATATATTTTGATTTGTCATTTCGAGATTGCTCCCCAAGGTCTTCACCATTCTGGCCACTAATTTTGATCTCACAAATTCTTGCATGCCTAGTGGAACATGATTTCATCTCCAAGTGTAGAAACATAGATAATGTGATAATGACATTAATAAGAGGGAATTATAATTGAAAACTAATAAATTATTTTCTCTTTTATAGAAGAAAGCATCAAATAGCATCATCAAAGAATATTCCCATCCTAACATATACCATTATCTTGGGAAAAGGATCTATTATGTAATTATCTCAGCCAATGATCATCATAGAAATAGTTGAAGCTCAGATCGAGTTCAAAACCATCTCTAAGGTCATCCAGTTTAGGAGGGTATCTGTTAGTTCACCAACTAGTATTACAATCATACAAGATAAATTTGCTTCTCACTTCCATCAAGGGGAAAGAGACCTAATGTCATTATTCCCAATGAGAAGAATCAATCTAATGAAGAGTCAAAATTTGTGCCTCAACCAACAAGGGCATCTGTCTTCTAGAGGATAGGCACAAAGTGAAGCTTAGTCTTTTATTGCATTCACCCCACTCCCATAATGAGCAGCCAAAAGCAAGTCCAAAGACATGCATAGATGAAGAAGAACCTATTCTAACTGTCATAAGTGAAGGAAAGGCTATTGAAATTTTTAGCCGACTTTGGAAGCTTGTCCCTCCAATAAAGCCAGTCATCACTATTCCCATCTCTAATTCCTTTGCCCCATTGAATGACTTGCAGATGGGTAAAATCAAGTCAAAGGGGCATAGTCTTACCTCAAGAATGTGGCTAGGGGGAGAATAATCAAATAAAATAACAAGAACCACCATAAGGCTACAACTTGACATGAGACCCCCGAAAGGGAAAATATTCATATTGTCAAAGTTATTTCTCATCATGACTCTAGAAGTGACTGTGAGCACATGCCCCAACTGGCTAGATGCCAAAATAAGATTGCACAAGAAATACTTACAAATAATGAGGTTCAAGAAGAAAAGGCTCTTGCAAGTTAATCTTTGCTACCACACTAGAGAGAAGGTGTAACTACTCATTCTATGAGTAAACTCCTAAATGAGGCAACCTACCTGAAGGGAGATGTTAACCCCACTCCAAAACACATTAAATTTAGACTTGCTCCTCAAGATATGGACCATCATGTTCTGACAGAGGCTTTGGTCATAATTGAAAGCTCTAGTGAGGAAATGACTATAAAAGCACTATAAGAATAGTTGAGATAACAAAGAAAAGGGAAAGATGAAGCTCAAAAGAAGATAATGGAATTGATGGAGATGATGATACAAATAAGACAAAAGTCTCAAAAAGTTAGTGTGATATCAATAGTCATCTCAAGAAAATATAGAGAACGTGGAAGGCACGCCTCCTATAGATGAAATCCATGAAAATGTAAGCCTTTCACAAGCACCTCCTCCACCAATAAGAGATACCCTAATCCCCAATCTCAGGAATTCCTAATAATATGGAATTGGTAGCATATATACAACAACAAGTATATGACTACACAATTGAGACAAGAAAGTGACACAGGTATGATAAATGATGCAAACAAATAATATCCTAGTCATCATAACTGAGTGTCATATGGCAGGTCTACACAATGCCTAGCTTCAAACAATTTAATGGCTTTGGTAGCCTTGAATAACATATAGCTCATTTAGTGACTCTATGTAGGAATTCAAGTAATAACCCCTCATTGCTACTCCACCAATTTTTAGCAAGCTTAATAAGGGTAGCATTTGGAGGAATCAGTGACAAAGTGACCATTCCAAATCTCGTCTCAACACCAAAGTGTAGTAATGAATCAGTGTTAAATTACATCACAGGGTAGAGAGATCTTAGCATTAAGTGTGAAAAATCCATAAACTAGTTCAAGGCTGTAAATCTAGTCCTCAACAACACAAGGAAGGATTGGATGGCACCCTATTTGAGAACTTCTATCCATATTTTCCAAGACGTCATTGTACATGTCAAGACGTTGGAAAGGATTGGCCCACCACCCTTATCTAGTTCACAAAATTTCAAACTAAAGAAGGATAAGGCAAAGTGTAGGGAGCTCTCTAAAAATGTGAGGGCAGCATTCATAGTAAATGAACATAAGAAACCTATAAACCCTATCATCAATGGAGGTAATCCTCAAAAATTATTGACTCTTGGGGGAGATGGTGAAGTACAACCATCCAACACTTTTCAACAATGGTCTAGGAAGAAATACTCCTTTAAAAGAGAAAGAGTGGACAAATTCTTCCAAGACACTCTAAAATTAGGCCACAAATTGTTAGAATGAAAAAGGCCAAGGGAGACTAACAAAAAGGATCACCCAAACTATTGTCTTTACCATAGAGTTTTGGGTCATATCATTGAAAACTATTTTGTGTTCAAGGACCTGATCGAAAAGCAATACCAAGAGGGCTAACTAACTCTCTCAAAGTCAGCCTTATTTGAAATACCCATCGAACACATCAATTATATTACTATGTTCGAAACACATGAGTCATTCATTGGACTTTTTTTGAGGAAGAAGCACATTGTACACTTGAACAACAACACCTATGAGAAATCTGCATCTCTAAAAGGCTAAAAATCTAATGAAGAAGATGGCTAAAAACCTTGAAAAGTCTAGGATGGCTATAAGAAAGGTTTCATTAGAACAAGCTTCTCTGCCCAATCAAAACATTAAAAAGAAAAAGAACAAAAATAGAAAAAGAAATTGATTCAACTAGAGGGACATGCCATCAAGAAATTGGCTATCCAAGAATACATTGATGCCCTAGAAGAGTATGCCCAAGGAGAAAGAAATTAAGTAACTCTCAATGATTTCCTTCCTGACAAACTCAAAAATTTGCCTGAAGGCTTTGACATTCGAAATGGAGAAGATGAACTTCTAGTGGCAACATGCACCACCATTGTGATTGTTGGAAGTTCACAATCAAGCCAATCACTGGACTCATCTCATTTCTCTAATAATGATAAAATTTAGAGTACTAGATGGGAAGAAGCAAATGAATTCATCGAGCATATTATTCATGAAATGAAAATTTTCATGGGTCTCCCAGTAGACTATTACCAAAAAGACTATATTAAAAAGTGGTTCACCCACAAATGTGATTGTGGCATGATTAACTATAGCTAGATACTGTAAAAGATCTAACCAAAACTAACATGAAGTATGTCAAGGGTCAAATCCAAGTGATGAATGAATGTATGCAGGCTATGGCTGCCCATATGGAGAGCATGTCAAGTGTAGCTATCATGCTTTGTAAACAAATTGAGAAGATGGAAGAGATGGTAGCTAAAAAGGCAAAGGAACACAAAATATCCTATGTGAGTGGCAAGAAATCACCTACCAACTCTCCTTAAGATCATAATCATCATCCATGCCATCTACCCCAAAAATGGGTCAAGGAAGACAAACACTCTCAAAGACAATCATCTAAGTCCACTGCTTCTTGTTGCATGGTGACTCATACAACCAGGACAAACACTGATGATCAACCATCCTAATCACTATCAAGTAACCTAGTGGTGAATGATCAACCCATTAGGTTTGGTGAAGTCTCAGTCCTAGAACCTATGGAAGGATGCCCTCTATCAACTTTGGAAGAATTACACATATAGGATTAAGTTAGAATAGCTTTCTGACCGCTTTGGGAGGCCTTGCACTAGAAAGTGCCAAAAGAAAAAAAATAGACATTTCGAGAAAAGATTAAACACACTAATGTAGGAGCTCATTTAGCTCCTGCATTAAACCAATCAAGAAGTTCACAAACGAAATGCCCTAAATACAAATCCTGAAGAAGGTCAGGCTATATGATAAAATAGAAGGGTTCATCCAAAGAGTTTTTGAAGATCTCTCTATAAGAAAGCCCCACATGCCTAATTCCAATATTGAATGGATGATTATCAGCCAGTTACATCCTCTAAAGACATATAGAAAACTACCAATTAGGGGCAAGAACCCACTACCTCCTGTCACATGATCAACCTTGGTAGTGATTCTAAAGAGGAGCATTTTTGGTCTTAGGATGCTAGAATTTAATTGAGAATGCAAACTAAGTACAACTCAAAGATGGAAAGATTTTGCCTCCAAGACAAGCCCCAATTCCCAAAGACAATAATATCTCCAAGGACAAAGACAAAGGAAAAGAAATTTAGATAAATAAGGACATCAAACCATTGCAAGTTGAACCTACACCCAAGAAGGTAGAATACCCTCACTTTACAATGTAAAGAAATTAAAATCATAATCAACAAAGTATAAAAATAAGAGAGAGAAAGTGGGAAATGCTTGATGCTCTCCACTACCCCGCTCTTATACTCTTGACTAAGTGGAATATGAGTCAGATGGTTCTTGAGTTGATTCTTGGTGGATGTTAATAACATGCTAATGGATAGTTTAGAGTTCAATTCAAAATTGTGATGGTTGTTTAGTTTGAATGTTGTTTGACTCAATTTAGAGTTCTATTCAAACTTATTAGGTGTAGTTTGAAGATGGTTCAGAGTTCTATTCAAACTTGTGATGGTTTAGTTCAAATATTGTTTGACTCAATTTAGAGTTCTATTCAAACTTTTTATGATTTACTTCGAATGTGGTTCAAAGTTCAATTCAAACTTATGATGGTTTAGTTTGAATATTATTTGACTCAATTTAGAGTTTTATTTGAACTTGTTGTGGTTTAGTTTGACTGTGGTTTAAGTCAATTTATAGTTCTATTTGAACTTGTTATTGGCTTAGTCCAAAAGTAGTTTAGAGTTCAATTCATACCTATGATGGTTTAGTTCAAACCCTATTTGACTCAATTTAGAGTTCTATTCAAACTTGTTGTGGCTTAGTTCGAATGTGGTTTGACTCAATTTACAGTTTTGGTAGAACTTGTAATTGTTTAGATCAAATATTGTTTGACTCAATTTAGAGTTCTATTCAAACTTGTTGTGGTTTAGTTCAAATGTGATTTGGAGTTCAATTTGAACTTGTGATGGTTTAGTTTGAATATTGTTGGAATCAATTTAGAGTTCTATTCAAACTTATTGTGATTTAGTTCAAATATGATATGACTCAATTTGGAGTTCTACTCAAACTTGTTGTGGTTTAGTTCAAATGTGGTTCGGAGTTCAATTCAAACTTGTGATGGTTTAGTTCAAATATTGTTTGACTCAATTTAAAGTTCTGTTTTTCATAGTTTAGTTCAAATTTGGTTTGATGCGATTTAGACTTCTATTTGAACTTATTGTGGTTTAGTTTAAATATTGCTTGACTCAGTGTAGGGTTCTATTCAAACTTTTGTTGTTTTATTCAAATGTTGTTTGACCCAATTTAGGGTTCCATCCAAACTTGTTGTGATTTACCAAATTAGAATTAAATTAAAACTTCTTTTGATTTAGTTTGAATATAGTATGATTTAGTTGGAATTTAACTCAAACTTCTTTTGATTTAGTTCAAATATGGTTCAACTTAGTTGGAGTTTAATTTAAACTTCTTTGGATTCTAGATTGACTTGTTTTGAAATTGTGTTAATCTAGGTTTTGACTGATCAAGACTTGGTTCAATTTGAACTCGATTAATGTTTGATCTAAACCTAGGGCATTAGTTTTCTGACTAAAATAGGCAAAGAGGGTGTCCAATAGAGAGAGTGTCTTTCTAGTTTTATTAGAACTGGATGATTGGTTTGAATACCTATTATCTGATAGAGGAGGTTCTAGTTTGGGTTCATTAGAACTTGTCAATTGGTTAGGGGTATCAGTCGACCAACAGAATGTGTGCCAACTCTTAATAGATGAGAATCAGTCAACTAGTTTAGGAAGCTGGACAACTAAAAAAAGAATTTCTATGTAGCTAATGACTAGTTTTAGGTCATTTATTATATCAATTTAGGTTCATTTGTGCTTTGTTTAAGTTAATTTGGTTTTGCTTATTTTTTTAGCTGAATTAGCTTGAGTTTAATATGATTGAGTTATTTAATCTAATTAATTCATTGATTTTATTTTGGTTTGAGAGCTCTTAGGCTCTCTTAATGACTTTAGATGAGCCTACAATCTAACCTTGAGTCATCTTCAACTTTAAAGCAAGCCTGTGGGCTGGCCTTTAGTCAATTAGACTCTTAAACAAGCCTACATGTTGGCCTTTAATCTGACTTTGGTTTTCGAGTGAGCCCGTTGACTAGTCCTAAATTGATTAGAACCTTAGGCAAGTCCACAAGTAGGCTAGCCTTTAGGCCAAATTGACTTTTGTGTGAGCCCCGTAAGCTGGCCCTTTGTCAAATTAACTTCTAGGTAAGTCTACAGGCTAGACTTTGGTCAAAATAACTTTCAAATGAGGTTGTATGCTAGTCCTTGGTTAGAATGGTTTTTGGATGAGCCCGTGGGATGGCCCTTGGCCAAAATGATTTTTGGGCAAGCTCACAGGTTGGCCCTTGGTCAAATTGATTTTTGGGGCAAGCTCATATGTTGGCCATAGGTCAGAATAGCTTTTCGGTGAGCCTTCAGGCTGACCCTTGGCTAGAGTTGACTTTTAGATGAGCCTGCAAGATGGCCCTTGGTCAGGGTGACTTTTTGATGAGCCCATAGGTTGGCCCTTGGTCAAAATGGCTTTTTGACGAGCCTATAGATTGGCCCTAGGACATAGGTAACTTTTGGGTGAGCCTACAAGTGAGCCCTGGGTTAATGAATAATGGCAAATGGCTAGAGGTGATGATGCAAGTTTATGAGGTTGATGGTCATGCAAGCATGGACATGACAAAGATAAGCAAGGCTGCAAGTGATCACAAGTATGGAGAAAAACCTTGCTGTGCATGAGGGGAGAGGGTAGCATCAGTATGGGAGGATACTGGAGCCACGGGAGGCCACAATGATAATAGAGGCTGCTAAAGGGTGCAGGACATGGTGGAGGATGGTGAAGATGGGCGGGGCCATGAGCATGGGGGCAAGCTGGTTCCTCCTCCATCTAAATCTTCTCATCTAATTCTCCTTTGATCCTTCTCTCTAATTTTTTGTGTTAATTTTCATCCTCTCATGTGTTGAGTTTTTGTAGGATTTTATAGGGCAAAGAGGATTTTCAAATTGAATTGTTGATTGATTTAAATTTGAGATTTGATTGAATTGCAATTAGAATTCTAATTTGGATCTTCATATCATTGATTGATATATTTTGAGATTGCAATTCCCTTAACTGAAAATTATGTTGACTGCTAATGTGATTTGACAAAGATCTTTCAAGATTCAATTGGATTCTCAATGGAGTTTGAGATTTGAATGTTATCCTTGATTGATGCAATTTAATATTGCAATCTTGATTGAAATCTTGTTGATTGCTGATGAGATTGGATAGGGATTTATTTCCATTTTGAGAATTTTTAAGTGGCCAAGAGGATCTTTCAAGATTTGATTGGATTCTCAATGAAATTTGTGATTTGAAATTTATCCTTCATTGATGCGATTTGAGATTGCAATCTTGATTGAAATTTTATTAATTACAAATAAGATTGGTAAGGACTCTTTCCTTATTAATTAGGAGATTCAAAAAAAACCATGTGGATTCAATAATCTAAAGCCATACCAAATGACTGATTCAGAAACTAATCATTAGATAGAGATCTTCTAACATTATTAGCTCATTAGAATTGGTCGACTATTTGAGGGCATTGGTCGACCCATAGAGTTGCCAATCCTAGTTCACGAGAATTGGTTGACTCACAGAGAGGTTCTACCAGCTCATCAAAACTAGATGATCAGTTTGCTAGGTGGTCATCTGGTTTGGTGCATTCTAAAGTGTACAAATCTAAATTTCAATTATATTTGATTTGGAGCCAAAATCAGCTAAAATAAATGCTCACTTTGCATCCTCTTCTCAAGTTCTGACTATAGAAGAGGGTGCAAACAATCTTCAAGTACTTACCCCTATGTCAATATAATGAAAGTTGATTATGTTTTCCATATGAGAGGGGATTTGATCTGCCACATAAAAGTGGACTTGATTTGCTATTCCAATATGGGCTTGATTTTCGTGTAAAATGGACTCAAATTTTTTATTTCCAAAAGTTTCTATTTTGATTTCACCATGTTAAAGCCAACATGTTTGACTTTGCAACCCTTAGAGATAAGGCTTTTGATTTTACCACTTTGGTGGTGATAAACTTGATTTCACTATTTTAGAGCTGGTGTGCCTCTTTTGCCATTGTATAAGTGGTATGTTTGAAGTCTTTTGTCTAGAATTTGATGAGTTTTAACTTGATCTCCAATATTTTAAAGTGTGGAAAGAATCCCTGATCACCTTTTCAATATCTTGGCCATGCCCCCTTTGTGAGCGTTTGACAAGGCGATTTTCATTTTTCTTGTCCACTGGCTTCTGATGGTGGGAAAATAAAAATCTCATTTGGTGATAGCTTTGACAGATTGGTTGTCCACTTGAAGTGCTTCATCATTATGTTTTTCCTTAAGTAATCAAGTAAGAGACGACTTGATCTTAGTCTTTTATGAGATGAAGGATTTAATTTTCAATTGAGCATTCACAGTGGCAAATAGGTTTGAGCATGTTGGCAATTAACTTATTTTGATAGTGTTACCAATGGCTTTTTGTGTTTAGCCTGAAGTGTGGTCAATAGCTTTAAGTGTGTTGACAATTAACTTCTTTTGATAGCATTATCAATGGCTTATTACATTTAGCTTGAAGTGTGACCTATAGCTTTGAGCATTTTGGTGATTAACTTCCTTTGATAGTGTTATCAATGGTTTGTTGGATTTAGCTTGAAGTGTGGCCAACAACTTAGAACATGTTGGTAATTAACTTCTTTTGATAGTATTTCCAATGGCTTGTTGGATTTAGCTTGAAGTGCGATTGACAACTTTGAGTGTGTTGGTAATTAACTTCTTTTGATAGTATTACCAATATCCTATTGGGTTTATCTTGAAGTGTGGGTTGATAGCTCTGAGTATGTTGGTGATTAACTTCCTTTGATAGTGTTACCAATGCCTTGTTGGGTTTAGCTTGAAGTGTGGCTGACAGCTTTGAGCATGTTAGCAATTAACTTTTTTTGATTTAATAACATCACCAATGGCTTATGGAGTTAGGTATAGCTTTGAAGTGTGGTTGGTTGCTTTGAACATGTTGGTGATTAAGTTCTTTTGGTAGTGTTACCAACGACTTGTTGGGTTTAGCTTGAAGTGCAATTGATAACTTTTAACATATTGGTGATTAACTTTTTGATTTGGTAGCATCACCAATGAGTTATGGAGTTGGCTTCGTTTTAAAGTGTGACCGATAGATTTGAGCATATCGACAATTAACTTCTTTTGGTTTATTAATCAATGGCCTTATTGGCATATTGTTGATTAATTTTGAGGCACCATCAACAATTTTTAAGCTCATTCATTAGAACTAGATGATTGGTTTGGGCACCGGTCATTCACCAAAGATAATACCCTTTGAGGATTTATCAGAGCTGGTCAACTGATAGAGGACATGTAGTTTGGAGTTATTAGGATTAGACAACTAGTGGATGAATCAGTCAACCAGAAAAGATTATTTTGTTCATTTAGATTAGTTTTAGTCCACTTGTTCTTGTCCATTTAGGTTTGTTTGGTTCTTTGTTTGAGTCAATTTGGTTTTGTTCATTTGTTTTACTTGAATTAGTTTGAGTTTAATGTGATTGAGTCCTTTCAATTTAATCTATTCATGTTTATTGATTTATTTTCGCTCGATAGCCCTCAGGTTGTCATAATAATTTTGGGGTGAGCCCATAGGCTGAACATGAGCTATGTTAACTTTTTAGGCTAGCCTGTTGGCTAGCCTTTGGTTCGAATAGATTCTTAGGTGACCTTGGAGGCTAGCCTTTAGTTTGAATTGACTTTTAGGCATACCTACAAGTTGATCCTTGGCCAAATTAACTTTTGGGTGAACCTGCAGGTTGGTCCTAGGTCTAAGTGACTTTTGGGTGAGCCTATGGGCTAGCCTTAGGATGAAATTGGCTTTTGGTTGAATGTACAATTTGGCCCTTAGTCAAGATGACTTTTGGATAAGCCTGTTGACCAGTTCTTGGTCAGAATGGCTCTTGGACAGGCCCACGGGCTTGCCCTAGGTTGAAGGTCACTTTTGAGCAAGCCAGTAGGCTGGCCCTAGGTCAATGGATAGTGGCAAATGGCCGGAGGTGGTGATGCAAGTTTGTGAGTTTAACAGTTGGGCAGGTGTGGATGCAGCAGAGGTGAGTGAGGCCATAGGTGCCCAAGCATAGAGATGATAGTTGTGCAAGCATGGATATGATGGAGGTGAGTGAGGTTGTGGGTGACTACAAGAGTGGAGATTATTCTTGTGGGGAGTAGCATTAGTGAGATAGGATGTTGGAGTCATGGAAGGCCATGAGTGTAGGGATGAGCCTATTCCTTCTCCCTCTGAATCTTCTCCTCTGATTCTCATCTGATCCTCCTTTTTGATTTTTTCAGGTTAATTGTCATCATCTCCTATATTGAGTTTTTGCAAGCTTTTATAGGGTTGAGAGGATTTTCAAATCAAATCATTGATTGATTTGAATTTGAGATTTGATTGGATTATAATCAGAATTTAAATTTTGAGTTTGTGTATTTTTTTAACTAAAAATTCTATTGATTGCTGATGAGATTAGACAAGGATCTTTCAAGATTTGATGGGATTCTCAATGGAATATGATATTTGAATCTTATCATTGATTGATGTAATTTCAGGTTGCAATCTTGATTGAAATCCTATTGATTGTTGATGAATAGAATAGGAATTTGTTTCCATCCTGAGGATTTTATAAGTGGCTAAGATGATCTTTCAAGATTTGATTGAATTCTTAATGAAATTTGAGATTTGAAATTGATCCTTGATTGATGTGATCTGAGATTACAATCCTGATTGAAGTTCTATTGATTGTTGATAAGATTAGATAAGGACTCTTTCCTTATTAATAAGGAGATTCAAAAAAATGGTGTTGATCTACTAATCCAAAGCCATGTCAAATGACTAGTTGAGGCACCAATTGTCTAGTAGAGACCTTCTACAATTACTAGCTCGTTAGAACTAGTCAACCAATTGAGGGAAGTAGTTAACCAATAGAGCTGCCAATCTTGGTTCATGAGAACTAGTCGACCGGTTCAGGAACTAGTTGACCAACAAAGAGCTTTTGTTGGTTCAATAGAACCAAATGACCAGTTTACCAAGTGGTCAACCGGTTTGGTGCATCCTAGGGCATACAAGTCTAGACTTCGATTAGATTTAATTTAGAGCCAAAATCAACTTAAACATGAGGGTCCATAAGAAGATGGTAACTATCAGCCTGTGGTCATACCTAAATATTTTTTGGACCACCTTCATCAATAATCAAGAAATCTAACTATAGACTTCAATAAACAAAATAAAAAAGTTATTTCTTAAAAAATCTATGGGATCCACCTCAAGAGGTGTGCTTATATTCCTGGAAGAGGAAATAAAAATTTCAAAGGATTGGGCTACATAACTCACGAGTATCCATACATGTTTTATGATCGCCATTGGACTTCTACTCGATGGTGAGGCTCATCAAACATCCTTAATGCCTTTTGACACACAAGTCATATGAATTGAACCAACATTGGTTCTCCAGACATCAGAAGAAGGTGAAGTCCTAAGTAAAGCTTCATCAAACTTGAGGAAAGGGGGTATCATGCAGCCAAAATGCCCTTGAATCAAAAGAAGAACCTTTGCCAAGTCCCATTCAACATAACAAGCCTCTCAGTGAAAAAATTATCCTCAAATAAAAGAAGCTCCACACTGAAGCCTCAAACAAACGGGCGGGCGGGCCGGGCGGGCGGGGGGGGGGGGGGGGGGGGGGGGGGGGGGGGGGTGGGGGGTGGGGGGGGGGGTGGGGGGGGTGGGGGGGGGGGGTGTAAGCCACAATTGACGAACTAATGAAAATCAACCTTAGTTCAAAAGAGGACCCTATGCCAACCTTAATTAGCACACGCCTCTCAAAGGTAAGCCAACCCAACTCAAAGTAGTGCTTGGATAATACATTAACTACTTTGAATGGAACTACAGGGAGATGCCTAGACTAAATCTTGAAGTCGCAATCCACAAGCTAGTTGTTGATCCCAAACTTTTACTTATCAAGCAAGCACCTAGGAAGATAAAACTCAACCTAAAACAAAAGGTGATAGAAGAAATAAAGAAACTGATTGAAGTAAAATTCATCAGGAAAGAGAATTCCCACATTGGTTAGCAAGCATTGTGCTAGTCAAGAAGAAGAATGGCCAAATATGCATTTGTGTGAACTATAGGGACTTAAACAAAGCGTGTCTAAAAGATGATTTTTCATTACCAATAATGGAAATTATGATTGATAACATGCCCAATTTCAAACTATTTTCCTCCATGTATGATTTCTCAGGGTACAATCAAATCAAAATGGACCTTGATGATGAAAAACATACAGTTTCAAACTCCAATTGGCATTTACTGCCACAAAGTGATGTCATTTGGGCTTTTAAGAATATGGGCACCACTTATCAAAAGGCCATAACCCAAATTTGTAATGACCTCATCCACTAGTTCATTGAATGTTATGTGGATGACTTGGTAGTCAAAACCAAGTCCAAAGACAAGCACATCCAATACTTAAGGGTGGTTTTCAACCATCTTAAGAAATATAACTTGAAGACACTGAGGGATTGAAATTGATCCATCTAAGATCAAAGCCATCTTGAATATGCCACCACCCAATAATTAAAATAGTTGAGGCCATTCCAAGGTTGACTCGCATATATAAGGAGATTTATTCTGAACCTCTTCAAAAACTATAAACCTTTTTCCAAATTGATGAAGAAGGATGCTCCATTTCTTTGGGATCAAGAATGTCAACAAGCTTTTAATGAGATCAAGCAATATCTCCTAAAACCACCAGTCTCGGTAGCACCAATGCTTAGTAAACCTTTAATCCTCCATATGACTACAATGGAAGGGTTCTTGGGGATACTTCTTGCCTAGAATAATAAAGAAGACAAAGAAAACACACTCTACTATTTGAGTAGAATGCTACTAGGCGTAGAGAATAACTATTCTCCCATTAAAAAACATTGTCTTGTGCTCATATTCACAATAAAAAAGCTTAGACATACTTACTCTCTCATTTGGTTATTTTAATATTAAAGGTTGACCCACCATATAAAATACTTGATGACCAGATCCGTACTGACAGAAGGCTAGCAAAATCAGCCGTAATCCTCATGAAGTACGATATCAAATTTACTCCTCAAAAATAGTTAAAGAGCAAGCCCTTGCAGATTTTCTTATAGCTCGAAGAAGTAGAATCCTACAGGAAGCTATACTTTGATGGGACATCATCCATTAGACTAGAAATCATGGCAAAGCTTTCACAAATTAAAGTAGGCATTGGACTCGTATTTGTTACTCTAAACGGGGTATTTTATGATATTCTTATTCTCTCTCATAACCATGCACAAATAATGAGGGTAAATATGAGGATTAATTGTAGGACTAGAAATGGCCCTCAACATGGGGATATCACATTTACATATTTTTGGTGACTCACAATTAGTCATCAATTAGGTGGGATGTAAATATAAAATTTATAAATTTGAGCTTTTTAAATACCATGAAAAGGCTTGAGAACTTTTAGGGCAAATCCCACATATTAAAATAATTAAAGTTCCTTGGTCCATCAATGTGGGAGCTAATTTCTTAGACAAGTTAGCCAAAACATTGGCTGATCCTAACCAAAAAGAAATTTTAATCATAGTTCATAGCAGGCAAGTGATCAGCTTAGTCTTCAGCTCAAACAATAGAAGGCTGAATCTAAATTCATAAAGGAAGCAATGGATTGGAGGATACCATTCACCATCTACCTCAAAAATATAAAACTCCTAGAGAATAAATCAGCATGGATGCAACTTAGGAAGATGGTTGTGTGCCTTCTGATCATCAATTGTACCCTTTATAGGAGGTCTTTTGATCAACTACTTCTACACTATCTTTCAGATGAAGAGGCAAGAGAAGTCATAGATGAAGTACATCTTGGGGTTTGTAGAGTCGATCAATTAAGCCTAAAATGATGATAAATATTAAGTGTATAGGTTACCATTGGCCCATGATGGTGAGAGATTACATCAAATACGTAAGAAAATGTCACCTATACCAGATTCACAATGACTTTATTCATAAATATCCAAATCCTCTAATCCAATAGTATCCTCATGGCTGTTTAAGATGTGGGGTATAGAAATAATCAGCCCAATTGAACCATCTTCTTCTAGAAGACACCACTTCATATTAGTAATGACCAATTATTCCATTAGATGGGTAGAAGCAATCCTATTGAAAGAAGTAAAACTGGATACTATCATCTATTTCTTTTGGAAAAACATCCTATACTGATTTGGTGTTTCCCAATGAATCATTTCTCACAATAGACCATCCCTTAGAAGCTTTAAGATAGGACAATTCACACATCATTACAAGATAGATTAGAGATATTCATCCTTCTATAATGAAAAGGTGAATAATCTCATTGAGGCATTTAACAAAATCATCTCCAAAATATTGAAGAAAGTCATTGTTGGAAATGAAAGAGATTGGCACCAAAAATTTTTTGAGGCATTATAGGCTTATCGCACCATATGTCGGACCCCTACTCAATCAATACTGTATGCATTGGTGTTTGAAATTAATATGGTCCTACCATTGGAGGTGTAAATTCCCTCTCCAAAGATTATTTGCAAGAGAAAACTATAAAAGAAGATAATGTTTGTCTTGACCTAGATGAGCTAGACTTGTTGGATGAAATAAGGCCCGCAACTCAACAAATCTAGAGATATACCAAGCACAAATGTCCAGAGCTTACAATAAGATGGCCTGATTCAAATCCTTCCAAAAAGGAAAAATGGTCTTGGTCTTGAGAAGACCCATAATCCTAAATCAAAGTAAGAAAGACAAATTTGAGCCTAATTGAGAAGGCCTTTACATTTTTGAAAGGACATTTGAAGGGGGATCGTACCAATTAATTAATGAAAACGGGGAAAGACCTATGCTATCGATTGACACTTGATTCCTAAAGAGTAACAATAACAAAATAAAAGTGTTTACATTTTATCTATAATGGAACATCTGATTTTCTCAAAAAGGAATGTTAGTAAAATATGCGCTCCATGTTTCTCAAGGCAAAATATGGACATGAAAGCCCACCCATGCTTCATCTGCATGGTGAATCAAAATTCACTTTTGTGTGAAAAACTAAGTCCACTCTCACAAGACAAATTTAAGATAAATTTATTCATTAAGGCAAACTAACTTGCTTTTATCTGAAAAGGGGCAAATCTAACTCCACTATACCCAAAGCCACTTCGAAATTGGAATGCAAGGGACACAGGATTGCAAACAAACTCTAACACAACTGAAAGCAAAGGAATCTCATGAAAGCTTTGCAAAGCAATATTGATGTTCCTAAATAAGGTGGATCCTAGGATAATGATAAGCTTAAAATACATAAAGTCTAGTGGTGCCTCCCGACAGTTGTAGCAACTTAGTAGTCACCCGCTTATGCTCCTCCATTATCATCTAAGCAAGCAAATGTTTTATAAGCAAAAGAGATTGTGAATAAAATCCTCAAGATAAGAAGGGAAGATAATGAACCATCACCTGATGATAGTAAAGGTGGATGGATACCCATGAATACAAGCATCCCTTGACTGAAGAATCAACCAAGAACCCCGTTTGCAATAGAAACATAAAATTAGCATGTATACAATGTGAGACTTGGCAAAGTCCAAATGTCCCTCACCCTCTAGGTCTGTAATATCATCAGGAATGCCTCTAAAATTCTTGTCTAGTTCACCTAAAAGGAGATGGGTTCTCATCTTGGAAAGAGGAAAGAAAAAGAAAATAAACATAGAATGAAAGGATTATCAATACCTATATCTGACTAATGGACAGCTGACATAGGTGATAGTGAGGCCATTTTGACTCCTCTACTTAAGCCATATTAGAGAAAGGGTGACTTTTGACCCTACATCTATGTCAATTGGTTTGTAGGTAGGTGCTGAGAATGAAGAAATCAGATCTTGAGATAGTATAGGTGATGGAAGAAGTGGTGCCAATCTTGATCCTGCGCCTCTCACGTATGTCACTAAGCACTCTAGAGCATTAGGAATGAGAGGGTCACATGTAGATCAAAGTGTCTCTCACCTTGAACTCAATTTGGAACTTGCATTGCCTTGAAAATGGCCACTATCATTGCTATAAGGGGGAATTGTCCTCTCTCTACTGAGTTTGGGGGTGAGCAAATTTGTGAGTTAGGGCCTTCCGCATCTCATGTGTCCTATGCTGCTTCGACTCTTTGCTACTAATTACTTGCTTTTTCCTACTATGTAGGTTTAGCTCATTTCTAAATAAAAATTCTAGATCAATGCAAAAATATTCCCCAATGCTATTAAACCATGTTGTGGCATATAAGGAAACAATCTTAGCTTCCTACTCAATATTTAGAATATAATATTCTAAATTATTTTGGATATGAGTAAGATCTAACCAATATCCCTCTAACTAGCCTAGACATGATGGTGGCAAAGGAGCAAAAACATTCTCAGGAAAGCCTTGGTCATACCATAATTGCCAACAAAACTAATGTAGATTATAAGACTCTATAGCCAAATGTTCCCTTGAGCAAAGCAGAAGTATCCTGTGTCTCAAAGAGATAATATACTTATAAGCTTCTAGAGATAATGGAAGATGAGCTACATCAATTGGCATGTTAGAATCAGAAAGAGTGTAAGGGTATGCTTTCCACTCAAAATTTTGAGGATCCCTTGCATGCATCCTAGCCTCTCTAGAAGAATAAGGGGAAGCAACCGTGTTTATGATCGAAATCATTTCAAGGACAAGGACCAAACATGAGTGACATAGCTTTTTGATTTCATTACTAGGCTCTAACTTAGTATATGTCCTCTGAAAGTGGGCATAAATCCAAGCATAAAGAACATGGATGGGGAGCCAAGTCAAAAAATGACTTAGTCTTGTAAGGCTATCCACCATTGCTCTGAGACTTCCATATATTAAGCCTAGCACTGTAGGAGCTAGAGAAACTCTTTATCTATGCACTATCTTACAATCCATCACAAATGTCTCTAGGCAAAGATACTTCCCGTGGTATGGCATAATAAAGTGGCGAAGCTACAAATAGATGAAAGTAGTAAAATAAGTATGGGGGCCAAATCCCTAAAGAATGTTGCCCATGTCATGCATAACCTAATTGAATCTAGTTGACTTGCTCATCAGGGCTCTCTCATAAAAAAAATTCAAATCAATGGTCAAAATACACTCATTTCTGATTGTTCGAAAAGTGTGTCACCATCCAGTTATAAATTTTGAAGAGATCATGCAAAGTATAATGGAAATCAAGGCTTATGTGGTAGTTAGAAGGGGTAAATTCATCAAACAAACTTTCGAGGATAGGAATCCCAGCTAGTAATCTTATGTCCCATAAAAAAATACTGACTTTGCTATATGGAGTATGGAAGGTGTTTGTAGCATAATTTCTCATCTCAATCACACTGTGCAAAATTCTCAAATCTTGTGCATACTATCCCAGGGATGCTATGGCTCCTCCTAAAATGTCAAGACTTGTAAGTTGAGATGAAAACATAGATACTACATCATCAACCCTAGTTTGGCAAAATTGGTACTAATCAAGCAAATAGAAAGGATCATCCCCAAGTAAGAGATTGACCATTCAGTTTATGAAATCCTAGGATTTTTTATGACTCTCATTGCCTAAAGTGCCCAATTGAGAAGGACTCTCTGGCCCCATAGCACATGACATCCTCTCTCTAGAAAAGTAGTCAAATCTTACTTGTTTTTGATGCTCCTGAGGTTGATATGCAAGGATTATCTTAGCATTAGTTCCCAAGATAGGAAGAAAGCTTGGTAAGATCAAATTGACTTCTCTCTCATTGTGAATTCTTTCAATCAAAAAAGGCTCCATGGTACATTCAAAAGTAAAAGTGAAAAATAACTAAAAGAGGAGAAAAGAAGCTATTGCAATGTGGAAACAAAAGAAGCAAGGGACCTTACCTATTGGACACTTGCCAAGGCAATAATATAATATCAAAAGCTTAATATTGTTCGTATCTATTCATCTTGATAGGAAACCTTGTGAAGTAGATGCGAAGGGGGCACTTTATTTAAGTAAATTTTTCTAACACAACTCCAACATTGAGTTTGACAAGAATTAAAGTTGGACTTTCAGGTTAATTCATGATGGGCTGGATCCAATTTGAAGTAAAATGGGCTGAAACTTCAAGACCAAATACTAAATTAGGCTGCACTAGTTGACTGCTTGGTGAACTAACCAACTGGTTCACATGAATTGAATTTGGCAATGCTCTGCTAGCCCATCGATTCTGATGAATCAGGACCAACACAACCTCTTGGCCAGTCAACCAGTTCCTCAATATTTTAGGTCATGATTTGCAAATCTGGAAACAAATTCCTTCCAAATTCATTAGCAATCAACATAATTTCTGGTTGAGGTGATTGCAATCTTGAAATAAATCGATCAAGGATCCAAACCTGAAATCTAATTGCCAAAAAAAAAAAAGAAAATATAATCCAACCAAATATCAAATTTGAATCAATCAATGATTTGATTTGAAGATTCTCTCAACCCTATAAAAGGCTTGTAAAACCAAACCAAAAGGAGAGAAATCGAGGAGTATGAATTATAGGCCCAAAATCAAAGAAAAAGGAGATTAGGAAGACATCATCAAGGAGGAGACCAAGGAAGTATCAAGGAGGAGAAGCAAGGTCCTATCTTTTCTTTGTCTTTCTCTTCATTTTATCCTTATTCCTCCTCTATTTCCCTTCTCTTCCTTTGTCCCCTATGAGGTCCGTACTAGATCCCCCCTCATGCTCTTGCTACTCCCCCACTCCATCACCACCACTATCACGTGGCCCCATCTCCCCTTGTGCACTGGTAGATCACCATTCTCCACAAGCTCTATCAACACCGTGGACACCTATAGCTCCATCCTTGCTATGGCATTGTCTTTCCCATTGCACCAAATTACAACCCCATCATGTCCTGTCACCAACATGAGAAGCTCAAATCTTAAGGCTTGCTATAGAGATTTCTAAAGAATAAAAAAGGAGAATGAAGAAGAAGGGAGAAAGGACAGATGTGAAAGAAAAAACCAAAAAAGAAATGAGAAAGACCATCCCATGTGGGAAATAATAACAATAAAAAGAAAAAAAAGGATGAAAACAAAAAAAGGAGAAAAGTCCTCATTGAAGGTGCTCCCATCAACTATGACATAGGGCCAACTTATGAGCTTGAAAGTCAATTGATCTTGGGCTAGCCTATGGGCTCATCCAAAAGTGAATCAATCTAGGGCCAGCCTGTGGGCTCATCCAAAAACTATTTCTAACCTAGGGCTAGCCTGTGAGCTCACCCAAAAGTCAATTCAGCCAAGAGCTAACTTGCAACCTTACTTAAACTCCAATTCAGACCAAGGACCAGTCTATGGGCTTGCCTAAAAAATCTAGTTAGTTTAGAGGAGCCTGTGAACTTGCATGAAAATCAAATACTAACTAAGGACCAGCCTACAGGCTTACCCAAAAGTCAATTCAGCTAACAGCTTGCTCAAATACAAATTCAGACTCAAGGCTAGCCCACAGACTCACTTGAAAGTCACTGGTAACTCAAGGTCAGCTTGCGAGCTCATTTAAAGTCATTATGATAGCTTGAGGGCACTCAAATAAAAATAAAATTAATAAACATAAATTGATGAAATGACTCAATCATATTTGACCCAAGCTAAATTAGTTGAAACAAATAAACAAAATTTAATTGACTCAAATAAAGCACTAAATAAACCTAAATGGTCCCAAAACAAATGGATTGAAACTAGTCTAGATGAGCAAAAAAGATCTGTTGGTTGACCAATATCACCAACTAGTTAATCGATTCTAAGGAACTAAGAATGTCACTGCTCAGTAGATCAACCAGTACTTGAATAGATCGACTATTTTGTTAAACCTAGAAAAACATCTGTTTGGCCAGTCAATCAGTACCCCAGTTGGTTATCTATTTTAGTCAAAAAATTGATAAGTTAGATTCAATTTCAATCCTAATAGGGTCAAGTCTTGATTGGTCCAAACCTAAATCAATTTGGGTTCAAATTAAATGAATCTAGAATCAAAATAAGTACAAATTGAGCACCAATTGAGTTAACCAAGATTCAAACCATATTGAACTCTAATTGGGTCAAATGAAAACAAATTCAAATTAAAACCTGATTGAGTCAAATTGAAATAAATTTGAATAAAATTCTAAATTGAGTCAAACCATAATTGAATAAAATCACAAGAAGTTCAAATAGAACTCTAAATTGAGTCAAACCATATTTTAACCAAACCATAAATAGAACTCCAAATGTGTCAAACAACATTTGAACTAAAATATAACATGTTCAAATAGAACTCTAAATTGTGTTAAACAAACATTCAAACTAAATCATGACAAGTTGAGTTAAACAATATTCAAACTAAACCATAACAAATTTGAATAGAACTCTAGACTGAGTCACACAACATTTGAACTAAACCATAACAAGTTCTAATAGAACTCTAAATCAAGTCAAACAACATTTGAACTAAACCATAACAAGTTCAAATAGAACTCTAAACCATGTCAAATAATATTCAAATTAAACCAAAACAAGTTCAAATAAGAACTCTAAATTAGGTCAACCCCCTTCAAATCTAGCCAACTCCAAAAGCCATTGATGACCCTCCCTTCAAAGCTAGCCAAACCCAAAAGTCATTGGTGATGCTCCCTTTAAAGCCACCTGACCCTAAAAGCCATTAATGATGCTTCCTTTAGAGCTAGTCAACCCTAAAAGTCATTGATGATGCTCCCTTCAAAGCTAGCCAAACTGAAAAGTCATTGGTGATGCTCCTATCAAAGTCAATTAACCTCAAAAGTCATTGATGACACTCCCTTCAAAGCTAGCCAAACCCGAAAGCCATTAGTGACACTCCCTTTAAAGCTAGCCAACCACAAAAGCTAGCCATCCTCAAAATCCATTTATGACACACCCTTCAATGCTAGTCAACCAAAAAAAAAATCATTGGCAATAATACAAGCCATGGAAGTTGGCTACATCCATTAGTATGTTGTCAACATTTGCCAAAGGCCAACTCAAGATCCATCTGAGTCAATTGCATGGAAGCAGGGCAACAACAACCATCAAGCTTTTTTTCCCACTTTCTCCTTCTTATTTTCATACTTTCCATGATTATAAATTTAAATTCATTATAAAGTGAGGGTAGGCCCTTGCTTAAGCCATGTACCCTTTTCTCAAATCAATCAAATCATGCTTTCTTCCTTTTTGAATCTCTATTTTGTTAGCTAGGTTTCTCATTTTAGGAGGTTCTTGATAATTGTTAAGGTAATTAACAATAGGAGCTTATGCCTATTGGAAGCCATATTTCCATAATATCTTATTGCATATTCAAATTACGACACATTTTTATTTGTCATTTCGAAATTAAGTATTTTTTAATCTTGATATCATACACATTGAGAAAAAAATTTCTCAAAAATCTATTGTGAATGTTTCTTGGCACTTCAGACAAGTCAAAGGACAATTTAGATACAAGTTAGAAATGAAAGCCACTAGCATACAAAGGGCACTTCACCAAGAGGATAGAGGTAATAGAATACTTTTGCACTAGCTCCATTCACCATGAGCAAACAAGAGGAAAAAAATTTCTTAAGTGTATTAAAAAATGTGAAAGTTTTAGATGGTTACGCATCAAGCATTTCTAAATATGTGAATATGAAAGATCAGACCATTACTATAGTTGCTAATGATCATAATTGCCTAAACATGAAGTCAAACCTCTAATCAAAATGAGCAGTATCTTTTGATATTTGTATGCGAAAAGAAACTTCCCATATCACTTTGATGCTTTATAGTCTAGGATTGCCCTAACTCTTTGCCACCTTGAAAGGATTTTTTTGCCTTCATTTTTCTGTATCTCGGAGCACTTGCTTACTCACCTAGCGGAGGAAGCAAAATATGTAGGGTTGGTTTAGTATCGCTATGCATATCCAGTTGAGAGGTAAACTTCGATTATTATTTTTAACTTATGTATATTGCTTCCATCCATGATAATAATTGATCATATTATCATTTAGATATATTTTCCAATTGAAGAACTATGTATAAAACCAAGCTCATCTAGAAGGTTTTATAGCAGAAGGCTATTTGGTAGAGAAATGTATGACTCTTTGTGAAAGGTACCTAAATAACTTCCAGTGGTTCAAGGAGCATGTAAGTGTAGCTAAGACTTAGTCTACACATTATGTATGCATTTATGTGTCTGATTGATAACACATGCCTTATTTTAGATTGCTAAATTAGAAATAAGCGATTAAGTGTCTGAGATTCTAGGAGAGATATCACTCTTAGCAACTGGCCCTGACAAATATGTGAGGAGATACTCGAGATATATTGTAAATAATTTTTTATTTCACATGAAGATGTGGGAGATGAGACATTATACACAAAATAGTGGCATAAACTTTGAAGGTATCTACAAGAAGTTTTGTGAGTACAAAGGACAAGAACCTTTATCAAGAGCTATATAGTTATATAGTGTTTTAATGGATATTATTGAGATAAGGTACAAATGAACTTAAGTTCATGTTGTTCAAGTGTGATTGGGTAGATAATAATATCAGAGTGATAGTCGATGAGTTTGGATATACAATAGTGAACTTTAACTGTCTGATGTACAGATACAATCAACATGGAGATGAGCCTTATATTCTTGTGCATCAAGCACATTAGATATTTTACATTAGAGATCCTTTAGATCCAGAGTGGCACATGATTGTGGAGATGACTCTGAGGGATTATGTTGATGCCTTCGATCATATAGCAATCAACAAAAATTGCATAGAGTAGATTATGGAGCCTTATACCACACAATAACTATATGATTTTCAATATGAATCTAAATATAGAAACATTGAAGGAGTAATGATAGATACATCATACATTGATTTATATTAGTCATATGCAAAAGAAGATCATGAAAATGACATCATGACAAATGAATACGATACCAAAGAGGAAATCCTTTCAAAAAATAACAAATACGATAGCAACAAAGCTAAGACGATTTCATGCCTAAAGAAAATAATAGGTAAATATTACATGTAAGATTAAAATTTGCTATTTTGATTAATTGTTATTTACTATTATTTATTGTTATGTTGTTTGTTATATTGCTTATTTGACTAATGTTATTTTTTATTTTATTATATTGCAAATGATCTAATTGGTGTACCACTCTATGAACCTTTTACCCAGATGTGATTTAGTCCCTTCATATTTGTAAGTATATTTTAGAAATTTATCTTTTGTTTGTGATCTACTTATATTTGTGCATCAATTTTAACTACTTTTAGGGTTTACTAGCTGGAAAAATTTATCATCAATGGCTTCTAGGATTAACTAGCTTGAACGGCACGTCATCAACTGCTTCTGAGGTTGTCTAGCTTCAGAAAATGTGTCATCGATGCTTCTAGAGTTAACTAGCTCAAAGGGTGTGTCATCAACTACTTCTAGGGTTGATTACCTCAAAGGTTGCATCATCAACTACTTCTAGGGTTGACTAGGTTAAGGGGCACGCCATCAACTACTTCTGGGATTGACTTGCTTGAAGGGTGCGTCATCAACTACTTTTGAGGTTGTCTACCTTGAAATGTACGTCATCAACTACTTCTGGCATTGACTGGCTCAAAGGGTGTATCATCAACTAGTTTTAGGGTTGACTAACTCGAAGGATGCATCATCAGTTGCTTTTGGGGTTACCTAGCTTGAGAGGCCCAACAACAACCGCTTCTGGGGTTGACTAACTTGAAGAGTCCATTATCAACTACATCTAGGGTTGACCAACTTGAATGATGCTGAATCAACTACTTCTAGGCTTGTCTAACTTGATGGGTGCATCATCAACTACTTCTTGGGTTGACTAGCTTGAGAGGTGCATAATCAATTACTTCTGGGGTTGACTAGCTTGAAGGGTGGCCAATGGCTTTGAGCTTATTGGGGATAAAATTCTTTGGTTTGGTAGCATCACCAACTACTTATAGGATTAGGTATAGCCTTGAAGTGCGACAGACAACTTTAAGCGTATTGGCAATTAACTTCTTTGATTTTGAAGTGGTATTACCTACTATTTATGGTTAAGTGAAACCTTGGAGTGTTGTCAGAGGCTCTTGTAGTATGCCCAATGGGACTCAGTTTGGCCCAATCTAGTTTTATTTGGACTAGCTTAGGTTTGGTCAGAATAGCAACATCACTCATTGTTCACAGCTTAGGAGTGTTGCCAAAGTCTTAGCACACCTAGTGGGACTTAATTTGACCCTATTTAGTTTAATCTGAACTAATTTGGGTAAGGTTTGGGCTATGTTCAATATTCGAAACTTGATTTTAATTTGAATCTAATTTGATTCAATTTTATGTTCAAAACTTAATTGAACTACCATCCGCTTACTCCTTTATGAAAGATGATGAGATGTTTTGGTCTTGGGTTTAGTTTGACCCAATTTGAAATTCAAACTTAGCTTTGCTTTAAGTATGATTTAATTCAATATTTAGAATTTGACCTAAACTTAGTTTTGATTTGACTCAATTTGATGTTGAAAACTTGATTTGGATCAAGTCTGATTTGATTTGATTCAATGTTTAGAATTTGGCTTGGGTCAAGTTTGATTTGATTCAATTTAATATTCAAAACTCAATTTTGGTTTGAGTCTAATTTGAAATTCAATTTGCTCAACTTTAATTTAATCAGTTCATATTAGTCAATTTGGTTCAAGGGCCCTCAAGTTGTTATAATGACATTATGGAAAGCTCACAAGCTGGCCATAAGTCGATTGATTGTTGGATGAGACTATAGGCTAGTCCTAAACCATTTGACTTTTGGGCAAGACCATAGGCTAGCCATAAGTTGAATTGGTTATTGGGTGAGACCCCAACCTGATCTTAAACTATTTGGATTTTGGGCCAGATTACAAACTAGAACTAAGTCGGATTAGTTATCAGATGAGATTACAAGTTGGCCCTAGGTTAGATTGATTATCAGGCCAGACCGCAGGATGACCCTAAACCATTTTAATTTTTGGGCGAGACCATAGGCTGGCCCTAAGTCGGATTAGTTATAAGGCAATATCATAGGATGGCCCTATGTCGAATTGATTGTCAGGCAAGATAGTAGACTGGTCCTAAACCATTTGACTTTCAGGTGAGACCACAATAGGCCCTAAGTCAATTGGTTATCGGGAGAGACCATAAACTGGTCCTAAACCATCTTGTTAAGATATATTATTATTATTATTATTATTATTTTCTCTCCTCACTATCATTCCAAGAGATTCTCATCATTGATTCTTTTTTGTCATGATGGCATGGTGATAAATAAGGCCATGGGTGGCTGTGGTGTTGGTGGAGATTCATTGCCATACAGAAGGGCCATGGGTGGCCGCAATGTTGGTAGAGATCTCTAGTCATACAGAGGGCCGTGGGTGGCCATGGTGTTGGAGGAGATCCACCATCATATGGAGGGCCACAAATGGCCGTGGTGTTGGTGGAGATCTGTCATCATATAGAGGGCCACGGATGGTCGTGGTGTTAGTGGAGATCCATCATCATGAAGCCCCAAGTGGCTGCAATGTTAGTGGAAATTTGTCATCATATAGAGGGTCACGAGTGGCCATGGCATTGGTGGAGATCCATTGTCATGAAGTCATGGGTGGATGTGGATTGGCAAATAGAAGAAAGGCTCATGATAGGGTTTTGATGCTGGATTCTTTCAAATTTAGCTATCCAAACTTGGGCTGCTAAGAACATGTGGCAGTTGGTGGAGAGTGATGCCATGGTTAATCGAAAAGCTTGAGGAAGAGAGGATAGCAGCAACAACAAGTAGGAGAAAATAAAGACCTCACAAGGTACAAAGAGGCAAAGGGATAATGAAATAAAACAAAGAAAGGGATGAAATTTTGTATCTTTTCAATCCCTTTCTGATGCCTTCTTACTCTCCTCCTAGATGATGAGATCTTCCTTGATTTCTTCTTCAATTTGTGTAGAATTTACCTGAGAATTGTCTATGAATTATTTTTAAATTTGTGTCCTAGCCTCTATTTATCTCCTATTTTGGTTATTGGGATTTGATTGGGAGATTTGATGAGTATTCACTTGTCATAAACCCCATATTTGAATCTAAGATTATACCTTTCTTGTTGAAAAATTGTATTGATTTTGATGGATTTTGAGAAGAATTTTATTTTCATTTCTATATATTTGTGGCTGAACTGGACAGTTGATTAGGAATTGAATGTTTGATAGGAACAATGCCTATGCAATCAGATAGTACCAGATGTTTGACTATGAATAGGGTTCTACATAGTTGGATAGTATCGAATGTCTGACTGGAACCAGATATCCAACATTGACTCAGCTCAGATAATGGGCCCAATTTTCATCTAAATATTTCACCCACTCATTTTACTTTAATTTGAGCCCAAATTTTTCTATAATTTAGATTCAAATTAAACTCAATTTTTGGTCAAATTTGATCATGATTTCAGTCCAATTGAGACCTACATTTGAGTCCTAATCTAGTGGTATTTGATCTTATGATTTTTGGCCAAAATTGACTCAAACAAATTCCCCCTTCATATCCACTTCATGAGTTATTTTTAGCAAGGGGAGTGGATGTAAATAAAATATTTTTAGATGCTTGCCTTTTGCATGATCATCCTAAGAGGGGATTTGAACTGTCACATGAAAGTAGACTTGATTTTGCCACATGGGAGTGGACTTGATTTGCCACAATCAATGAACTTGATTGGTCAAATAAGTGGATTTGATTGGCCACAATAAGTGGATTTAAGTTGCCTTGATAAGTGGGCGTGAGTTATCAAAATGAGTGGACTTGATTTACCACAATAAGTGGACTTGAATCACCATGCTAAGTGGACTTGAGTTGCCATAATGAGTTGACTTGAGCTACCATAATGAGTGAACTTAAGCTACCACAATGAGTGGACTTGAGTTACCACAATGATTGGACTTAATTTGCCACAAGAAGTGGACATAATTTTCCATGATAAGTGGACTTGATTTGCCATAAGAAGTTGACTTCAATTGCCATATAAGTGTGGGCTTGATGGCTATGCAAAACAGACTTGAATTACCACATAAAAGTGAACTTGATTTGCCATTTAAATATGGGTTTGATCACCATGTAAAATTTACTTGAATTACCACAAGGGTGGACTTTAGTTGCCATAATAAGTTGACTTCTGTGGGGGCATGGACCTGACTATCACACAATTGGGCGGGGTTTTGTGTCTTTGTTTTACCTTGAGAAACATAGAGTGCATGCTTGACTAGACATTCTTTCTTGAAGAAGTCAGGCATTCTGTCATAGACAAAACATAGACACTTTTCATTCTTATTATTGTTTTCCCCAGAGGCTTAGGATTAGTAATTTTTGATGAATCAGGCATTGATTGGTGGCATAGGCCTTTCCCTTTATCATCAATCAGTTGGTAGGACCCTCCTTCAAATATCATTTCAATAATATAAGGGCCTTTTCAATTTACCTTTCTTGTTTCAATTCAGGATTATGGGTCCTTTCAAGGCTAAGACCATTTCTCCCTTTTGGAAGGATTGAAGTCAGGCCATCCTATTGTAGACCTTAAGAATTTGTGCTTGATACATCTCCAGATTCTTTTGAGTGTGAGTCTCATTTTGTCTAAGGAGTCTAGCTCATCAAGGTGAAGATAGACATTGTCCTCTTTTGTGACTTTTTTTTCAATACAAGGTAATCCTTAGAGAGGAAATTTGAGCTTCCAAAAATAAGACAGCCTTAGTCACAAACACTAACATATATGGTGTGGATTGAGTAAGGGTTTGATATGTGGTGCGGTAAGCCATAGCACTTCAGAAAGTTTTTGATACCAATCTCTCTTATTTCTACTATCTTTAATATCTTGAAGATGGTCTTATTGAATGCCTAAACGAGGCCATTTCCCTTATGTTATAAATGGATGAATATCTCCAATCTATCTTGTGATGATATAGAAATCAGCCTACCTTGAATCTTTTGAAGGACAATCCACTGTCAGAGATGATCCTTCAAGGTATACCAAATTGGTATAGGATGTTTACTCAAAATAAGTGGATAATGCTATCTACTTTTGCCTATTTCAATGGAATTGCATCGATCCACTAAGAGAAATAGTCAGAGGTTGCTAGTATGAAGGAGTGACCTTTGGAAGAAGATGATTCAATTAGGCTGGTGATATTCGTACCTCATACCTCAAATGACCTTAAGGACACTATTGGGTGTAGAGGATTTGGATGTTAATGAATGAAGTCCCTGTGAATTTAGCATAGATGATATTTTTCATGTTACACAATGTAATTTCTCACCATTACGGGACAATAGTAGCTTATACACTTAATTGTTATCATCATTTTTGGCCCTTGTTAATGAGCCCAACAGACCCCAAAATACACCTCATACATAACTTCTTTAGCCTCTTTGTCTGAGGAACAATATAGAAGTAATTGATTGAAGGACCTTCTATAAAGAGTGTCATTGATAAGTAGAAAGTGCGCAACCCTACTTCTGAGTTGTGTTCATGCTAACTTATTTTTCAAGAGTTCTCCATTTTGAGGTAGATGAATAGTATTCTCCAATTTGCAGCCTCTTCTATTAGTCTAGAGTCAATCTTTTTGTGCTTGATGCTAAAGATTGAGCTTATCACTTATCTATTATGGACTATGATTAGAATCTCTCCTTGGTTGGGATCGGCCCATGCCTTGGCTAACTTGGCTAAGGAATCAGCTTTGACATTGATAGATCAGGGAGCATTAGTTATTTGAACATGCAGGATTTGTCCCATAAGTTCTTGAGCCTTTTCATGGTATTTTAGAAGCTCAAATTTATGGACTTCATATTCTCCTTGGACTTGATTGATGATTAGTTGTGAATCACCAAAGACATGTAGGTGAGATATTCCTAGTCTTGCAATTAGGACCTCATATTTGACTTCATTGACGGTGCATGGTTTTAAGAGAAAATAATAATATCATAAGATGCTCCCATTTAGAGTGACAAAAATGAGTCCAATATCTATTTTGATTTGCAAAAGCTTTGGTCTGATCCCTGGTTTGATGGATGATGCCCCATCAAAGTATAGCTTGTAGTAGGGCTCTCCTCCTTCAACAAGAAGGATCGCTTCATCAGGGAGCTTGCAACTTAATGGAGAATCATCTTGCATAGGGTGAGCTATGAGAAAATTAGTAAGGACCTACCCTTTAAATACCTTTTGGTGGGTGAACTTGACATCACATTGCATGAGGACTAAACCTCACTTTGCTATCCTTTGAGTAAGTATAGGCCTAGTCATCAAGCATTTTATAGGATCAATCTTGGATATTAAAATGATCAGTTGAGAACAAAAATAATGTATGAGCTTTTCGACTGCGAATATGAATGATAGACAATGCTTTTCAATGGGAGAGTAGTTGCATTCTACCTCACTAGCATTCTACTCAGGTAGTAGAGTGTATTTTCTTTGCCTTATTTATTATTTTGGGTGAGAAGTGCCCCAAGAGGCCCTTCCATTGCAGCCATGTAAAGGATCAAGGTCTGTCAGGTAGGAGTGCTGCCAAGACTAGTGGCTTTAAGAGATACTACTTCATCTCTCCAAAGGCTCATTGGCATTCTTGATTCCAAATGAATGGGGCATCCTTCTTCATTAATTTGGAGAAAGGGTTGCATCTCCTAGAGAGGTTTGAGATGAATCTTCTTATGTATACAAGCTGACCTTAGAATGACCTCAACGATTTTACGTTGTTGTGTAGTGGCATGTCAAAGATTGCTTTGATTTTAGATGGATTAATTTCAATTTCTCAGTGTTTGACAACAAAACCAAGCAACTTCCTAAATGATACCCCAAAGGTGCATTTCATAGGATTCATCTATGAGTTATATTTCCTAAGGCTGTTGAATACCATTCTTACATCTTGAATGTGCTTGTCTTTAGACTTGGTTTTAACTACTAAGTCATCCACATAGTATTCCACAACTTGGTGTATAAGGTCATCAAAAATTTGGATCATGGCGCTTTGATAAGTGGCACCTACATTCTTGAACCCGAAGGGCATCATCTTGTAATAGTATATGCCAATTGGAGTTCAAAAGGTCGTGTGCTTTTCATCATCAGGATACATCTTCATTTGGTTGTATCCTAAAAAACCATCCATAAAGTAGAATATTTCAAAATTTGTCGTATTATCAATCATGATTTCCATTATTAGCAACAGAAAGTTATCTTTCGAATATGCTTTATTCAAGTCCCAATAGTCCATACAAATGCAAATTTGGCCATATTTCTTTTTGAATGGCACAATTCTTGCCACCCAATTTGGGTACTTTTCTTCTTTGATGAAGCCTGCTTTGATCAATTCCTTTGTTTCTTCAATATCATTTTGTTCTAGGTTGAGTTTCATTTTCCTAGGTGCTTGTTTAATAGGTGCAAGCCCAGGATTGATGTCCAACTTATGGACTACAAGTAAAAGATCTAGTTCAGGCATCACCTTTATAGCTCCATGCAAGGTAGTTGATGTACTATTGGAGCACTATTTTGAGTTGGGTTTGGCTTTCCTTTGAGAGTTGAGTGCTAATGAAGGTCAACTTAAAGTCCTCTTATGAGCCTAGGTTGATTTTTATTAGTTCATCAACTATGGCTTACCCCCATCTTCAAGCTTTGATGGAGTTTTTTTGGTTTAAGGATCATTCCCTCACCAAGTGGTTCATCAAGTGGAGTGAGATTTGACAAAGATTCATTTGAGGGTGTTTAGGTTGCATCATTGCCCTTGTCCTCGGGTCTTGATGGAATTTCATCGAGGATGTCACATTCTTGTGATGTCTGAATAGTCATGGCTATCTTGATGCATATGTCAGAGGGTGTTGATGTTGTTTGGTTATCCTAAAAATTGGATAGTGGTCCAATAGTAATCATGAGATGTGTGGATGCTTGGAGTAATATACCCCAATCCCTTACTATTCTTGTTTCCTCTCCCAGGAATGTAATTGTGCTCTTGAGGTAGATCCCATAGATTCTTGAAGACTCCCTCTTTGTTTATGGACATCTGCAATCAAATTTCTTGATTAATTGATAAAGTTGGTCTGTAAAATATTTAGGCATGATTACTGACTGACAGTCACCATCATCTGCTCGATCCTTAGTTCCAAGGATTTCGTGTATGCTTGGGGCCAAAGGGATTGCTTTATAAAATACTATTTTTTTTTCTTCTTTGCACCATGGAAGAATGTAGAAGGTTGTTAATTCTTCCACAATATTGATATTCAGCTTATCTAATGGCTTAAATAAGCCTTCTAGAACTCTAGTAACAAGGAGAGTATTTTTTTGTTTGACCTTTGTTGTCATTTTCATCAAAAGTGTAACCTCCTAGATAGATTTGTGGCTTTCTTCATCCGAAGAGTCTAAGTTAGTATCACTTCCCAGGTGAGGAGGAGCAAAGATCATGCAAGCAATCTTTTATTTTACTTAATTGATAGAAGTAGGCCTTTTATCAGCATGGGATATCTGATAGTAGTTTACATCATCATGATTCATCTCATGAACATTAGAAGGATGTGCATCTCCATCAATTCAGTGTTCTTCACCATCTTTGATGTACTTGAGGTATTGATATATGGTTGATGACACCACTTTATTTTCATGTAGCTTTGACCTCCCTAGTAGTGCTTTGTATGATGTATCAGTATTGATCACATAGAACATGGCATCTATCATCAACTCACCTATTTTTAGAGGAATAGTTATGGCTCCTAGAGCTCTGTGGCTATTCTGATTAAACCCTTGGATGGATATAATCTTAGACAATAGGTAGAACACATCCAGAGTTAAAACTCTTAGAGTTTGGAGAGTCATCAAATTGATTAAGGAACCTAGGTTAATCAGGATGTGATTGATATTGATCCCATCACTATTTCTTGTGACATACAATGACCTATTTTGGTTTATTATTCCTGGTAACAAGTTGTCATTTGTGAATATGATGATAGGAGTTTGGCGTGCATACAAAAGCTCCTTCATCTTCTCTTCAGTGAAGTATACTTGGTAGTTAGCTAGATTTTGCAAGATGTGTACTAGTGTGTCTTTGAGTTCTTGCAACATCATTTGGGCATCAAAGTCACTTAGTGTAGTAGGGATCTTCTTAAGGTGGGCTGCTATTTTGTATTCCACTTTCTTGAGTGTAGGTTTAGTTTGTGAAGGCTTGATGTCTTCATTCATTTGAATTTCCTTTTCCTGGTCCATAGAGATGTTCTTGCCCCTAGGCATTGTAGCTTGTCTTGGGGGAAGCACTTTCCCACTATGGAGTTGTACCTGGTTTTGTTCTCCTTAATTAAAATATTGTGTTGTGAGACCAATAAGATTCATCTTCTGAATTGCTATCAAGACTAATCATGCGACAAGATGTAGTGAACCCTTGCCCTTGGTTGATAGTCCCAAAAATCATCCTATTCAATGTTAGAATTTGGCACATGGGCCTTCCTTGTAGCAATATCTTCCGAGACTCTCTGGAAGAACCCTTCTATTTTGTCTACTAACAAGAATTTCTTATGGACTTTGTATTTAGAACATTTCTTCCATAAATGTTCAAATTGACTTAATGCATGGCAGAATGAGCATTAGCATTATCCTATTTGATCCTCTTCCAGAATGTCTACTCCTTTCTTTGGTGCTTGTTGGTGTAGGGCCTCTCAAAATGGTTATAAAGTTATCATGACTTAGACAAAGTCATATTCATCATCTGTACCTTGTATGCATAATTCCTCTAAAGTTGGTAAAGTGATCCTTCACAAGTTTTAGAATTGGGATCTCATTGAACCTAGCAGGTTGAGAATTTGTTGATGGATCACCTAATGGAGATTGGGATAGCTACTTATTAGTGTTTAGCTCATAAGTTACCATGCAATGAGAGGCCATAAACTCATATAATTTCCTTCAATAGTGTCTAGCTTTCTTGACCCATCTTTGGAGTAAGTGGCATGATCGGTCATTTTGATCCTAAGGAGGGTTAGTAGGTGATTCTTAGCCATGCCTGTAAGGTCTTTTGTGTGGCTTTGTCTTCTCTACTAGTACTTTATCCATCTCCTTGACTTCCTCACAGAGCATTGTAGTCATGTTTGACATGCTTTCCATGTGGGCAGCCATAGTCTACATGTATTTGTTCAACATTTGCATTTGCCTCTTGACAAACTTCATGTTAGTTGTAGCTAGTTCTTTTATAGTATCTAGCTATAGTTTGAGCATGTCATAATTGTATGCACCAGTGAACCACCTCTAAGATAGTCATCTTGGGAGCAATCCTTGGGGAGGCCTATGGGATCTTTTATTTCATTAGTAATATCTCCCACAAATATATTTTATTCTTTTTGCCTTGCATCCTGAATTTTGTCATCACCATAAAAATGGGATGACTGAGATGGTTGTATTCATTATAGCTGTTCAATAATAAAAGTG
Source organism: Trichopus zeylanicus subsp. travancoricus (assembly GCA_005019695.1). NCBI lineage: Eukaryota > Viridiplantae > Streptophyta > Magnoliopsida > Dioscoreales > Dioscoreaceae > Trichopus > Trichopus zeylanicus. The sequence goes on along the minus strand of RXID01014878.1, from coordinate 205,807 downwards.
GTAGCACATGTTGTTAAAGAAAGTTCATCCTTTGAGTTCCTAGTGTTGGAGCCTTCAAGCAAAACTCAGAGTTTGTTAGGAAAGAATTCCTTGAGAGTTACTTGGATTCTTTCTCCTTGGACATGTTCCTTTAAAGCATCAATGTATTCTTGGATTGCTAATTTCTAGACATTGTATTCATCTGGTTGAACTGACTTCTTCTTCTTGCTTCTATTCTTTTTCTTCTTGATTCTTCGAGCAGGTATGGTAGTTTGCTTTGATGAGGCTTTCTTTATCACTATCATAGGCTCCTCAAAGTTTCTAGTTATCTTCTTTATCAGCTTCTTTAGCCTCTTTGAAATGTAGATGCTCCATAAGTGCCCTTGTTCAAGGATACATCATGCTTCTTCTTTGAAGAGGAAGTCAACAAGTGGTTCATGCTCCTTGAACAAAATAATATGATTGATGTGTTTAATGGATGTTTCAAATACGGCAACCTTTGAGAGAGTTAGTTTGCCCTCTCAGTGTTACTTTTTGAGCCAGTCCTTGAACACATAGCAGCCTTTAATGGTATGTCCCAAAACTCTATGGTAAGGATAATAATTTAGGTGATTTGTTTTATTGGCCTCATTCGGCCTCTTGGATTCTGGCAGTTGGAGGCCTAATTTTAGAGCATTTTGAAAGATTTTACCTATCCTCTCTCTTTTGAAGGAATACTTCTTTTTGAACCTTTGTTGAAAATCATTGGATCATTCCACTTTCCCACTCCTCCAAGAGTTGGTGGTTTTTGAGAATTACCTTTGTTCATGGTGGGGTTCAGAGGCTTCTTCTATTTAGTTGCTATGAATGCTGGCATTACATTTTTGGAAGGTTCTTTGCACTTCACCTTATCATTTTCTAGATTGAAATTTTGTGAACTAGGCAAGCCTAATGGGCCAATCTTTTCTAGCATCTTAACTTGCATGATGAGATCTTGGAAAGTGTGAACAAAAGAAGCACTTAGGTAAGGTGTCATCCACTCTCTCCTTATATTTGCCAAGAATTAGGTTTACTGTCTCAAATTGGCTCATGGGTTATTTGCACTTAATGCTAAGATTTTCCCATCATGTAATATAGTCCAGGATTGACTCATTATCACACTTCGGTATTGAGATGAGGTCTACAATGGTCACTTTGTCGGTAACTCTTTCGAGCATAATTCAAAAAGTTTCTTTCTTTGCAGCCAAGTTTGTATGAATTTTGATTGCAAACTAGCATACCACTCGAATACTAGTCCTATCAAGCTTGCTGGAAATTGGCTAGGTAAAAATGAAAGACTATTACTTGAATCCCCATACAGAGTTGCAAAGTGAGCTATGTGCTGTTTAGAGTTGCCCCTGACATTAAACTATTTGAAACTAGGCACTGTAAGCCTCTAGGATATGGCAATCCATTGTGATATCTAGGATATAACTTGTTAGCATCATTTATTTTACCCATCTCACTTTCTTATCTAATATGTGTAGCCACCATTCATTGTGATTGTTGTTGTATGTATACTGGTAGTTTCATATTATCAGGATCCTTGAAATCAAGGATTGGGTATCCCTTGCTAGAGGACGCACTAGTGAGGGCTTAGGCTGTTATGGATCTCATCTACAGGAGAGGCACCTTTTGCCATCTCTGCTTCTTGAGAAGGTTATTGAGATCATTCTGACTTTTCAAGCTTTTGGCCCATTTGTAGTATCATTTCCATCAACTCCATGACCTTCTTTTGAGCTTTGTATTTCTCTTTCCCTTATTATCTCAATTGTTCTTGCAAGGCTTATATGGTCACTTCTTGATTGGAGCTTTCAGCTATGACCAAGGCTTTTATTAGAATATGATGGTCCATATCTTGAGGATCTTGTCTGGGCCTTGGGTTGAGTCTAACTTCTCCCATCAATCTGGTTGCCTCATTCCAGAACTTGCTTATGTAGCAGGTCACCACACCTTTTCTTTAACATGGTAGCAAGGATTGGTCCACAATGACTTTTTTCCTCTTGGATTTCTTCATCCATAAGCTTCACTTAGGCAACCTTCTTTTGACATTTGGCCAGTTGGGCTCATGGTCTCTCCTAGGATCTTGATGAGAAATGACTTTGATAGTGTGGGTGGTCTCCTTTGGTGAGTCCCTCTGCTGTGTTGCAGCCTTATGATGAATCTTGTTGTTTTGTTTGGTGATTTGCCCTTTTGTAGTTGTCTTAAGGTAAGACTATATCCCCTATGATTTACTTTTACCCCTTTCTAATTTTCTTTATATAGCAAAAAAGTTAGAGGTGGGAATAGTAATGATCGACTTCATTTGAGGGGTAGGCTTCCCAAGTTAGCTAAAAAACTCAACATCTCTTCCCTTGCTTATAATAGTCAAGATGAGTTTCTCTTCAATCATGCATGTATCTGGACTTGCTTTTGGTTATCCCTTGTCAAGAGTTAGGCGAACATAATTAAAAGACTGAGCTTTGTTTTGATCTAAGCCTTTGGAAGATTGATATTCTTACTGGTTGAGGCATGACTTCTGGCTCTTCATCTGAATGGCCCTTCTCATTAGGAATGATGACATTAGACCTCTTTCCCCTTGATGGAAGGTGAGAAGCAGGCTTGTCTTGCATAACAACAACTTCTATTAGTGTAGTAGTAGGTGCCTTCTTTTACTAGATGACCTCATAGATAGTCTTGAACTTAATTTCAACTCTAGTTGCTATGGCAGTGACCATTGATTAAGATAGATGCATAGCTGATCCTACCCCCAAAATGATGGTATACTTCAAGGTGGAGTTGTTCTTCGTTGATGCCATTTGATGCCTTCTTCTATAAAGAAAAACACAATTGATCAATGTTTAATTGTATGTCTATTTTGTTAATGTCTCTATCATATTAACTGGGTTTATAAACTTGGAGGAGAAGTAAAATCCTGCTAGGTGTGCCAAAATTTGTGGGATCAATTTTAGCTATTTGAGAGTAGCAGAGACCACGGGAAGCGACCTTGATGCACAAATTAGGGTTTTCTCTAATTTCAGTGCACTATCAGGTGTTATGGGAGTATTGACTTTCAACAAGTGCAAGCCCCTATTATTAATTACCCTAACAATTGTCTAAAATCTCCTCAAGTAAGAAACCTATCTAATAAAATAAAGACACAAACAAAAAAAGAAAGTACAATTTGATTGATTTGAGAAATGGTACATAGCTTAAGTAAGGGCATACTCTCACCTTACAACGAGTTTCAACATCAAATTATGGAAACTATGAGAATAATGAAAGGGAAGGAAAATGAGAAAGGGGCTTTGAAGTGTGTTGCGGTCACACTTTCGTATGCTAGACCATGTGACATCCGATTCAGATGGGTCTTGACTCAGTCTACATTAGATAGTGATAACATGTTGACCAGTGAGATTGACTACCTTGGCTTATATTAGTTGACCTTGTTAGGTTTTGTAGTATCAATGATGGCTTTCAACTTGTTGTTAGTTGGCCTCTTTTGATATTGATTTAAAAAAATGATTAGTGACCTTACCTTTGTTCTAATCATTTCTAATTTGATAATCGAGGGCCTCTTAGGCATGTTATCAATCAGATCTGGAGCATCATCATGGCCTTTGAGCATGTGTTGGTTAGCTTAAAAGGTGCATTATTAATAGCTTTTAGGCTTGACTAGCTTGAGAGGTGCATCATCAGCTACTTCTGGGGTTGACTAACTCAAAAAATGCATCAATAGTTTTTGAGGTTGACAAGCTTGAAGGATGCATCATTAATTATTTCTGGGGTTGACTAGTTTCAGGAAACATGTCATCAACCACTTCTAGGGTTGACTAGCTAGAAGGGTGCATTTTCAACTACTTCTAGGGTTGACTAGCTCAAAGGGTTCATCATCAACTACTTTTGAGATTAACTAGTATAAGAGGTGCATCATCAACTGCTTCTAGGATTGACTAAGTTGATGGATACATCATCAACTACTTTTGGGATTGACTAGCTCAAAGGGTACGTAATCCACTACTTTGGGGTTGACTATCTCGAACGGTGTGTCATCAACTACTTCTGGGATTGACTAGCTCAAAAGGTGCGTCATCTACTACTTCTGGGATTTACTAGCTTGAAGGGTATGACATCAACTGCTTATAGGGTTGACTAAATCAATGGTACATTATCAACTGCTTCTAGACTGACTAGCTAGAAAGATGCATCATCAACTACTTCTAGGGTTGATTAGCTTGAGGGATGTATTATCAACTTTTTTTTAGGATTGATTACCTTAAGGGGTGCATCATCAACTGCTTCTGAGGTTGACTAGCTCAGAAAGTAGCCAACATCTTTGAGTGTGTTGGTGATTATTTCCTTTGATTTGTTAGTGTCACCAACTACTTATGGAGTTGGGTGTTATAACACACCTGTTATCATTCGATTGAACCATAATACAAAGTGGACAACATATATAAAAAGGTTTATAGAATACATAGAATTAAAATTTATTATATTAATGCAAATATAGTCTAAATAACCTACAGACAAGTGGCCCAACAATAGATGCTCAAGTTTCTCACAATGCTCTCCATATAAGAAAATAAAATAACCTACAAATAAAGTAGCTCCAAACGTAATCTCGTGTGCATGCACTGCTACTATTGCCACTTGCGTCTATCAGCTACTCTCCTATAAATGAGGAGAGACAAGGGGTGAGCCAAGAATGCTCAGTAGCGAGTCACCTCCTCTGAATAATAGGAGAGATCAATATATAGGAGGCAACAATAAAATTAGCAACAATAACATCAATAATAATACAATGACAATGATGATTAGATAAACCAACATCCACAGAAAGGAATGAATCAACAAAGATATCGTATCTATGATTGCCAACGGTTAGGGACTGTGATTATGGACTCCCTTATAGGTATTACGAAGATGGTTGCACCCCCCCACCAAGCAGGGTCAAACCAACCTACATATAAATCAGGCTGTGAGTGTGCTTAGACCTCCTACCAAACAGAGTTGTACCACACTGCACTCCCAACTGCTGATGGAATGGTGATCCCGTTTAGTCATACAACGGATCGCGTCCCCTAGAACTTAGGAGATCAGCCATAATATAAGCATGTGGTCAGACCCCCTACCAAGCATAGTCATATCACGCTGCACTCCCAACTGCTGATGGAGTGGCAATCTCATCTAGTCACACAACGGATCACGTCCCCTAGAACCTAGGAGACCGGGCACAGTATAAGGGTGTGGTTGGACCCCCTACCAAGCAGAGTCATACAACGCTGCACTCCCAACTGCCGATGGAGTGGTGATCTCATCTAGTCACACAACGGATCACGTCTCCTACAACTCAGGAGACCAGCTACTGTCATGTCTGACAATCTTGCTAATCCCGTACCAAAGTAGGGAATTGCCAACTGGTACCAGCCAAATAAAGTCCTGCTACATATGTCCTCCTATATACCAAAGGCTTAGCCACAATAAATATCGAGTCGAGATTACCAACGATAGCAAGGCGTCGACTCGATCACAAATCAAATTAGATCAGTTAGAAGATATTATCAATTTAGCCCTTCAATTATAAGATATTATTTAACTTCTAATCAATGTTCAATTCAAGTCTCTAATTAGTTTTATAAATCCAGGATTAAATTCAACAAATTAAACTGATTAACTCAATTTAGAATCAACAAATTCTCTAAGTATCTGACCCACTACTAATTAAACTTCCAAACTAATTTCATCAAATTATGAATCCAGATTATTTGATTTAACCTAAACAACTGAGGACATTACTAACCCAACTAACTCAAACCTCAACCCAAACCAATTTCAAGCCATAACCTAAACCAAAACCAATTCTAAATTAAACCTAAACCCATCTCCTTCTTCCTCCTCAAAACCCTAACCCTAATTCGCCACTGCCGCCGCCGCCACCAGGCTACCGCCTCCACTGGGCCATGACTGCCACTAGGTCGTCACTGCCCTGTTGCCGCCTCCGGTCATTGTCAGACTCGTGCCCTCGTGCCGGATTGGGCACTGCCAAAGCTTGTGCAGCCCAAGTGGTCCATGCAGCCACTGGCTGCCCCACACACTGGCGCACAGCACAGCCCACGAGGCCGCCACTGCCCCGTGTGCTGGCGTCCCACATAGCCGCACGCTTGCGAACCCCGGCCTGTGCAGTCGTGCGCGCTACCCGCGCACCACAGCGCTGCACACGCCATCAGTCGCTCCCGTCACCATGTCACGCGCTGGAATTGCACCGGCACCAGGTCCTGTGCTAGAGCTGCGTTGCCGCTGGGTCTCGTGCTAGAGCCGCGCTACCGTCGGGTCATACTGGAGCCACCCTACTGTCGGGTCACATGCAGCCACGCCACGCACAGTCACACATTCTGCTTGCGCGTGAGGCCTGCGCATGGTGGTGCCGCATGCTTCCACACTGCACACCGCCAGAGTCAGCTGCCTCACTCCAGCCGCCCTGCTCTCGAACCATTGCCAGTCGCTGGTGAGCAGCCCTCGCTACTCTGTGGAGAGGGACAAAGATTTTGCAGGCATAAATCTAATTTCTACTAAGTTTTGCTTAAATCTAGGTTATCATCGTCCTCCTAAATATCATGAGGGTCACTAGGTTTACAAATTATTTGACATGAAATTGTCTCAAGAATAAAGGCAAAGAGAGAACAAACAAAAACAAAGGTACCCTACCTCGAATCTCGATGGGAACCGTCCCGAAACTTCTTGCCGCTCTGTGAGCCTTCATGATGATTGTTTCCTGACTCTCTTCACTCCTAGACAAGTCCTCAAAACTGAAGGTTTAGTGGGTGGTTGCTACCTATAAATAAAGGCGGTTATTGGGTTGTGGGTTGTGGCTCGAGTAATGGGCCATTATGGAGTAGTGGGTGGTTACATCCCTTCCCCCTTAAATAAATTTGGTCCACAAATTTAAAATGAGCTTACTTTAAAAAATATAGGGGTATTTGGCCTTGATGTCCTCCTCTCTCTCTCCCAAGTGGCCTCATCAACAGAGTGATGTTGCCATAATACTTTTACTAAAGGAATCACTTTTCTTCTCAACACATGCTCCCTTCGCTCCAAAATTTGAATTGGCTGCTCCTCACATGTCAAGTCCTCCCTCAGCTATAACTGTTGAAACTATAAAATATGTATGGCATCTAGAATGTATTTTCTTAGCATTGACATGTGAAAGACGTTATACACATTAGTCAATGCTGGAGGTAAGGCGAGTTTATAAACAACTGCTCCAATTCTCTCCAAGATTTTGAAGGGGCCAATATAATGAGGTGCTAACTTGCCCCTCACCCCAAATCTTATCACGCCCTTTGTTGGAGAGATCTTTAGGAAAAAATGGTTGCCCATGAAAAACTCCAAATCCCACCTTCTGGTATTAGCATAACTCCTCTATCTACTCTGTGCTATGAGTAACCTCTTTCAAATCACCCCAATCTTCTTGGTAGCTAGCCGAACCAACTCTGGACCAAAAATCTGCCTCTCACCAACCTCTGTCCAACACATTGGGGTTTCTTCATTTCCTCCCATACAAAGACTCATAAGTTGCCATTTGAATACCAGCATGATAACTATTGTTATAAGTGAACTCAGCTAGACACAAATGAGAGTCCCAACTCCCCTTGAAATTTAGAGCACATGCTTTCAGAAAATCCTCTAGAGTTTGGATTGTCCTCTCTAATTGACCATCAGTTTGAGGGTGATATGCAGTACTAAAATATAGTTGTGTCCCTAAAGCTTTCTGAAAACTACCCCAAAATCCTGAAGTAAATCTGGGATCTCTATCGGAGATGATGGTAATGGGTACTCCGTGAAGCTTCACTACCTCCTCCACATATAATTCAGCAAGCTTGTCCAAAGAGTAGGTCATCTTGATAGGAAGGAAATGAGCTGATTTAGTTAACCGATCTACTACAACCCAAATAGCATCCAATCCTTTCCTTTTCCTTGGTAGCCCAACCACAAAGTCCATGGTTACATGTTCCCATTTCCATTCAGGAATAGGAAGTGGCTGTAACCTTCCTACTGGTTTTTTGTGTTCAATTTTGACCTGTTGGCACACTAGACATTTAGAAATAAATTCTGTAATATCTCTCTTCATGCCTGCCACCAATAATCTTGCTTCATATCTCGGTATATTTTTGTGCTACCTGGGTGTACCGAGAAGCGAGAGTGATGAGTCTCGCTTAACAATTCCTTCTTCAATTGAATATCATTTGGGACACATAGCCGACCCTGATATCGAACCACACCATTAGTTGTCACATCAAACCCTGGTTAGGGATTCTGAGTTAACTCTAATTTTAAATTTTGTAACATAGGGTCTTTCAACCGGCACTCTTTAAGTTTTAGCACCACTTCTGACTCTAGGCATAATTCGGCTAGCAACCCTCGTTGAGTCTCTGATATCATAATAAAGTTCATGTCTCTCAGAGTTTCTAAGGTCTTCCATTTTCTTACCAATAAATGGCCCGAATATCCTGCTGATTTCCTACTAAGCGCATCTGCAATAACGTTAGCTTTGCCTGGGTGGTAATTGATCGAACAATCATAGTACTTTAGAAAATCTAGCCATCTCCTCTGTCTCATATTGAGTTTCTTCTGGGTGAAAAGATATTTCAAACTCTTATGATCTATAAAGATTTCAAATGTTTGTCCATAAAGATAATGCCTCCACATTTTTAGTGCAAAAATGATGGCCGCTAACTCAAGGTCATGAGTGGGATAATTTTTCTCATGAGCTTTCAATTGCCTAGAGCCATAAGCAACCACTTTTCCATGTTGCATCAGAACACAACCTAATCCTTTGATGGAAGCATCACTATATACCACCAAACCATCACCCCTGGAAGGTATGGTCAACACAGGTTCAGTGGTCAACCTTATCTTTAATTCTTGAAAACTTTATTCATAGTCTTCCTCCCAATCAAATTTAGCATCCTTCCGAGTTAACCGGGTCAGTGGAGTAGCAATCTTGGAAAAACCCTTCACGAATCTCCTATAGTAACCTGCCAATCCAAGGAAGCTTCTCACCTCGGTTACATTAGTGGGCCTTTTACAGTCTTGGGATCCACTGATATGCCAGCACCAAAGATCACATGACCTAAGAAAATCACCTCTGACAACCAGAAGCCACACTTATCGAGTTTGGCATAAAATTTCTCTTGTCTTAAGGTTTCTAACACAACTCTGAGATATTGCTCATGCTCCTCGTGACTCTTGGAATATATTAGGATGTCATCTATAAAAGCAATGATAAATTGATCTAAATACTGCCTGAATATCCTATTCATCAAACCCATAAAGACAGCTGGTGCATTGGTCAAGCCAAATGGCATAACAAGAAATTCATAATGTCCATAGCGAGTCCTGAAGGCTATCTTCGAGATGTCCTCCTCCTTGACCTTTAGTTGATGGTAGCCAGATCTTAGGTCAATCTTTGAGTACACTAGAGTACCTTGTAACTGATCAAAGAGATCATTAATCTGAGGGAGAGGATATTTATTCTTTACTGTGATTTGATTTAACTGACGGTAATCAACGCATAATCTCATAGTTCCATCTTTCTTCTTCACAAAAAGGACTGGTGCACCCCAAGGAGATGCACTGGGGTGTATGTGACCATTGTCCAAGAGTTCCTGCAATTGCTTTTTCAACTCACTAACTCCACCGGTGACATTCTATAAGGGGGTCTTGAGATCGGAGTTGCACCAGGAATGAGGTCTATGCCAAACTCCACTTCTCTATCAAGAGGCAATCCTGATAACTCATCAGGAAAGACTTATGGATGCTCTCAGACAATAGGAATGTCCTCTAATTGAGGTGTACTCGATCGCTCCTTAGAGATAAAAGCTATATACCCTTGCAACCCTTCATAAGTAGTTGTTGGGCTCGAAGAAAAGAAATGATAGGTGGAAAGTTTTCTTGCACATCGGAGAAGGTGAAAGCATCCTGCCCAGGTGGTTTGAAGGTTACTACCTTCACGAAACAATCAACATTGGCATGATAGGTTGCCAACCAATCCATGCCTAAAATGACGTCAAAGTCCTTAAAATCTAATAGGACTAAATTCACGGTGAGTTCTTGGTTTTCAATTCCAATAGTACACTATTTGAATACGTGATCTACAATCATTGTATCGCTAGTAGGCATTCCAACTATCAAAATTGTCTCTAAAAGTTCAGGCTTCCTAGTCAACTTGCTAGCAAAGTGAGGGCCAATAAAAGAATGAGTAGATCCATAATCGATCAATATAGAGGCAATCATATTATCAATAAAAATTGTACCTTGCACCACATCCTCTAAAGCATTCACATCAGCCTGGGTCACATCGTAAACTCAAGCTGGTGCTGGGCTCTTCTTTGGGATGGAACTTTTCCATTGTCGATTTTGATTTTGCCCAACATTCTGCTATGCATGTAATGATTTTGGGTAGTCCCTTGCCAAATGACCTGATTGCTAGCATGTGTAACAAAGACTCTCCCCGCCATTGCTCCTTCGATAATATCGTGCCATATGTCCCCACTGGCCACATAGATAACATTTATCTCTGTCATATGTTACAGTCTGCCCCGCGGTCCCCCTCGGCTCCCCAGGCCTAGATCTCTTCTCTGGTTTTTGTACCGACGTATGGGTTAGTGGTCGAGGGTGATCCTTCAATGAATTCTCTCTCAATGACTAAGAATGAGCTTGTGTCTTCTCCACTGAGAGGGCCTTACTCATAATCTCTCTATAGGTCCTCAGCTCAAAATAGGCTACATGCTCTCTAATTCCCTCAGTGAGTCCATCCTCAGATAACTAAATCCGCTCCTCATCCTTAGAGGGAAGTCTGAAAGAAAGCGGCAAAGCCTATTGAACTCAGCTTCATACTGTTGAATTGTTCAGTTGCACTATTGAATGTTGATGAGTTTTCGTCACATTTCCTTTCGAACTACTATAGGAATATACTTTTGCAAGAAATATTCTTTAAATTCTTCCCAACTAATAGTCCCATTGGACTTTTCCAAGGACCTCAAGGTAGTCCACCAAGTATCAACATCACCTTGTAGTAAGTAGACCGCCAACTTCAACTTTTCCCTGTCCAAGAAATCAATAGCCTCAAAGGCTTTTCTACCTCTCATAGCCAGGTATCCACTTCGGCGGGATCATCACATCCAGAAAATGTTGGAGGCCCCATCTTCTTGAACTGAGTGAGAAAGGGGTTGGGGTTATTTCCTCTTCCCCCTCCTTCTCCACTGCTAATATCGGCTCCCATTTGTTGGTTCAAGAATAGCATCAGAGTTTCTTGGAGCGTCATCTCAGTATTTTCCTCTCCCATCCCACAATCTTGACTAACTCCTATAGTTCTTGCACGTCGTGGAACACCCTCCCCGATATTGGGAGTGCCATGTCCATAGCCCATGGTAGCAGCTCCATGACAACGAATAGGGGCACAACGAGGAGACATACTGAACCTGTAATCAAAGATTTGGAGGTTCAGTATTTCGGATGACACCCGAGAATATTCTATAAATAAATCTTAAAACTATGTTATTCTTAAACCTTATGCTCTGATACCATATAAGTTGTAACACCCCTATTGTCTTCCAATTGAACCACAATACGAAGTGGACAATATATATAAAACATTTTACAAAATGCATAGAATTAAAATTTATTATATTAATGCAAATGTAGTCTAAATAACCTACAGACAAGTGGCCCAATAATAGATGCTCAAGTTTCTCACCATGCTCTCCATATAAGAAAATAAAATAACCTACAAATAAAGTAGCTCCAACCATAATCCCATGCACGTGCACTACTACAGTTGCCACTTGCATCTATCAGCTACTCTCCTGTAAATGAGGAGAGTCAAGGGGTGAGCCAAGGATGCTCAATAGGGAGTTACCTCCTCCGAACAGTAGGAGAGATCAATATATAGGAGGCAACAATAAAATTAGCAATAATAACATCAATAATAATACAATGACAATGATGATTAGATAAACCAACATCCATAGAAAGGAATGAATCAACAAAGATATCACATCCACGATAGCCTATGGTTAGAGACTGTGACTATGGACTCCCCTATAGATATTACGGAGATGGTTGCACCCCCCACCAAGCAGGGTCAAACCAACCTACACGTAAATCAGTCTGTGAGTGTGCTCAAACCCTCTACCAAGCAGAGTTGTACCACACTGCATTCCCAACTACTGATGGAGTGGTGATCCCATTTAGCCATACAACAGATCATGTCCCCTAGAACTTAGGAGACCAGCCATAATATAAGCGTGTGGTCGAAATCCCTACCAAGCAGAGTCATACCACGCTACACTCCCAACTGTTGTTGGAGTGGCGCTCTCGTCTAGCCACACAACAGATCATGTCCCCTAGAACCTAGAAGACCAGGCACAGTATAAGGGTGTGGTTGGACCCCCTACCAAGCAAAGTCATACCACGCTGCACTCCCAACTGCTGATGGAGTGGTGATCCCGTCTAGTCACACAACGGATCATGTCTCCTACAACTCAGGAGACCGGCTACTGTTATGTCTGACAATCTTGCTAATCTTGTACCGAAGTAGGGAATCACCGACTGGTACCAGCCAAATAAAGTCCTGCTACATATGTCCTCCTATATACCAAAGGCCACAATAAATATCGAGTTGAGATTACCAACGATAGCAAGGAGTCGACTCTATCACAAATCAGATTAGATCAGCTAGAAGATATTATCAATTTAGCCCTTCAATTATAAGATATTATTTAACTTCTAATCAATGTTCAATTCAAGTCTCTAATCAGTTTTATAAATCCAAGATTAAATTCAATGAATTAAACTGATTAACTCAATTTAGAATCAACAAATTCTCTATGTGTCTGACCCACTACTAATTAAACTTTCAAACTAATTTCATCAAATTATGAATCCAGATTATTTGATTTAATCTAAACAACTTAGGCCATTACTAACCCAATTAACTCAAACCTCAACCCAAACCAATTTCAAACCATAACCTAAACCAAAACCAATTCTAAATTAAACCTAAACCCATCTCCTTTTTCCTCCTCAAAACCCTAACCCTAATTCGTCGCCGCTGCCTCCGCTGGGCCACGACCGCCGCTGGGTCATCGCCACCCGGCCACCGCCTTCGATTGTCGTCAGACCCGCACCCTCATGCCTGATCAAGTGTCGCCGCAGCCTGTGCAGCCCACTTGTGGACCCAAGTGGTCTGCGCAGCCGCATGCTGCCCCCCGTGCTGGTGCACAGCGCAGCCCGCACAGCCCCCGCTGCCCCACATGCTGCCCCATACGCTGACATCCCACGCAGCCGCACGCTGGCAGATCCCAGCCCGTGCATTCGTGCGCACTGCCCGTGCACTGCAGCGCAGCACGCACCACCAGCCATTCCCGTCGCCGTGCCACCCACTGGAATTATGTCGATGCTGGGTCCCATGCTGGAGCCGCACTACCGCTGGGTCTCGTGCTGGAGCCGCGCTGCCGCCGGGTCGTGCTAGAGCTGCGTTGCTACCGGGTCGCGTGCAGCCATGCCGCGTGCAGTCATGCGTGCTGCTTACGTGCAGCGGCGCTGCATGCTGCCACACCGCACACCACCGGCGTCAGCTGCCTCACTCTGGCAGCCCTACTCTTGAACCACTGTCGGTCGCCGGCGAGCAGCCCTCGCTGATTTGTGGAGAGGGACGAAGATTTCGCAGGTATAAATCTAATTTCTACTAAGTTTTGCTTAAATCTAGGTTATCATCGTCCTCCTAAATATCATAAGGATCACTAGGCTTTTTGATTGAGTCAAGCTAAGCTTTGGAATTTTTTTGTCTCAGATTGTGGGCGGTTGACCAACTAAACTTTCTTCCATCCCTTGCTTTAGTGTGTTATTTTTAGGAACTTATTTCAAATAGCTAGTCTTTTCTCACCATGCTCTTATAGTTAGTCTATACTCCCTGACTTAGCTTTGGCTTTTGAATGCCCCTTGACATCAATCTCCAAGATCTATGTACCCACAAAAACTATCGATACTTACTCCTTAGGTAGTCTTTATTAGTCAGTAAGGCATCAAAATATGGCTAGGTTAGTCCTCCTAATTCTTGCATGCAATTTAATTTTCTCCTCCTTTTATTTTTTTCAATTTAGCAATCTCATTCCTCTTTTAAGGATCCAAGGTTTGCAAATTCATGGATGCCAACTGGTTCTTGCTCTTTTAATATACCTCGCTTAGTTTGATCTTTCATATAAGATTTATCCATCGGGACTATGCTTTTCATTATTTATTTAAGGGGTTGATCTCTTGCCTCTATGATGAGATTCCCAAGATATTATCTTTCAAATTTTGCACTTTGCTTAAGGGGTGACTTCCTTGATGAGCTTCCAATTACTCTAAGATTGATGGTCTTATTCTTGACCTTGCATTTTTTTAGGTCAACTTAGAGTTTGGGCATGAGAGATAAGTCCAGGGCTTCGAAAGCCACTTCACATCATCACCCATTCTCCCTTCACTTTGACATTATCTCTCTTTTGAAGATCCTATTGGTAGGATATAAGAGGATTTTCTCTATTTTTTCAAGCAAAATATTTTTTTAGGCACATGGCATTCCAAGGGTAACAAAGCACTTTACCTTTAGAGTTGGTCAATTGATAAGCATTACAGACATTGGTTTTTGTGACCATATATGGTCCCTCTCAATTGGGTTTCAGCTTTCCTTCATCCTTCAATGGGGTGATGTGTTTCAACACCAAGTCCCAAATCTCAAACTTGCACTCGATCATCTTCTTTTGGTAGAATCAGGATACTCATTTTTGGTAAACTTGTGTGTGATTTGCTACACTCAATTATCTTTCATCTAGTAGTTCAAGTTGGCTAAGAAGATACTCCTACATCTTGATTAGGCTTAAGCCATTTTACATTGCTACTCTAAGTGATGGAATTCAAATTTCATATAATACTACTAGCTCCATTTCATACGTTAGTGTGAATGGGGTCTGACCTGTTAGGGTATGTATGGAAGTATGGTAGACCCATAGAGCCTCCTCTAAGTTATCTATCTAATCTAATTCTGTGCTGGCTTCTACTATCTTTTTAATGATATTAATTAGACTCTTGTTAGTAGTTTTATCTTGACCATAACCTTAAGGGTAGTAAGCAAATGAATGCTTCAACTCAATAAGAAAATACTTGCAGAAGCCTCATATTTGTTGTGAGAGGAATTGTGTCCTATTGTCTATCATGGACATTTTTGGCATCCTGAATTGAGTTAGTATGTTGCTCCTAATGAAATCAAACTATGCCCTCTGCTTTGAGTTTTTGAAAATATTCAACTTCAACCCATTTAGTGAAGTACTTGATTGTAATTAGATTAAAATCTTTTCTACCACTGATGGCATTCTCTAAAAATAGCCCACATTGAGTATGGCCATGGTGCTAATAGAGTATGGAGGGAGCATGCAGGAGCATGGTCTTGTTAGCTTTTGGTGGACTCTTTCTTATCTAGGCATCTTTGTAGGATCCTATTGAATAATGTTTTGTAAAGTATGTTCCTTAAGATCAAATATTAGGTTGTCATACTTCAAACTACTTCATGATCATCTCTGGTAATATACTTAGGGAAAACTCCTTCTCTGGTAATATACTTAGGGAAAATTTTTTGATGTCATAAAACCACGGGTTCCCATCATCATAGATATTTTCCAACTCCATTAGGAGGATGTGTGATATGTGGCTCTTCATGTTGGGGGAGTTGAAAGAGTGTCAAACCAGATTAATATAGTGAGCCATACATCAAACTCTTTTCATGTTGGGCTTAAGCTTATATATATCGGACTCTATCTATCCAATATCTGATGTGGGACTAATTTATCACACCTAACATTATAATAATCTCCCTCTTCAAGTGTGATTTGACTACATCAATTTTAACATTCTTAATCAAGAACTCTTTTACTCGACCAGTTCCACCGTGTTACCCATACTAACAGGTTTTTTGTTTCATTTTTTTTATTTTTTTAAGAGAGACTGACATGTAACTCAATTTAATTGCATCATCACAGTAATTTTGATCTTAAGAGTTTGCACAATTTTGAACCTAAAGCACTAATACCGCTTGTTGGGGGCATCGAAAGAGTGTCGAATCGAAATAATATAGTGGGCCGGACACTAAACTATCTCAAAAGTTTAAGCTCATGGGATATGAGCCTTTTTCACTATATATATCGGACTCTATCTATCCAATATCTGATGTGAGACTAATTCATCACACCTAACATTATAACATCTTCAATCCCAACATGTGTGACTCTTTGATACCACAAGTTCTTATCATCATAGATATTTTGCAATTCTTGCCTTCATCGTTCTACACCAACATGATGCCTATTGACTCTTCGATGATAGCAACATATAGGATCAGTGTCTACCTTGAGATTGGTGGCATGAGGATTGGCAACTTGAGAAGGTACTTCTTGACTTGGCTAAAGGCTTCCTAACACTCCAGGTCCATTTAAATTGAGCTCCTCCTTTAAGCATCCTATAAAATGGGAGACACTTTTCATAGTGTTGAGATATAAACCTTCAAATAAATTGCAATCTCCTAATTAGTCTGCGAAGCTCCTTTATGTTCTTTGGAGGTGGCATTTCTACAATAGATCATGCTTTAGTTGGATCTATTTCAATTCCCTTCATAATTACCAAGAAACCAAGCAACTTTCCCAACAAGACTCCAAATACGTACTTCTTTGGGATGATTTTCAACTAATGCACCTGTGATTAGTGGAGGACTTGCTTTAAGGATAAGATATGTCCCTCCTTAGTTTGGCATTTGACTAGAATGTTATCAACATATACCTCTATGTAGTTGTGGATCATGTCATGGATGATCATTGTCATGGACCATTGGTATGCTGCGCTAGCATTCTTCAATCCAAGTGGCATAACCACATAATAGTAAGTTCTCCAAGGAGTAGTAAAAGAAGCCTCCTCTTCATCTTTTGGTGTGAGGTGTATTTGGTTATATCTTGAATATCCATCAACGAAGACAACATTTTGTGTCCATAAGTGCTATCCACTATGATGTTGATGTGAGGTAGGGGGAAATCATCTTTAAGACAAGCCTTCTTTAAGTTTCTAAAACCAATGCACACTCATACCTTGCCCTCCCTTTTCTTGACTGGGATAATGATTGCCATCCACTTTAGATAGAAGACTATGTATATGAATTAGCTTGGTGGAGCTTGTCAATTTCCAACGTCACCTTGAGTGTAATGTCTAGATGTAGCCATCTTAGCTTTTGCTTTCTTTGTCTCACTTCATCCTCCAAAGTGATCCTATGTTCCACCAACCCTCTATCTAATCATGATATCTCCTTATATGTCCATTTAAAGACATCTTTGTATTTGATGAGGGTTCAAATCAGTTTAGATTCAAGTTCACTTCGTAGATTTGCATTGACTATGATTGACTTAGGTTCTCAGACAACCCTAGATTGACTTCCTCAGTTGGTTCTATAGTTGTGACCGTCTCCTTATTGAACCTCCTGAGTGCCTCCATGGAGTCATTGAGTTCATCATTTTCATCTTCCTCTTCTTCAATCTCATGAGACCAAATGAGTCCTCATGTGGTCCCTTGTGTAAATCAGAGAGGGGTTCATCAAGGAAGAATACATCCTTCTTTCACCCTAGGTCTTAGAGAGGTAGTTGCCTATTTCAAACATGTTAAGCTCATGTTCTAAAATGCAAGTATGAAAAGTGTATAAATCTAGTCTATTATATTATTCTAATAACAAGGAAGAAAAAAAATTTAAACTATAAAGTGGGTCAATCTCTGGCGGTGGCACTATAGTGTTATAATGAGATTATGCCTCACTCACAAGGGGGGGGATTCACCTCCTTTAGTACCAATCCCACTTACAACACCTCATAGGTTGTCATCTTCACTATCTTGGTTAATAGCATGGGTTGTAGCAGAGTGTTTAACTCATCCAGCTATGAAGTATGGTTTTAGCATTCAAGTTGAAGGTGGATATGATCTGAGCCTTTGAAAGAGCAAAGGGATCCTTTTTTTTGCATTCCCTCCATGAGAAGCCAAGACCCTGCCTTCCTCTTGGAAATCCTTCCTTGGTTTCTCATGCCAAGCCCTTAACTAGGTTAGTAGCCAATCTTAACTATTTTTTCCATGGTTTATCGAGGTAATATGGGTTGAAAATTAGGGAATGAAGGCTTAGATTTAAGGGACATGGAGGAGGGGCTATTTTTTGTGGAGCTTGAGGTGGCAAGAGCACAGGGATTATTTTCTATGCTTGCAGCAGGACTTTTAGGAAGATTGGTCTCAAACTTAGTTTGAATGGGAGGTAGTTTTCTAGGAGTCGGCAAAAGGAGTTGGAGTGCAGCTTGGAGGAATGGTTTAGTTTCTTAAGCCATGATACATGTACCTTGGAAATCACCTAGCAACCCTGTATTGAGTTATTGGGTCACCATGGTGTTGGCCTATAATGGTAACCTTTCAAGCAGGAAAAAGAGGTTTTGTAAAATAAAAATTACTTTTGAAGAGATCCAAAGCACAATATCATTCATCAAGAGAGATACTCAAAATATCATACAAATTTCAATCAATGATAAAAATAAAGCAAGATAAGAAAAGAATGACACTGTGATTTTTGTGGTTTAGAGATCAATAGCTCCTACTCCATGGTCCTTGCTTCAATCTTGAGGACTTTAATCACTCTACTATTGATGCCACTTTTGAGGTGAAGCCAAGCCCATCACTTCCTTTGGGTGAAGCCATACCCATACAAATGACCTTGCTCCCACTAAGAAGATCTACTCCACATAGAGATTTTGTACACACACTCCTAACACCTAGGAGTATTTACAAGTGAAAAAAAAAAATATAATTTAAGCTCACAACAAAATTCTCTCAAGTTGGGGACAAAGGCATTGAAGCTTTGATATGAAATTGATAGTTTGGAGCACTCTTGGGGCTAGAAGATTTTGGAAGGGGGATTCTTGCTATAAGAATATGATAGCCTAATTTCCTTACTAAGCAAAGACGTTGACTATCACCATAGTTTGGGAATCACCACTAACTGTCACTATCGAGTTCAATTGTCCAAACATTAAGGTTCGATCGTCAAAATAACTCCAATAGTTGAAAGTTATACTAGTTATTAACTAATGTCACAGGTTCAAAGGTCTACTAATCAGGTTCGAGCATCTAAAGCTATAGTATCGGGTGTCCATCAATGGCATCGGACATCCAAACTCTGAACATGAAAATTCCAAAAGTTCCAATTTCTAAATATTTAGGCATTCAATCCTAAGGTTTGGCCATTTGAAGCTGTTAGTAATTTTAGAGTTATTTTTGTTAGAGTTAGACATCCAAACCCTGAAGTTCAAGCTTTCAAAATTAATGGAAAAACCTACTATTTCACTCTAACTTCATTTTCCATTTGACATCAACTCAAACTAACCTTGGATAAATAATGAGCCAGTGAAGGCATTCCAAGATAAGTTTGAGTGCTAACCAAAAGCTCTAAAGTAAAAATTAAAATAATAAATCTTTGACTCAGCCAACAAATAAAAATTCTAAATCTAGTGAGCTGACTTGATTAAGCCTTCTTCAAGACATCTTTAATTCTTCAAGTTTTGTTCATTGATATACTATTATGCCTCATCTTCAGTATTTCCTTCATGTCCATCCACACTTGATGCTTCTGAATAGACTTGTATTTTATTCCTTACTCGGCTTGGCTATAAGCTACACATGCTCAATATATGATCAAATTCAAAGTTTGTTCATCATCAAAACTACAAAGGGTAACACATGGATCTTTATAATGGTGCCCTTGTGAGGAAATTTCAGGCACTAGTGATGGGTTGACAAAACTCTCCCCATGATTTTGAGCTAATGTCTTCCCATAATGATATTATAATATGAGAAAATATCGAGCACATGGGACTCTCTCTCGACTGTCTTATGACCATAGATGACTAGTAGATGAATCCTCCCTTTGTAGTTCCTCTTTGAGTTATCATATGCCATTATTTTGATATAAGACTCCACCAGTCGATCATCTAGAATGTCCATTTCTTTTCGAACAAATAATGTACAAACATTTAGTGATGCCTCTAGATCCACGAGCATTATGTTGACTATTGCACTGCTAATCTGAATAGTCAAAAAAAGGTTATAGTGAGGTTTTGAAAAATGCCTTATACAAATGGTTGCTAGCCTTTCTAGGAGTATGTCACCCTTGATCTCTACTTTACTTAAGGTTCTAAATAGAACCTCTATGTATTTGGGGGAATTAGTTATGAGTTTTAACATTAAAATTTTAGTTAAAGTCTTAGCTAGTTATTCTAAAATATTATACTCTTTCTCAGCCTCAATCTCATCTTCAGTAAGTTTAATTTCTTAGTTAGCTACAAGGATTATCCTATTAGCCACTTTGCCTTGGTTTCTGATAGGCACAACCTGATTGTTATTGTTACCCTTTTCCTCTTTTACATAATTTTCATATTGTAATAAATCTTTATTCACATATTTTAAGGAACTATAATCATCATCCTTCAAATTATATCCATTCTAGTTGTCATTGTAGGTGTAGAAAGCCCCTACATGGTCATCAATCTTAAGTATGGGTTTAAAAGTTTGGGCCAATTCGGGAAGGTCCTTTTAAAGGGAAGTCCTTTCCAAGGATCCTCTATTTCTTAGGTGAGTTATTCAGGAGGTGATTTAGTCAGTTTAGGAATAGTTTGCTCATAAATAAACTCTTCATTTAGCTTGAGAGGGTCCCTATAAAGGAGAAAGTCTTCCAATGGATCCTCTATTTTTGAGTTACTATACCTATTTTGGGATTTAGAAATAGCTTAGACATAGTTCACATTATTATTTGGGTAAGCTAAAAGTGGATTGGTTACAATAATAATATCTCTTGTTGTTGGTGAAAACTAGTCCTCAGTGAACTACCTTGCTTTATAGGGAAAAATAACGAAACCTGACCTACGACCAACTTTATCTTTCACTTCGGCCCAACAAGATCGTGAATTGACCTGGATGAGCTGAGTTGAATCTTCAAAATCTACTCACACAAATAGGATATCCTACCATGTTTTTGAGTGTCCTTTCAACATAAGCATCCTAAGCTTGTAGGTCCTTAGTTTAGTCAAGTAGGTGAGGGTCGCAAAGGATTCAATCCAGCCATAGGTTCCCCTACGGCTACCCTTGTTATGACTTCACCCCAATCGAAGGCCCCACCATGGTATGTGCCAATAAGACCACCAAAAGCCTCAATAAATTAAATCTTTTACAATATGACATTGCTTAAATATGTGCCTTAGTGTCTTGTGAAAGAGAAAATACTAGGAGTAGTCTACACCTAGAGGTATGGGTCTTGACTCAGGAAGTTGGATGAGAATATTAGCTAAGACAGTTGCAAAGGTATTAGCGCTGGTTTCAGTTAATGGTGGATAGCTTTGCTATAATAGCCCATGGTAGAATTGGGTGTTACCAGATGAACCATGTGGTGCATAATTATTTGGTGGAGGTATATTTGGGTAGTTGCATGAAAGGGTTTTGAGCTAGTGGGTGTTGCAATCATGGAGGATAGTGGGGGATTGAATCTCTTGGTGGTTGAGGTTGGGTTGGAAGTTGATAAGGAGCAAGTGGTGGAGCTTGATATGTAGCGAGAGAAGGTGGAAGGTTGATAAGGAACTGGGGGTTGGTACAAAACTAGCGATGAGGGTTGGTAAGGAGCTGAAGGTTACACCCTTGTATACTTGAGAGTAGCTTCAGGACTAAGACTTGATTAATGTGGATCTTGCCTCCTTCATGAATAGTTCCCTCAACTTCCCCTTATTTGCCTTTTTGGGAACCTCTTATCGGCTTTGTACTATGCTCTTATACAAACTTTTCCCATACATGTATTTTTTGGTACAAGGTGTCAGAAGAATAAATGCCTAAAGAAAATAAACTAATTTTAAGAGTAGGTAATACCCCACATGGCTTTCCCCCTCCATCATTTGGTGTAGTTGATTAAGATTTCATCAATTCACATCTTTTTAGATGTCAATTCAATCATGTCTAAAGTGTGGGCCACCCAGTGTGCATAGTGCTACTAGAATATAGAGAAAATGGTCTCCAAAGACTATAGCTTCTCCTAAAAATGCCAATGAACCAATTGAAATTTTTTTGCCTTAAAGCTAATAGGAAAGTTGATAGGCTAGTAGTCGGATATTAGTTACTGTTGGAGTAGCAACGTTGAGAAATTTTTGCACCAAAAACTTCATGAGATGCTAAGACATATTTTCCTCAATCAACTCAAATGATGTAGGCTGCCTATTAGATTATTCATTTATAGGCATGGAATTGGTGGGGCCACCCCTTGATGGGGATGCAAAAGGTTTTTTTCTGATGCTCTACTAATTCTCAACCATAAAATTAGCTATTCTATTAAGACCCTATTTATGACTAATAAAATTAATAAGCTCAAGAAGATTAACATTATGCATTTTAGAAATCTCATCAGACATGGTTAGTAAATACTTTACATTAATTTTAGGGTTTAAGTTTGGATTGTTAGCCTATTTTAACATGCATGGCACTCTTCTATTTCTAAGATGGCATTCTAGGATGTCCCCAATTTGCAATTCACATACAAACTATCTTTGGAAAAATGGTACAGCCAGCCCACAGGTTGCATTTTTCATGATCACAATACTCTCCCACAGTGATCTACTATCATATAACTATGTTTTGAGTTTGCATCGGCCTCTAAGCTGACATAGGGCCATGGGGACTTTTGTTTACACCAGTAATTCCTTGACTTGCTAGTCATGCTTAGTAGGGTGCAATCCCTTAGTTTCTTTAAGGGAAAATGAGAAAATCTCACATCCTTTTGAGGTAGAGTTATGAAGGTCTAGTCAAGCAGTGTGTAACATTGGGCCTCACCTCTATGTTTAAAGCACCACTTCTAGCTGGACTCAGTATTTGAACATAAGGGACCCATGAGGCCTCTACTTGACTAGGGTTGGCTTGAATCCTATATTTTCCTCACAATTAGTGTTTTATGACTTGACAAAAAGACTTGAAAGTAAATGATCATTAAGAACTTCAAGAACACCCAAAAACTGAGAATTGAGAATCCTTTTTCTAAATGGGGTAGATGTAGAAAATGAACCTAGCATTAGGATGTCCTAATGTGATCGATATTCTTTAGGCCTCCCTAGTCAATTATGCTTCAGTTTTGGTTTTGAATTATGTAGTGAGTTGGTTCTTGAGCTTGATTTGATTGTCTCTCTTTTGATCCCTACATATGCCTCAATGGTTCATACACTCGACTTATAAAATGTGAGAGGTCTTCAGAATAGTTGTAGGGGCCTCCCGCTAGGGTAGGGTATATTGACCCTAGTGGCCTTGCTTTTGAATTTATCTACAAATGAAAGAGAAAAAGAAGTAAAGTTCATGCATTTCTTGGTGTAGCATCTAACTTATGAGAACAAATGCAATTATAAATAGAAAATAAGCCTAAAATTTACCACTACCTTGATAGAGGAGGGCACGAAGGTTCCTCCCTACCCATTTTTAGGTGGCTAAGGATTGAATTTAAAATGCAATGTAATTAAAAAAACTAAAATTCTAATATAAATGCATCAAATGGAATAAAAAGAAATGAGAAAGATGGAAGAAAAAGATGGAGAGATGTAGCCTATATTGTCGAAAGAGGATTGTGGTCAAATGCCAATTCTTTGGCTTTTACTTTGACATTGGTGAGGAATTTGATTTTGAATCTCAACAAAGCCTTGTCATCACCGTTGACCACCTTTTCGGCAAAGTGCCAAGAACTTCTCCTACAAAATAATTATTTCTAGTATAATTTTTGGGTTCTTTGCTAGTAAAAATTGGGTGGTATTTACAAATTGAGAAGTGAGTTGTTTAGGAGAAATTTTAACCACTAATTTTATATTAAATTTTGGTCAATTGTAGGAGTTTGGCTCTAGGTTGGTTGTGTGTGGAGGCACAAGAATCGGATAGTGGAGATTACCGTATCATTAATCCAGATAGTAGGAGACTAAAATTGAAGGATGGAAGACATCTGGGGTACCAACTAGGCAAGTGCTACATCCTAGCTCCCCTACCAAAAAGAAGGCAGGGTGCCACAATCATGACGCCCAAAAATTTGAATTTCTAATTTTCAAAAGCCAAAATTTTAGTCCATTTTTTCTCTAATTTTCAGCCTATTATCAGCCCATTTTCTCATTGATTTATGCCCCATCTTCCTGATGCACTTTTTATATAAAAGTCCAGATTTTCTGAAAGATCTAATCATGCTGCAAATTTTTAAATAAATTCATGAAATTCAAATTTTTTTGAATAGATCTTTTTAAGATAATTTTGCAACAATCACTTTTAGAAATATCAAAATCAAGGTATTTTGCTGCAAAAAATATATATCCTTTGCAAATAGACTCTCAAATTTGTAATATTATAAGTATATCTTTGAAATTCATAAAATGGGCAAGGGCTATGGTTCAGTTAGGTAGAGCACCTTGTTTACACGTGCACCAATGCTTTTCAAAAGAAGCCAATTATATGATGAATATAATTGATCTATCTTAATGAGATGAAAAATCAATGTCTTACTTCATAGATTTGAGGGAACAAGAGAACAATAGCTTGACATATATTTTATTTGGTTTGATTCAGTCCAATTTAGATCTAATGCAAAATTAAGTGCCAAAAATAACCTACCATTGATTTGATAAATACCCAATCCACATTCAATGCTAGGAATAATGAGTATAAGGGACCTCAAAATAATCTCGTTTCATCTTATGAACTTTAAGGTATATGAAGCCTCATATTTGATTCTTGTAGAGGAGCAATAGAAACTCCATTTAACACTGGCTGATCTAGGCCAGAGGTAGACCTAAGTTAAAGTAATGCTTCTCTGAGAGACTTTGGTATTGCTCGTGAATTAGAATTCAAATAATGAATATGAATTAGAGCATGTGGAGCCATCTTATTTTCTTTTTATCTTCCTGTGAAGAAAAACTATGGTGAACTAACGAATCTTTACATCAATTCATGAAAGAGCCCAATGCAACAAAATGCATGTTGGGTCTTTGAAATAGTTTGAATCATTTTGATAATATAATAATAAGTTTGATCTGTTTTACCAAGAAGGTCTATGGTTTGAATCTGTATAGCCCTAATAGATTGTATTTTTGTATAGATATTCTATTTTATTTTATAATTATTTTTATCTCCTTATTTATTTATGGACAGACTGATCAATCAATCAATCTATAAAAATAAAAGTATTACATAGTTACATATATATAGGGACAAGAAAAAAAATAATCCACTCTAACAGATCCTATTGGTATTTGTGAAATCTGGTATAACCTAAAATGTCCATACTTATTTTTTTTTATTAATATAATTTCTTGTCCACAATCAAAAAGTTAGTGACACATTTGATTTTCTGGTATACCTAATCTAGTCAATTTATGAAGTGAAAATCATGACATGATCAATACTGTCTCAAAACTCTAACCCAACCTAGTCAAATTTAATCCTAAGTCACATGGATTGATACCTATTCTTAGTCTTGCATTTGTAGAAGTCCCTTGACTAATTACTTTTTGTTTGAACCTCCATTAAATTGACTATTTTAGAGATAGTGAATCTACTATAAACGTATTAGCCGCTCTTCAACTATATTCTATGCTATGAGTTAGGTTGGGGATTTAATTTGTCAAATCATTCAATAATCTCTATTAAGCTTGCTTTTAAAGATTAAAGCACCACTTTTCTCATAAATATAAATCTAAGGAAGTTAGAAATACAAGAAAGCTAATTAGAGCATGGCACTTTTGTAAGTAAAACTCTAAAAATTGTTGCATCATGGAAGTACTTGAACCATAGGATTTGGCTGACTGGGTTGGTTTGAGGCTACATCTCTAGGATTTAAAGAATCGGACAGGTAGGTATCAACAAACTTAGACTTAGTTTTGGTTCAAATTTGGTTTTGGTTAGAACTTGATTCAATTTGGACTTGATTTCATCCCATTTTGGGAGTTGGATTTAAACTTGGATTTAACTCACTAAGGATTTGGGTTGGACCCTTATTAGATTTGAGTTCAATCCTTATTGGGTTCAAGTTTTGATTCTCATTAGATCCTTAATAGATTTTAGATTTGACCTTTATTGGATTTCGGTTCAACCCCCTATTGGGTTTGGGGTTTGGGTTTAATTATTAATGGATCCTTGATGGATTTTGGATCCCACCCCTTAATAGATCCATGATGGATTCTGAATCTGATCCTTAATGGGTACTAAATGAACTTTGGGTTTGATCTTTGTTGAAGCCTCATTGGGCTTGGACTTGACCTACATTAGACCCTTTTGGGTTTGGATTTGAACTAATTTGGTTCAATTTTTGTTTAGACTCATCCTTGATTTGGTTAAGGTTTTACTAGGATTTTGTTTAGCTTTAACCTAGTTCTACTTCAGCTTTGACCTTCTTCTGCTTCAGGTTCAACCTAGTTTTGCTTAAAGTTTGACCTAATTCTAGTTTAGGTTTGACTTTGCTCTACTTCAGGTTTAACTTGGTTCTACACCAAGTTTGACTTGGTTTAGGTTTGACCTAGTTTTGGTTCAGGTTTGACTTTGTTTTGATTTAGGTTCAACCTAGTTCTAATTTAGGTTTGACCTAATTTTGGTTTAGGTTTAATCTAGTTCTAGTTCAAGTTTGACCTAGTTTTCTTTCAAGTTTGACCTTGTTATAGCTTGAGTTCAAGCCAGTTTTGATTCAAGTTCAACTTGATTAGACCCAATTAGGGTTTGGTCTTGAATCTGTTTTGTTTTGTTTTAGTCAAATGGACCTAATTAATGTTTGGCTCTAAACCCATTTGGTTCTGGTTTTAGGTTGAGTCCATACTTAATTTGAGTCTATTTCAGTTTAATTTCAATTGATGGTTGATTTAATTAAATTTAATTAAACTTGGTTGAGACTAACATTTTCATGATTTATTTGATTTCAACTTATTTTATTCAATTTAATTAAGCTAGATTGGCCTGACTTGGTTCAATGTAATCAATTAATCAATTATGAATATTTGGCATTGTAGGTCTCCCCAGTCACTTTTTGTTAATTTTTAATTTTAAGTTGGACAGTGAGTTGGTTCTTGAGCTTGGTTTAACTCAATTCTTTTTTTGTGCCTACATGTGCCTCAATAGTTTGCATGCCCAATCTATAAAAGCATGTGAGATCTCTGGGAAGCTGTGGGAGTCTCCTCACTAGGCACAAAATATATCCATCGTAGTAGCCTTGCCTTTGAGTTTACCTACAAATAAAAGAGAAAATAAAGAAAGGAAATTTGCCAGCTTCTTGGTGTAGCATCTAATTCATTAGAGTAAATGAAAATATAGAAATAAAATAAACCTAAAACTTATCCACATCCTAGACAAGAGAGAGCCTAAAAGTCTCTCACCCCCTTTTGGTGCCTAAGAATTGAATTTAAGATACAATGTAATAAAAGAAACTAAAATTCTAATCTAAATGCATCACATGGAATAAAAAGTAATGATGCACTTTTTGCATAAAAATTTGGATTTTTAAATGCACTATAATTTTACAAATAAACCTTTGAAAATTAAATTTTCATAAATAAATATATTTTAATATGATTTTTCTGTATATGACTTCAAAGTATCATATTCAAGAGATTTTGTAGCAGAAAATACATATTTTATAGATAAACCCTCAAAATGTGTATTTTTACAACTAGGTTTTTGAATTTGAAAAATCATGATTAAGCCTAATTTTAAAGATTAAAATACCACCTTTCTCAAAAATACCAATCTAAGACATTTGAGAACATGAGAAGGCCAATTAAGGCATTGTACTTTTATAAATAAATACCTTGACAATCACAGTATTACATAAGGTTTCAAACCATCAGGTTTGGCTGATTGGCAACATGTCTAGCATTTAAAAAATTGGAAATGTGAATATCTACATGTGCCCCTCCCTCGGAGAGATGCTAAAATAAAGTGTGAGTCAAGGGTAAATTGATAACTACCTTTGAGGATGAATTGATCAACTTGTTGATTAACTTGCTGGTTTTAAAAAAGGTTAAGTGGTTGATTTAACATACTGATGGTTTTGGACTGATCAGGGTTATAAGCTTGCTTGTGATTGTTATGCACAAAGAAAAGAAGTAGGGATTTGATGGAGACATGCCAAGAATGTGATGCTTTCTTGTGGTTCAAGGAACTATAACTTTTCCTACTAGGGGAATCAAATATCAAAGTTACCAAGCTATTCAAAGTTTGAGTAGATCAAGTAGTTTAAGGATTTGACTAGATTTTCATTGAAGTATAAAAGAGAGTAATGCATGCATACTGGGATGATGCAAATTTGATGATGGCTCTAGAGAATGAAAAATTTTTGATACAAAAAATGGAAAGCAATCAACTATTGGTTAGATCAAGGTGACTTTCTCATGAGAGGGGCATCATAGACCACCTTAGTATTTACCAAGTGAAGGTTTGAAAAAAAATGTACTAGTTGGTGTCGCTTTCTGACCGAATAAGTTGCAAGCAGTGGGATTTAATAGAAGATCCACAAAAAAGAAACTTCTAAGAGTTTTCTCTTTTTTGTGCATCAAAGAGCTTGAGCACACTTCTAATTTTGGGTGCCAAGTTCTTGGCACATGGGTTTTATTTTTTGCATGCCATAGACTTGGACCTCATTTTTACTTCCAAGTGCCAAGTTCCTATGCCTTTTTTATTTTGCTTGCTGACCTTTCAACTCTTACTGATAAATTTGAGCACCATAGTTTTGGCACCCAAATCTCAAAAAAATTCCAAATCTTTTTCCTAATTTTTGTTTTCAAATCAATGTTGATTTTGTGGGTCCATTTTTTGTGTGACTTAGTAACATTTCCTCTTTTGAATACAAGATCCCTCCTATATAATGAGAGGTATCTCCAACTTTCTCTTTGTATTATTCTTGGTTGCTATCAATAATAAATTTTGATTTATTCCCTGATCTTGACATCTTGTTTAGGAGCTGAATGGCTCATATTGCCAATTGACTTATTGCACTAGAGGTAAGCTCTTTCCTTTTCTTCTTCTTCTTAGTCCACCCAAATTTTGAATTCTTGTAGGTGATTCCTAACATTCTTGATGCTTCAATCACCCATTTTAGGTTAAGGAATACTTGAAGTACTTCCCAACTTTCTACAAGTTCCTTGTCACCTCTGTGAATAACTTATAGCATAAGCAATTAGACTAGGCTCTCTTTGGTTCTATAATAGAACATTAGAACCCTACCACCTACACAATTTTTTTCTATCTTGGGGAGATACTACAACTCTAGAGGAAGTGAGCCACTTAATGAGTTTCAAGGATTCAAAAAATTTCACCTCTCCTGACAGAAGCAACATTACTTTTGGGCACAACATCCTTATTACCCTTAATCTTTAGCATCTTGTGGATAAAGAGACAACTCTTTACAATGATGTTGAGAGCCAACCCCACCTATACACTAATAAGTCACATCATCGAGGTGTGCTTGATGCCACTCTCATGTTTTATGCATTATTTCTCTTTTTAATTGGCAGGGGCACTCTAAATAATCTTGATGCTGATACTATTACTGAGAGTCTCCTCCACTTTGGTCATTCTCTGATTGCTCCCTTGCTATCCTACTTAATTGAGGGCCTTGACTCTGTTGTATCTAGCAAACCCTTTTTTTAGGAGTGTTTGGTTCCTCCAACTTTGACTTGCTTATCACTTTCCTATTGTAATGAATATTTCAAATAAGCATATTCGAGAATGGTGGAGGTACTTCTTTAACATTGTCTACAAACCCAAGTTAATTTTGGTCCAGCTTCAGTTAACCCTCCATTAACCTTCAAGGAGGTTCAAAATGAACTTGTGCTTGTTGGAAGTCACATCTTTGTAGCTTATCTAATTCATTAATGTGTGAGGATGATAAGTCTCACGGTGGTGCTTGCTTCCCTCTTTCTTTCATGTCACAGATGGAGCCCAGGTGCTTTGGCATTAACAACTATCATAGACTCCTTAAAATGAACTCGATGTGGTCTTTGAGTGCTACCACTCAAGATAACAAAGACCTCAAGAGTGACCTCGAATCACAAATAAAAAATTATTTTAATTTAAAGTGCAATATTGTGGGACCATGACTTCCAATAGGTGCAAGCCCTTATTATTAAGTACCCTAACAATTGTTAGTAACCTCCTAAAGTAAGAAACCTAGTTAATAAAAATAGAGATACAAAAAAAAGAAGAAAGCATTTGATTAATTTAAAGAAATGATACATGACTTAAGCAATGGTATGCCTTCACTACACAACAAATTTCAACATAGAATTATAGAAAACATAAAGAAATAGAGAAAGGAAAAGAGCGAAGTAGAAGCTTTGATGCATGCTACTGCCTTGCTCCCCTCTATGCTAGACCGATTGGCATCTGATCTGAATCATAGATGAGAGTAAGAGAAGTTTGAAGTATTTCCAATAGCTTTGAGCATCAGTGATAACTTCGTGATTTGAAGTGTTTTTATTAGCCAATAAGGCATTGGCGATAACTTCTCTTGGGTTGGAGTGTTTCCATTAGTTGATAAGGCATTAGTGATAACTTCATTGACCTTGAAGTATTTCCATAACTCACAAGGCATGGGTGATAATGTCTTTGGTTTTGAAGTATTTCCATAGCTGGCAAGGTGCAGGCAATAACTTCTTTGTTTGGGTAGCATCACCAATGGCTTATGGAATTGGGTATAGCTTTGAGAATCACATTGTCAACTACTTTTTGGGTTGACTAGCTTGAAAGGGCAAATCATCAACTACTTTTGGGATCAACTAGCTTAAAAGGGCATGCCGTCAACTACTTCTAGGGTTGGCTAACTTGCAGAGGCATGTTGTCAATGACTTCTGGGGTTGACTAGCTTAAAGGTTGCATCATCAACTATTTTTGGCATTGACTAGCTTAAAGGACACATCATCAACTACTTCTGGGTCGACTAGCTTGAAAGGGAGTACCATTAACTGCTTTTGGGTTGACTAGCTTCAAAGTATGGCTAATGACTTTGAGCATATTGGCAATTAACTTCTTTGGTTTGATAGCATCACCAACAGCTTATAAAGTTGGGTATAGCTTTGAAGTGTGGTCGATAGCTTGAAGTGTGTTGGTGATTAACTTCTTTTAAACAAGGCATTGCCACTAACTGATTAAGAGAGTTCAAGCCTACCTTAATTCGGTTTGATTTGAAGCATTGTCAATGCTTTTGGATTGGCTTAGCTTGGTAGATGCATCGTCAACAGCTTTTGAGGTTGACTAGCTTCAAAGTGTTGCTAAAGGCTTTTGTAACACACTTAGTGTGACTTAGTTTGACCTTATTTAGTTTTATTTGAACTAATTTTGGTTCAGATCAAGTTGTTACATCAACCTTTGTTCATAGCCTTGAGGTATTGTTGAAGGTTCTGTGCACCCAATAGGACTCAGTTTGACCCTATTTGGCTTGGGTCTAAGTTTAATATAGTTTACCTTGAATTGAGTTTGACTTCGTATTAGACCTTTATCAAACTTGGATCTACATCTGGATGGACTTTGGCTCAAGTTCAAGTCAATTTTATTCAGCTTGGTTTTAGTTTAAGCTCACCCTAGCTTGATCCTCATTTGACTTTGAGTTTGCCCTTTTACTTTGAACTTGATTTAATCCAATTAGGGTTTGATTTGAGCTTAGTTTAATCTTGATTGGATTTGATTTGAAGTCAACTTGATTTTAAATCAACCCATCTCGAGTCTAATTAGGGCTAAGTCTGAGTTTATTTGGTCTAGTTTAACTTAATTTATATTTTTTTGGAGTCTAGCTCAATTTGGATTTTAGTCCATTTGTTTAATCGATTTAGGTCCATTTGAGTCAACTTGGCCTTTATCCATTTGTGATTAAGTTACTTCACATTAATCAATTTAATTTGAGGATCCCTGACTAATTATGATAATTTCAGATGGACCCATAACCCAGCTTCAAATATGGGAACCCAAAGGTTATCTTAGTTTGAAAGCTTGAAAGTTAGCTTAGTGCAAACTCGAGGGCTGGCTAGATGTGAGCTCAAAGACTAGCTTAGATGTTAGCCTAAAGGTTGGCTGAGATGTGAGACCAAAGGCTAGCTAAGTGTGAACCCAAAAGCTAATTAAGTGCCAAACCAAAGGCTTACTAAGTGTGAGCCTAAAGGCTAGCTGAGTGTGCACTGAAGGTTGGCAAACTACGAGCATGAAGGCTAGCTAAGTGTGAGCCTAAAGGCTAGCCAAATGCAAGCTCGAAGGTTGGCTTTGATGCAAGCCCAAAGGTTGGCTAAGTGCAAGCCTAAAGGCTAGCTAAGTGTGAGCTTGAAGGCTGGCTGAGTGCATGCCCAAAGGTTGGTTGGGTGCGAGCCCAAAGGTTTCCTGGGTGCAAGCTTGGACATAGGCTGAGTGTGAGCTCGAAGGTTGGCTAAATGCAAGCACAAAGGGTGGCTTGGATGTGAGCTTGAAGGCTAGCTATGTGTGAGTCTGAAGGCTAGCTATGTGTGAGCTCAAAGATAGGATAAGTGTGAGTCTGAAGACTAACTGAGTATAAGCCCAAATACTGGTTGAGTGTGAACCCGAAGGCTAGCTGAGTGCAAACCCAAAGATTGGTTGGATGTGAGCCCAAAGATTGGCTGAGTGCAAGCTTGAAGGTTGGTTAAGTGTGAGCATGAAGACTAGCTTGCATGTGAGCCTGAAGGCTAGCTAAGTGCAAGCCCTAATCTGGTTTAGTGTGATCCCAAAGGCTAGCTAAGTGCGAGCCCGAAGGCTGGCTAGGTGCGAGCTAAAAAGCTGGCTGAGTGTGATCCCAAAGGTTAGCCTGGATGCAAGCTCAAATTTTGGCAAAGTACGAGCTCAAAAGCTAGTTGAGTGTGAGCTTGAAGGCCAGCTTGGATGCAAGTTTGAAAGCTAACTGAGTGAAAGCCTAATGGCTAGCTTTGTGTGAGCTCAAAGGCTGGGTTGGATACAAGCTCAAAAGCTGGTTAAGTGAGAACTCAAAGGCCTGTTAAGTGTGGGCCCAAAGGTTGGTTAAGTACGAGTTCAAAAGCTGACTGAGTGAAAGCCCAAAGGTTGGCTAAAAGTAAGCTTGAAAGCTAGCTAAGTGTAAGCTTGAAGGATGGTTAGGATGCAAGCCTGAAGGCTGGCTTGCGGTGATGGGGATCTACCATCTTGGAGCGACCGTTGGTGGTTGCAGTGAGGTCAGGAGTTTGCCATCTTTGAGTGACTATGAGCGATTACAGTGAGGTCAGGAGTTTGCCATTTCATCATCGTCTTTGAGGGATTGTGGGTGGCTATAGTGAGATCAAGAGTTCACCATATTCATTGCTATCTTCATTTCCATCTTCATCACCATCTTTAAGGGGCCACAGGTGCCTGTGGTGATGTTGAGAGTCCACTATCATGCCAAAGACTACAAGTGATCGTAGTGTTGAAAAGTTTTTTATTATTTTTGCTGAATTTTATTTCATTTTTTTCCTATTTTTTCTTTTTTAAATTACAACTTTCCTATATATATATATATATATATTCTCTTTCTTCTTTTCCTTCGAGCCCAAAAAGCTCTCTCCTATTTTTTGTCTAGATTTTTTCTTTTGGAAGCAACCTTTTCTCATTTTTTTTTAATTTCTAATTTACCCTTCTTCCCTCACCAAGCCTGTGCTTCCCCTTTCTTTCTCCCCAAAACACCACCAAGTCGTAATGGCCCAGTGGCCTACCAAGCCGGATTTGGCCAGATCTAGCCGAATTTGGCCAGGAACTACTAGCAAGTAGCAAAGGGGAGGGCAAGGAAGCCAGAGATAGTGATCGGGTGGTAGAGGCCGCTAGTGTGGGTACAGTGCTTGTGGCAACTGCACTTGGTGACAACTACATCTGGCAAGGCGAAGGAGAGGAGGTGGTGCTGACGGCGGTGGCTCAGTGGCAGCCTCTTTCAGCTAGGTGAAGGAGAGGAGGTGGAGGCATTGATAGTTGAAGTCCATGTAGATTTTGGTGTGGTTGCAGCAAGCTCTCATGATCTACTTGATAAGCTTCTTGGTCTCGAAAGACTTGAGGTTCTTTCTGAGGGCTCTGGTGTTGGTGTTGATGGCGGTGCGAATGTCAGGCTAGACGATGGCCATGCTTTTGCGGCTTTTGATCAGGAGGTAGATCTTCTTCTACTCTTTGTTGATAGTGACGTGAGGGAGGTGTGGCTGGGGGTCCAGTAGTGGTGAGCAACCTCACAGCAAGGAGCTAGTCACAGGGGGATGATGAGGTTGGCAGAGCATGGTCGGATAGCCTTGTGGTCCTACGAGAGAGGTAGGAAATAGGCAAAGGAAAGAAAGAACAGATCTAAGTTCGAAATCTCACCTCTCCTGTGGTTGATTTTTCTTGATAAACTTCTTCAATGATGGCCTTCCAATCCTCTCTTGTTCTATTCTAATCTCTACTCATATTTGATCTCTTGATGTTCTTTGATTTGTAGGTTCCACGACTTTTATAGGTTCATGAAGGGATGAAGTTGGGCTGGAACAAATTTTTTTTGTTTGAAATTTTGAATGATGGATGTGGATATAAATAGATATGAATAGGGTTTATCCAGAATTTGGATGAACATGTAAAGAGATATGCATACATGTGTTTATTGTAGATGATGATCTCTTGAAAGTTATACTCATCTCGGATACTGAAATTATAGGAGGGTCATTTACAAATTTTTTTTTTAGAAATTTAGACTAAATTATAATTTTATAAATTTCAAGGGACTTTTCTAGAAAAAAATCTTGTTTATAAAGTTTTGAAAGTTCCAGTGTCCTTTTTAATAAAATTTTGACTTATTTATGTATAAAAAATCTCGAGGCACTTATTTACAAAAGGTCAAAAATCCGGAGGCTTATTTGTAAATAAAAAACTTTTGAGAGGTTTATTTATAAATTTTGGATTTCACAGGGACCAAATCATAATTATCAATCTTTTAAGGGGATTAGTTGTAAACCCTAAATTTTGTAGGGTTGATTTATAATTTTAGGATTTTATTAGATTTTTCTACAAAATTCTTATTCCACGGACTTATTTGTAAGAAAAATTCGGCCAAGGATCCATTCATAAAGATTTATTTAATGCAGAGATTTATTTGTAAGATTTTTGTATTTTATCATTTTGGTCTAGATTTTAGATGGATTTTGGCCCAATTTTGGTCCAAAAATCTAGCCGAATTAGCCTATTTGGATTAGGCCTTTCTTAAGCTTGAATTTTCCAATGATTTAAGTCCAAATTAAACTCAATTTTTGGCCAAACTTAGACACAATTTAAGCCTAACTGAGATACACATTTGAGCCATAATTTAATGGCATACAAGTCTCAATTTTAATCATATTTTAGTTAAATTTGATTGTGTCAAAAATCACCTCAAATAGATTTCCCCTTTGCAGTCTTTCCTCAAGTTTTGGCATGAGGAGAGGGTGTGAATAATTCTCAAGTACATGCCCCTGCATCAACATTTTTGGAGTTAACTATATGGGTTTGAATTGCCACATGAGAGTAGACTTAAT
Organism: Trichopus zeylanicus subsp. travancoricus; assembly: GCA_005019695.1. Classification (NCBI taxonomy): domain Eukaryota; kingdom Viridiplantae; phylum Streptophyta; class Magnoliopsida; order Dioscoreales; family Dioscoreaceae; genus Trichopus; species Trichopus zeylanicus. Next base: position 170,186 of record RXID01014878.1, on the reverse strand, counting down.
ATGCCATGCGATGATGAAATTAGGCTACCATGTAGAAGTGAACTTAGGTTTGCCATGTGAAAGTGAACTTAATTTATCATGTGAGATTTCCACGTGAAAGTGGACTTGGATTGCCATATAAAAGTGGACTTGATTTGCCATGTAAAAGTGGACTTGATTTGTCACATTAAAGTAGATTTAAGCTGTCACATGAAGTAGACTTAATATGCTATGTAAATGTGGGCTTAGTAGCCACGCAAGATAGATGAGGTTTTGTATTCATGTTTTGCCTCAAGAAACATGGAGTGCATATTTGACTGAGCATTCCTTTTTGAGAAAGTTGGACATTCCATCATAGACAAAACGTAGACATTTTTGGTTTATTGGTTGTTACCCGCAGGCCTTAGGCTAGTACCTTTTGAAGAATCAACTATTGATTTGTGGCATATGCCTTTCTCCCTTATCATTGATTAGCTAATAGGATCCCCCTTCAAATATCATTTCAATGATATAAGGGTCATCCCAATTAAGCTCGAACTTGCCCTTCTTGTTTTGGTTTGGGATTATCGGTCTTCTCAGAACTAAGACTATTTCTCCCTTCTGGTATGACCTAAGTCGAGCCATCTTATTATAGGCCCTAGCCATTTATGCTCGATACATTTTCAAGTTTTGTTGTGCTGCGAGCCTTGTCTCATCCAAAGAGTTTAGCTCGTTAAGGTGAAGATGAGCATTGTCTTCTCTTGTAATTTCTTCTTGTAAGGCAATCCTTAGAGAGGGGATTTGCACTTCCAGTGGCAAGACTGCCTCAGTCCCAAACACCCATGCATATGATGTTGATTGGGCAGGAGTTTGATATGTGGTGCAATAGGCCCACAGTGCCTTAACAAGCTTTTGGTGCTAGTCTTTCTTTTTTCTGGCACCAACTTTCTTCAAAATCTTGGGGAGGGTCTTGTTAAATGCCTTAACAAGTTTGTTGGCTTTGGCATTGTAGATGGATGAATATCTCCAATCTATTTTGTGATAATGTATAAATCATCCTGCCTTGAAGCTTTTGAAGGATGGTCTATTATTAGAAATGATTCATCGAGAGACACTGAATTACTACAAAATATTTTCTTGAAAGAAGTGAATAACAACATCTATTTTTTACCTCTTTCAATAGAATTGTTGTATCCCATTGAGAGAAATAGTCAGTTGCTACTAGTATGAAGATATGGCCCCTAGAAGAAGATGGTTTGATTGGGCCAATGATGTCTATACCCCATGCCTCAAATGGCCATGAGGACACTATTGAATGTAGAGGATTTGGGTGTTAATGGATGAAATCACCATGAATGTGGCATAGGTGGAATCTTCTCGTGTATTCAATGCAATCTCCTACCATTGTAGGCCAATAGTAGCTCATATGCTTATTCTTCATCATCATTTTTGGGCCCAATTAATGAGCCCCACAGACTCCAAAATGCACCTCATACGTAACTTTCTTAGCCACTTTGTCTAAGAGATAGCATCAAAGTGGCTGATCAAAGGATCTTCTAGAAAGAGTGTCACTGATAAGTAGAAAGCGCACGACTCTCTTTCTGAGTTGCATCTGTGCAGATTTATCTTCTGGGAGATCTCCACTTTTGACATAGTTGATGAATGGTGTTCTCCAATCTGTTGCCTCTTCTACTAGTTTAGATTTAGTCCTCTCATGCTTGATACTGAAGACTGAGTTCATCACTTGTTTACTATGGACTATGATTAGAATTTTTCCTTGATTAGAATCAACCAGTACTTAGCTAGTTTGGCTAAGGAGTCAACTTCTATATTAATGGACCGAGAAACCTTAGTTATATGAACATGAGGAATTTGCCTTATGAGCTCTTGAGCCTTTCAATGGTATCTCAGGAGCTCAAATCTATGGACTTTATATTTACCTTGGACTTGGCTGATAACTAGTTGTGAATCACCAAGAATATGTAGGTGTAATATTCTCATATTGAGGGCCATTTCGAGTCTTGTAATTAGGGCCTCATATTCATCTTCATTATTTGTGTATGGTTTTGAGAGGGGATAGGAATATCATAAAATGCCCTCATTTAGAGTGAAATAAAATAGTCTAATGCCTACTTTGATTTGCGAAAGATTTGGTATGATCCCTGGTTTGATGGATGATGCTCCATCAAGGTATAGCTTCCAGTAAAGTTCTCCTTCTTTGACCAAAAGGATTTCTTCATCAGGGAGCTCACAATTCAATAAAGAATCATCTAGTATTGGATAAGCTATGAGAAAATTGGTGAGGGCTTCCCCTTAACTACCTTCTGAGGAGTGAAATTGATATCGTATTCCATGAGAATTAAAGCCCATTTTGCTAGCCTCCCAGTGAGTACAGGTCTAGTCATCATGTACTTTATGGAATCAATCTTTGATATTAGAATGAGCAAATAATTTCTTACCTTCTTGACCATGAATATGAGCACCAGACAATGCTTTTCAATAGAAGAATAGTAATTTTTTGCCCCCACTAGCATTCTACTTAGATAATAGAGTGTATTTTCTTTACCCTCTTTATTATTCTAGGCAAGAAGTGCCCCAAAGGTCCTTCCACTATTGTTGTGTAGTGGATAAGGGGTTTATCAGGTAGAGGCACTACCAGGACTAGTGGCTTTATTAGATATTGCTTGATCTCTTTAAAGGCCTATTAGCAGCCTTGATCCCAAATGAATGGAGCATCCTTTTTCATCAACTTGGAAAAAGGCTAGCATTTTTGTATGTATGCAAGTTAGCCTTGGAATGACCTTAATTTCTTTATATTGCTAGGTGGTGGCATATCCAAGATAGCTATGATCTTAGATGGATTGATTTCAATCCCTCGATATCTAATAGAAAAACTGAGGGATTTTCCCGATGATAGACCAAAAGCACACTTCATAGGATTCATCTTTAAGTTATATTTTCCAAGGTGGTCAAATACAACTCTTAGGTCTTATACATGCTTGGCTTTGGATTTAGTTTTGATGACCAAGTCATTGACATAACATTCTACTAACTAGTGTATGAGGTCGTCAAAGATTTGGGTCATGGTGCTTTGATAAGTGGTGCTTGCATTCTTGAGCTCGAAGGGCATCACCTTATAGCAATAAATATCAATTGATGTCCTAAAGGCCATATGTCTCTTATCATCAAGATGCATCTTGATCTGGTTATATCCTAATAAACCATCCATAAAAAAGAATATTTCAAAATTAGCCATGTTGTCAATTATGATTTTCATTATTGGTAATAGAAAATCATATTTTAGACATATTTTATTCAAGTCCTTGTAGTCTACACAAATGCAGATTTGGCTATTCTTCTTCTTAACTGGCATAATACTTGCCACCCAATCCAAGTATTTTTTTCTCTCTCATGAAACCTACTTTAACCAATTTCTTTTTTTTCTTCTATTACCTTCTATTCTAGGTCAAGTTTCATCTTCCTAGGTGCTTGTTTGATGGGCAAAAGCCCGAGATTGATGGCTAGCTTATGGAGTGCAACTTCAAGATCCAATACAAGCATCTCCTTGTAGCGCCAAATGAAGTAGTCAATATACTCTTGGAGCAATACTTTGAGTTGGATTTGGCTTTTCTCTAAAAGTTGAGTGCTGATAAAAGTAGGCTTGGGGTCCTCTTCTGAGCCTAGGTTGATCTCCATTAGTTTATCTAGTATGGCTTGCCCCTATCCTCAAGTTTTAGTGGAGCTTCTTTTGATTTAGGATTATTTCTTCATCAAGTGATTCATCTTGTTGAGTGAGGTTTGGTGAAGGTTCATCTAAAGGCATTTTAGTTGCATCATGCCTGCTTTCTTTTGGTCCTAATGAAATTCCATCAAGGATGTCACATTTTTGTGATGTCTAAAAAGTTGTGGCCATCTCGGTTCATGCATCATAAGGTATCGATACCATTTGGTCATCCTAAATATCTGAGAAATGTTCAATAGTGACCATAAGACACATGTGGGCATTTGGAGTAATTTAGCCTAGCCCTTTGGTGTTTTTGTTTCCTCTTCCAAAGATGTAAGCACATCATTGGGGTGGATCCCATAGATTCTTGAAAAAATGACTCTGTCTCTTTGTTTGTGGGCTACCACAGCTAGATTTGTTGATCATCTGACGAAGTTAGTCCAAAAAATATTTAGGTATGACTACCAATTGATGGTTACCATCATCCGCTAGATTTTCAATCGCTAGGATTTTATGTATGCTTGGGGTACAAGGGATTGCCTTGTAAAATAATATTTTCTTTTCTCCTTTACATCATGGAGGAATGTTGAAAGCTGCTAATTCTTCCACAACATTGATACTCAACTCACCTAATGGCTTAAATAAGCCTTTCGAAACTTTAGTACTAAGGAGAGTTTTTTCTATTTCACCTTTGTCATCATCTTCATCAGAAGTATAACCACCCAGGCAAACTCATGGGGCTTCTTCATCTGAAGAGGCTAGGTCAGAATCACTTCCTACGTGAGAAGGAGCAAAGATCATACTAGCAATCTTTTGCTTTATTTGACTGATGGAAGTAGACCCTCTATCAGCATTAGATCTCTGATAGTATTTTGCATTATCATAATGTACCTCATGAACATCAAAAGGGTGTGCATCACCATCAATTTAGTGTTCTTCACCATCCTCAAAGTATTTGAAGCATTGATGTAAGGTCGATGACACTATATTTTCATGCAGTCATGGCCTCCCTAGTAGTACTTTATATGATGCATTAGTATTGATCACATAAAACTTGGCATTTGTCATCAACTTAACTACTTTCAGAGGGATCATTATGGCTCCCATAGCTCTTTGACTATTTTGATTAAACCCTTGTATGGTTATAATCTTAGACAATAGGTGACACACGTCCAAAGTTAGAGCTCTTAGAGTTCAGATGATCATCAAATTGACTGAGAAACCTAGATTAATCAGCATGCAGTTAATCTTAATCCCATTGCTATTTCCTATAACATATAATGGTCTGTTATGGTCTGTTGTTCTAGATAGGAAGTCATCATTTGTGAATGTTATGAGAGGAGTTTGGTGTGCATACAAAGACTCCTTCATCTTCTCTTTAGCAAAATATACTTGATAGTTAGCTGGATTTTACAAGATGTGCACTAGCATATCCCTAAGTTGTGACATCATCAAAGCATCAAACACACTCAGCATGGCAGAGATCTTTTTGAGGTAGATTGCTATGTTGTATTCTACCTTTTGGGGTGTAGGTTCAGCTTGTGAAGGCTCAATGCCCTTGTTTATCTAATTTTTTTTTTTTATCTATAGGGATATTCTTGTCCCTAGGCATTAGAACTTGTCTCAAAGGTAGGACCTTTCCTCCTTGGAGTTATACCTAGTTTGCTGTCCTTAGTTAAAACTTGGCATCATGAGGCCAATAAGGTTCATCTTCAAAATCACTCCTGAGGCCAATCATGCACTAGAAGGTAGTGGACCCTTGTCCCTAGTCAGTACTTCCTTGAATGTCCTTGGAGGCTATGACTAGTTGATAATCATCCCATTCAACATCAAAATTAGGCATGTGAGGCTTTCTTGTAGAAAGGTCTTAAAAAACTCTTTGGATGAACCCTTTTATTTCATTTGCTAGCATAACCTTCTTAAGGACTTGTATTTAGGATGTCTCTTCTATGGATGTCTAGACTAGCTTGACTGTGGATATTCAGATTAATTTAATATAGGGGCAGAATGGGCTTTAGCATTAGCTCTTTTGATCCTCTTCTGAAATGCTTGCTTCTTCCTTTGGCACTCGCTACTGTAGGGCCTTTAGAAGTGTGTCATAAGGTTGCTCTAAGTAAAATATGGAGTCATGTTCATCATCCATGCCTTGTATGGATAATTCCTCTAAAGTTGGCAAACCGCACCCTTCTATAGGCTCTAGGACTAGGACTTCACCGAACCTAATGGGATAAGCATTTATTGCTAGATTGCTTGACAGAGGCTGGGATAACAACTCTTCGGCATTCAACTTGGATTCATGAGTCACCATGTGATAAGAGGGCATAGAATTAGCTAACTCTCTTTGATAGTGTCTAGCTTTCTTAATCCATCTCTGGAGTAAGTGGCACGAATTGTCATTCTGATCCTGAGAAAGGTTGGTAAGTGATTTCTCACCACCTCTATGATGTCTTTTGTATGCCTTTGTCTTTTCTTTTAGCACCTTCTCCATCCTCTTGACTTTCTCACAGAGCATGATAGTTGTATTTGTCACACATTCCATGTGGGCAGTCATAGCATGCACGTGTTTGTTCAATATTTGCTTTTACCCCTTAATAAATCTTATGTTAGTTGTAGCTAGCTCTTTCACAGTATCTAGCTATAGTTTGAGCATGCCATAGTCATACTCACAGGCGAACCACTCTCTAAGATAGTTATCTAGAGAACAACTATCAGTGAGACCAATTGGATCTCTCATTTCATTAATATCATCCCTAATGAATCTATTTGTCTTTTCTTGCCTTGTATCCTAAATTTCCTTATCATTGAAGCACCAGGGTGGGAATTGGCTTGGTTGTAGACCTTCGATGGTAAATATGGCAGAGCATATTGCCACCGAAAGTTCACTTTCTTTAGTTCCCAAATCAAGGTTCTCTTGTAAAACTTTGAGTTTATTAGGGAGGAATTGTCCAAATGCTACTTGGCTTCTTTCTCCCTGAATATATTCATCCAGAGCACCAATGTATTCTTGGATGGCTGATTTTTTGACATCATATTCATCTGGCTGAACCAAATTTTTCATCCTGCTCCTGTTCTTCCTCTTCTTGATACCTCGAACAAGTAAGGCAGTTTGTTCTAATGAGACTTTCTTCATCACAATCCCATGCTCCCCAGGGTTTCTAGTTATCTTCTTCGTCAACTTTTTAAGTCTTTTTGAAATGTCGACATTCCATAAGTGACTTTATTCAAGAGTATGTTGTGCTTCTTCCCTAAAGAGGATTTTAGCAAGTGCCTCATGATCCTTGAGTAGAATAATATGATTAATATGTTCGATTGGTATTTCGAGTAGGACTGCTTAGAGAGAGTTACCTTTGCTTCTTGGTATTGCTTCTCAATCCGATTGTGGAACACATAGCAGTCTTCAATGGTATGCCCCAAGACTCTATGGTAAGGATAATAGTTCAAATGATCTATTTTGTTGGCCTCACCTAGCCTCTTGGCCTCTTGGATTCTGGTAATCAGAGGTCTACCTTCAGTGCATCCTAGAAAATTTTGCCTACTCTTTCTCTTTTGAAAAAGTACTTCTTTCTGAGCCTTTGTTGGAGATCATTAGATCATTCCACTTCTCCATCTCCTCCAAGGCTAGTGACTTCTAAGGATTGCCCTTGTTCATAATGGGGTTTGGAAGTTTCTTTTGCTCAATGGCTCTAAATGTAGCCATAACATTTTCTGAATACTCTCCATGCTTTATCTTATCCTTTTCTAGTTTGAAGCTTTGTGAACTAAATAAGGTTGGTGGGCCAATTCTTTTTAGCCTCTTGACTTGCATGATAAGGTCTTGGAAGGCATGGATAGAAGAGGCACTCAGACAAGGTGCCATCCATTCTCCCCTTATGTTGCCAAGTACTAAGTTTACTACCTCAAATTGGCTCATAGGTTGTTCACACTTAATATTAAAATTTCTCCATCATGTGATATAATCTAGAATTGATTCATTATCATATTTTGGTGTTCAAACAAGGTCTACAATGGTCATCTTATCACTAACACCTTTGAACCTAATTCAAAAAGGCTCTTTCATTTGTGCTCAAGAATATATGGATTCTGGTTGCAAACTAACATAACACTCAAATTCTACTCCTATCAAGATTGTTAAAAATTGGTAGAGTAACAGTGAGGGATTGTTACTTGAATCTCCATAGAGAATCACCAAATGAATTATGTGCTATTCAGGATTACCCAAGCCATTAAACTATTTGAAATAAGGCACTGTATAGCCTTTGGGATATGGCACTTGGTTGTGATGAATAGGGTATGGTTTGTGAGTATTATTTACCCTATCTGTCTCACTTCTTTGTCTCAACTATGCACCTACCATTTATTATACTTGCTATTGTATGTATGTCAGGAGTTATATATTCCCAGGGATCCCTAAAATCGGGGATTGAGTATCCCTTACTGGAGGAGGCGCTTGTGAAGGGTCTATGTTTTCATGGATCTCATCTATAGGAGATGCGCCCTCTACCTCTTTTGCTGCTTGAGATGGCTATTGGGATTGTTCTAACTTATCAATCTTCTGACTCATTTGTAGCATCATATCCATCAACTCTATGACCTTTTGAGTTTCATATTTTTATTTTTTTTGCTATCTCGGCTATTCTTACAGTGCTTCTATGGTCACTTATAAATTAGAGCTTTCAATTATGACCAAAACTTCTTTCAGAACATGATGGTCCCTATCTTGATAATCAAGTCTAGGCTTTTGAGGCTAACTTCTCCCATAACGTGAGTCATCTCATTCAAGAGTCTACTCATGGAGCAAGCCGCCACACCTTCTCTTTGATGTGGTAGCAATGATTGGTTCACAAAGGTCATCTCCTCTTGAATTTCTTCATCAGTAAACCTCACTTGAGCAACCTTCTTTCAGTGTTTGGTTAGTTGGGGTGTGGGCTCATGGTTCCTCCCAAAGTCATAGTAAGAAATGACTTTAACAGTGTGGGTGATCTCCTTTTGTAAGTCCTCATGCTGGGTTACGGTGATCTCCTTTTGTAAGTCCTCATGCTGGGTTACAGTTTTATGGTGACTCTTATACTTTTGCTTGGAGATTTGTCCTTTTGCCATAGTTTTAAGGCAAGACTATGCTCCCTGTGACTTGCTCTTTCCTTTCTTAAATTGCTTAATGAGTAAAGAAGTTGGAGGTAGGGATGGCGATGACTAACTTCATTCATGGAGTAGGTTTCCCAAGTCGACTAAAGATTCTAGCAGCTTTTCTTTTACTTGTGATAGTCAAGATGAGCTCTTCTTCATTGATGCCTATGTGTGAATTTGCTTTTAATTGCCCCTTGTGAGGAGCCGGGTGAAGATGTCCAAAAAATAAGCTTCACTTTGACCCTAGCTTTTGAAAGATTGACATCCTTGTTCGTTGAGGCGTGGCTTTTTGTTCTTCATCCGAATAGCCTTTCTCATTAGGGATGATGACATTGGGCCTCTTTCCCCTTGATGGAAGACAAGAAATAGGCTAGCTTTCCATGTTGAACACTTTATCTGGTGCAGTAGTAGATGCCCTCTTGAACTAGATGACCTCAGAAATGGTCCCGAACTTGATCTAAACTTCAATTGCTTCTGTAGCAACCATTGACTAAGGTAACTGCATGAGTGAACCTACCTCTAGGATAATGGTGAATCTTAGGGTGGAGATATTCTTTGTTGTTACCATTTGATTCTTTCTTCTACAAAGTAGAAGATAATTAATCAGTCTTCAATCATAATTCTACTTCATTAGCATCTCTATAGTATTAACTAGGTTTCTACACAAGGAGGAGATGTCATGTCCCATCCAGCATGCCAGAATTTGTGGCTAACCGGTGTTATAATGTGTTTAGATTTCATAACACACAAGCTTGCAACAAATCAAAGAAAGTTCATAGATTGAGACTAACTTAGACTCAATCCCACCAGACATGCTAGAATTTATGGCCGACCACTACTATAATGTGTTTAGATTTCACAACACACAAGTCTACCACAAATCAACAAAAAATTCTCAAATTGAGACTAAGTCAAACTCAATCCCACTAGGCATTCTAGAATTTTTGGAATCAAAATTGACCACCAAGATAATAAAGACCCTGGGAGCAACCTCGAATCACGAATCAAAAATTGTTTTAATTTAAAATGCACTATCAAGTATTGTGAGAACATGACATCCAATAGGCACAAGATTCCTGTTGTTAATTACCCTGATAATTATCAAAAATCTCCTAAAGTGAGAAACCTAATTAATAAAACTAGAGACACAAAAGAAAAAAATAAGAAAGCATTCGATTAATTTTAAGAAATAATACATGGCTTAAGCAAAGGTATACGCTCACTTCATAATGAATTTTAACATAGAATTATAGAAAATATAAAGAAATAAAGAAAGAAAAAGAGTAAAGAAGAAGCTTTAATGCATGCTGCTATCTCGCTCCCCCCTGTGCTAGACCACATGGGGTCTCACCTAAATCATGAAAGGGAATGAAAGAAGTTTGAAGTATTTCCAATAGCTTTGAGCTCAATGATAACTTCATAATTTGAAGTGTTTCCATGAGCCAATAAGGCATTGGCAATAACTTCACTTTGGTTGGAGTGTTTTCATTAGTCGATAAGGCATTGGTGATAACTCCATTGACCTTGAAGTGTTTCCATAACTGACAAGGTGTAAGTGATAACTTCTTTGATTTTGACGTGTTTCCTAGCTGATAAGGTGTAGGCGATAACTTCTTGTTTGGCTAACATCCCTAATGGCTTATAGGGTTGGCTATAGCTTTGAGAATTGCATTATTAATAGTTTTTGGGGTTGACCAGCTTGAAATGGCATATTGTCAACTACTTTTGGTGTTGACTAGCTTAAAAGGGCACATTGCCAACTGCTTCTAAGATTATCTAGCTTGAAAGGATACATCCTCAATAGCTTTTAGGGTTAACTAGCTTGAAGGTTACATTGCCAACTCCTTTTGGCATTGACTAGATTAAAGGGAGCATTGTCAACTGCTTCTGGGGTTGACTAGCTTGAAAGGGCGTGTCATCAACTACTTCTAGGGTTGACTAGCTTTGAAGTGTGGCCAATGACTTTGAGCATGTTGGTAATTAACTTTTTTGGTTTGATAGCATCACCAATAGCTTTTAAAGTTTGGTATTGTTTTGAAGTGTGGCTAATAGCTTGAAGCATGTTGGTGATTAACTTCTTTTAAACAAGGCATTGTAGCTAATGACTAAGGAAGTTCAAGCCTACCTTAGTTTGATTTGATTTGAAGCATTGCCAATGCATTTGGGTTGGCTTAGCATGGTAGATGCATTGTCAATGGCTTTTGGGGTTGACTAGCTTCCAAGTGTTGCCAAAAGCTTTTGCAACACACCCAGTGAGACCCAATTTGAACTTGTTTAGTTCCATTCAAGAGTCAATTCAACCATATTTAGTTATATTCAAACTAATTTTGGTTTAGGTTGGAGTGCGAACATCACCCTTTGTTCATAGCATTGAAGTATTGTCAAAGGTTTAGCACACTCAATGGGACTCGATTTGACCCTATTTAGTTTGGGTCTAAGTTTGATTTATTTATCTTAAGTTAAGTTTGACCATGTGTTGGACCTTTATCAAACTCGGGTCTACATCTTGATGGACTTCAGCTCAAGTTCAAGTCAATTTAGTTCAACTTGGTTTAAGTTCAAGCTCAATCTAGCTTGGTCCTGGTTTGACTTTGAGTTTGCTCTTTTAGTTTGGACTTGATTTAACCCAATTAGAGTTTTATTTAAGCTTAGTTCACTCTTGATTGGAGTTGATTTGAACTCAACTTGATTTTAAATCAATCCAACTCAAGTCTGATTAGGGTTGAGTTTAAGTTTATTTGTTCTCGATTAACTCAATTCCAAATTTTTTTGGAATCTATCTTGATTTAGATTTTAGTCCATTTGTTTGATCAATTTAGGTCCATTTGAGTTAGTTTGGCCTTTGTCCATTTGTTATGATAAAGTTACTTCACATTAATTAATTTGATTTGAGAGTCCTTAGCTATTTATGATAATTTTAGATGGACCCATAGCCCAGATTCAAATGTGTGAAATTGAAGGATGGCTTAGTTTGCAGGCTTGAAAGCTAGTTTTGTGCGAGCCTGAGGGTTGGCTAGGTGTGAGTCTGAAGATTGGCTTAGATGCGAGTTTGAGGGTTGGCTGAGACGTGAGCCAGAAAACTGGCAAAGTGTGAGCCTAAAGGTTGGCTGAGTGCAAGCTCGAAGGCTAGCTGAGTGCAAGCTTAAAGGTTGGTTGAATGTGAGCACAAAGGCTAGCTTGGATGTGAGCCCGAAGACTGACTAAATGCAAGCCTAAAGGCTAGCTAAGTACAAGCTCAAACACTGGCTAAGTGCAAACTTGAAAGCTGACTAAGTGCTAGCCACAAGGCTAGCAGATGCAAGCTTAAAAGCCAGCTGAGTGTGAGCTCAAAAGCCGGCTAAGTGTAAGCCTAAAGGTTGGCTTGGTTGCAAGCTCAAAAGCTAGTTGAGTGCAAGTTTGAAGGTTAGCTGAGTGTGAACCTGAAGGTTGGCTTGGATGTGAGCTCAAAAGATGGCTGAGTGTGAGCCTAAAGGCCAGCTAAATGTGAGCCTGAAGGCTGGCTTAGTGCAAGCTCAAAAGCTACCTGAGTATGAGCTCGAAGGCTGGCTAAGTGCAAGCCCAAATGCCGACTAAGAGCGAGCTCAAAAGTTGGTTGAGTGTGAGCTTGAAGGTTGGCTAGGATGCTAGCTTGAAGGCTGGCTTGTGGTGATGGTGATCCACCATCTTTAAGGGATTGTGGGAAGCCACAGTGAGATCATGGTTGGCCATCTTTATCACCACTTTTGAGGGGCCATGGATGGTGAACTCTTGACCTTATTGTAGGTAGTTGGAAGAAGGTCAAGAGTTCATCATCTTCATCATCATCTTCAAGGGACCACAGGTGGTCGTAGTAAGGCCAAGATTTTGCTGTCTTCATCGCCATCTTTATCACCATCTTCGAGGGATCACAGGCTACTGTGGTGATGTCAAGAATCTACTATCGCACTAAAGATCGTGAGTAGTCATGGTGTTGACAACTTTTATTTTGCTGAATTTTATTTCTTTTTTCCTCTTTTTTGTTTTTTTTCTCTTTTTTAATCACAACAACTTTTATATTTTTTTCTTTCTTGTTCTCCTTCAAGCCCAAAATCTCTCTCCTATTTTTTAATCACAATAACTTTTTTTATTTTTTTTTATTCCTCCTTTACCCTTCTTCCCTCACCAAGCCTATGCTTCACCTTTCTTTCTCCTCAAAACACCATAGGGCCGCAATGGCCCAGAAGCCTACACAGCTAGATTTGGCTAGTTCTAGTTGGATCCATCCTTGAACTATCGATGAGTAGCAAAGGGGAGGCCAAGGAGGCTAGAGGTAGTAATCAGGTAGTAGAGGTGGCTCACATGGGCATGGTGCTTGTAGCAGTGGCGTTCAATGATAGTTGCTTTCCAACAAGGTGAAGGAGAGGAGGTGGTGCTTACAATGGTGGCGCTCATTGGTGGCCTCTTTCAGCAAGACAAAGGACAGGAAGTGGAGGTGTTGGCAATTAAAGTCCATGTAGATCTTGGCATGGTTGTGGCAAGTGCTTGTGACTTGCTTAATAAGCTTCTTGGTCTCCAGAGTCTTGAGGTTCTTTCCAAGGGCTTTGGTGTCGATGTCGGTTGTGGTGTCGATGTTAGGCTAGTAAGGCAAGGGAGGCAAGGCTGGATGTCTAGCAGTGGTCAGCAACCTCATAATTGGGAGCTGGTTATAGGGGGATAATGAGGCTAGTAGAGCATGGCTGGGCAACCTCGTGGTCCTATGGGAGAGGAGGAAAATAGGTAGAGGAAAGAAAGAATAAAGCTAAGTTTAAAATCTTCCCAATTTCATGGTTGATTTTCTTGATAAACTTCTTCAACGATGGCCTTCCAACCCTCTCTCATTCTATTCTGATCTCTACTCATCTCTGATCACTTGATGTTCTCTAATTTGCAGGTTCTGTGGGTTTTTTATATGTTTGTGAAGAGATGAAGTTGGGCTAGAATAAATCCTCTTTTTTTGAATTTTTGAATGATGGATGTGGATATAAATAGATAACGACAGGGTTTATCTACAATTTCGATAAACTTGTAAAGAGATATGGAGAAATCTGTTTATTGTAGATGATGATATCTTGAAAGTTAAATTCATCCTGAATACTGAAATTATAGGGGGTTATTTACACAAATTTTTCAAAAAATTAGACTAAATTATAATTTTATAAATTTCAGGAGACTTTTCTATAAAAAAGATTTATTTATAAAGTTTTCAAACTTCCAGAGTTAGTTTTGAATAAAATTTAGATTTTATTCACAAATAAAAAATTCTTGAGAGACTTATTTATAAAATGTCAAAAATCCAAGGGCTTATTCGTAAATAAAGAATTATGGAGGGGTTTGTTTATAAATTTTGGATTTCATGGGGACTAAATCATAATTATCCATCCTTTCAGGGGTTTTTTTGCAAACCCTAAAATTTACGGGACCGATTTGTAATTTTAGGACTTTATTGAACTTTTTCTGTAAAATTCTTATTCCAATGACCTATTTATAAGAAAATCTAGTCAAGGACCCATTCATGAAGATTTATTTAATCTAGGGACTTATTTATAAAATTTTTGTGTTTTGTCACTTTGGCCCATATTTTAGATGGATGTTGGATCCAATTTTAGTCCAAAAATTCAGTACAGTTAGCCCATTTAGATTAGGCCTATCTTAAGCCCAAAATTTCCAATGACCTAGGTCCGAATTTAGCTTAATTTTTAGCCAAACTCGGATGCAATTTAAACTTAACTATGACCCATATTTAAGCCATAATTTAGTAACATATAATTTCAATTTTAATTATATTTAATTAAATTTGATTATGGCAAAAATAACCTCAAAAAAATCTTCTTTTCCTGATCTTACAAAGGTTCATTATTCTAAGATTGAAGGTTATCTAGCTTGATATTTGGCTTATTTTCCTCTTCCCTTGTCGGTGGTTCCCTCTTATGAAAGAATCATGATTAATCTAATTGAGCATGACCATGATGTTCTCAAGTGCATTTTAAAACATGGAGAAGATTCTTTTTATGACCAGCGCTGCTGTCATCGTTGAATTTTCTCATTATAGTTGTTCTTCTAAATAAAGAATGTATTATTCATTCTAAATAAAGAATTATTTTTAAATTGGTTTCCTCTCATGTCCCCCTTTTGGTTAGGGTGGCATAATTTTGGCTCAATATTCGGTAGTGGGATCCACCAAATTGATACATGAATTTTCTCTTTATTTTCTTTTGGGGTACCAATACTTTGGAGTGCACTTTCAACTTCACGAGCAGGATTTGTTTCCATTTCTATATGTCACACTGGAACCAGATGCCTAGTTGAGGAACTGGTCATCTGGCTAGGCACAGACTTGCCTGACCTGTGAGGTTAGGGATCTCAAACCTCTTAGGTTGGGGTGTTTTAATATGGTTCAATTTGGGCCCAAGTTTTCAGTTTTTTCTACTTCGAATTGAACCCCACTCGCCGTGAATTGAGCTCAGTGTCCAAAATTAATTCTTGTCAAACTCGAAGTCAAATTTTGGGTTACAAAATCCACTCAAATAAATACACCCTTCGCATCATCTTCTCGAGTTCTAACAAGAGGAGAGGGTGTGAATAATCTTTAGGCACTTGCCCTTGCATCAACGTTTCAGGAGTTGCCTATATGGGTTTCAATTGCCATGAAAAAGTGGATTGCTACATGAAGCATACTTGAGTTGTCACATAGAAGTGGACCTAATTTGCCATGTGAAGTGGACTTAGCTTGCCATGCAATGATGTACTTAATTTACCACAAGAGAGTGGACTTATTTTGGCATGTTAAGTGGGCTTGAGTTGCCATGTGGAATGGACTTGAGTTGCCATATAAAAATGGACTTAATTTGTAATGTGAATGAGGACTTGATTCTACCATGCAAGGGTGGACTTGATTTGCCACATGAAAGTGGACTTAATTTTCATATGAATATGAGCTTGATTGCTACACAAAATGGTCTTAAGATGTAGACTTGATCACTCCACAAAATGGACTTTTGCTACTTACAAGTGGACTTGATTGCCATAAAGATGCAGGTTTGATTGCCATGCAAAATAGATTGAATCTGCCATTTGAAAGTGGACTTTGATTGCCATGAATATATCAGTTTCATCACCACACAAAATGGACTTGGTTTGCCACTAGAAATTGGACTTGATTGCCATGAAGATGTGGGTTTCATCATCTCAAAAATGGACTTTGTTTGCCACTTGAAAGTGGACTTAATTGCCATGAAGATGCAGATTTGATCACCGTACAAAATGGACTTGGTGTGCCATTTGAAAGTGGACTTGATTGCCATGGAGATGAGGGTTTGATTATCTCACAAAATGAGCTTTGTTTGCCACTTGAAAGTGGACTTGCTTGCCATGAAGATGTAGATTTTATCAGCACACAAAATGGTCTTGATTTACCACTTGAAAGTGGACTTGATTTTCATAAAGATACGGGTTTTACTACCACACAAAATAGACTTTAAAAGCCACTTGAAAGTATACTTGATTACCATGAAGATGTGGGTTTGATCACCATGTATAATGGACTTTGTTTCCCATTTGAAAGTGGACTTGATTACCATGAAAATTCATAGAGGATGCTTGAGCAATATGTCCCCTATCCTTGTCATGTGCTTTTTGGAAGAGAGATGTTGGATGTGCTCAAATACTTTAGATGTGAGCATCTATCATTTTCATCCTTGCATAGAATAGCAAAGGAGTATGGTGCTTGCTTTTAAAGGAGATGCTCCATTTTGATCCAAAGGAGTTCCACTTTTCCTTTTAAGTAGGTTAAAGCCCTTCATCCACAATAAGAGGACTTCCACTTGATAACAGTTGTGGGAGATCCCAATCTATATTGGAGTGGCCCCAAAATTGGGACCAAAGGGGAGGATCTGCCCCTAGCTTTGATCACTTTAGATCGTGATTGATGATTTGACCAATCGGCCCAAGCGATTCGACTTTGATTGCTTTGAGACTTATCTTGAGAGAAACCTTGAAGCTTCTTCACCTTATCATCCATACCATGCCTTGATGTCTCTTGTCTTATAAAGAGAGGTAGAGTGGAGGACATAGCAGGCAATTACTACTTTTGTAGGCCTTGTCCTATAGAATGCCATAATGCATGTTTGAGTAGGGCATACTATAGCAATTGGCTAGATTGGTGAGCAGATATTTTGATCAGTGTTTGTCAAACTATAGTACTACATGTTGATAGTTTATCTTCTAGAATGCCAGACTGGTGCATGAGCTTCGAGTGAGGTAACCTTAGAAGTGATATTCTCTCTTTTCTTTTACTTTGATTGTGATGCTAAGGAAAATATTTTAGTAGATAGGTGATGTATCCTTTCATCTTCAATTATGGTCTCTTGCTTAATTTGTCTTATTGAAGTTTAAGAATGATTTTATTTAATAATATGATAGGTCACTGAGGGACCTTCCCTTACACCTTTTCCCAAGTGCAATATTCTTTTAGGAACCTATTTTTTTAGCAACTTCGCTACTTTCACCATGTTCTTATTGGTCAGTTGCTTCTTTGACATGGCTTTGATCCTTTTAACCTCAATTTCTAAGGTTTACATACTCTACAGATGCTTTTCGGTACTTATTCTTTAGGTGGTCTTTCTTGGTTAATAATACACCGAGATGAGGCTGGGTTAGACCTCCAAATCCCAGTATATGTGATCCAATTTTCTCCACATATTTCATTCTTTGTCATTTCCTTTTTTTTTTTTGTCTTTCTTCCTTTTTCTTTTGACCTAGCAATCTCATTCCTCTTGTGACAATCCAAGGTTTGTGGGCTTGCAGATGCCAACTAATTTTTACTCTTTGAGTCTGCCTTTCTTGTTTTGATTTTCTATATGGGATTTGTCCATTTAAGACTTTGTTTTCCAATGTTCATTTGGGGGTGATTTGTAGCCTCTAGGAGAAAATTCCCGAGTGATTATCTTTTGATCTTAGCACTTTTGTCTTTGAAGTAACTTTTTTAATAGGATCTTAGTTTCTTATATATTGGTCATCATATTTCTAAGCTTGCATTCCTGAAGTTAACTTAGGACAAGGGAGGTGCAGAGATTCCAATTTCACCATATTTTGTCATAAGATAAATATTTTTTTATTTTGTGTTTTTGAAGCTTATGATTTGGCATAAGTAACTTATTTCTTATCGATTAATCACTCTAGCATTAGAAGATAGTGTTACCCCTTTTTGAGCTGAAGAACATTGAGCATGCATCCATCCATTATTCTTCTCTAGCTCTTGTAGCATTGTCAAGGAGTTGAATGTAGGGATTGTAGCATCTAGCTTCAAGTTTGATCTAACATCCTAAAGTTAACTGAATGCCTTGCTGATTCTTCATTTGGCAAGTTGTAGGAGGTCAAAACTAGCTTTTATTTATTGTGTAGTCTTTGAAAGACCGATGCCCTAGTTTATGATAATGGAGCCTTTGTTTCATCATTGAGACTCAACACAATGAAATTTGGCTTTCACCCCTTTGGTGGACTTACCCTTTGTATAACTAGTACCTTCTATGCAAGACTAGTGATCTCAGAAGAAATGTAACCTTTGATGTAGGCAACAAAGGTTGCTGTACTATCTACCAATAACATGATAGTGAGCTAACAAGGGTGAGAATCCTTAAGCAAAGGTAGGGGCAAGGAGATATTGAATAGTGCTTCAAAATTGCTAGGGTTGTTGTGCCATACTTGACCATGGTTTCTCAAAGGAAGCACACCCCACCCACTGAGAGCAAAGAAGTGAAACTAAAAGTCAACCATAGAAGAAATCGAATTCAATCCATCCAAGAGAAGGAGGGTTTTTGGCTGCTTGGAAGGAACCAAAATCATAGGGTAGGGAGGTTTAGGAAGGAATAGAGGCCTTGATAAGGAGACAATTCTTTTTTTATGTCACACTAGCAGTATAGAGTTTAAAAAAATAATGAAGGTGAGTCAAGTAAGAACTTCTTTCAGCGACACTATCTACTTGGGTAAAAATTCATTGTTCGAATGGATGGATAACATAGTCACCAGCTATTTTCAAACATAGAAGAAGCTCAACCCTAAGCAAGCAAGGTGGCAAGACTTCTTGGCTGAGTTCAATATATGGATCGAGTATAAGTTAGGATGCATTAATCTAGTGGCTGATGCATTAAGTCAAAAGGCAGAGCTTGGTCCAAGAGACCCTTATTTCTTCCATTACACCATAACCTCAGCTGGTAGATAGGCCCACCATGCTTGAGTTATAGATGAAATGAAGAGGCAACCCTATCAATTTTCTCTTGGAGAGGGATTGGTCTTTTTTTTGAAGTCGATTGTTTGAAAATAGAAGATGATGCTCTAATCCATAGCACATGAGCAACAACAAGAAGAGGATTTACTTAACACTTGAGTTCTATCATTTTCCCATCATAGCACAAAACCATTCTTTGTTCTTTAGTCAATAGTCATGCACAAAGGGAGCTTTTTCTCATCTACATTAATGTTGCTTCTTTGGCTTGAGAGTTGCCAACCTTTGATGGTTGTGCCACTGTCTTTGGTCATGCACCTCTAAAGAAGAAGCACCAAAGGTTAGTGTCTTTGACTTAGGCTGCACCACTTTCCATTCTAGTTGGATTCCTACTCTGAGCATGTCTCCTCTAGCTTATAGAAGGTGGCTTGAATGCTTCTAGTAATTATTTCAGGAATTGGCTAAACCACCACACTATGCTTAACACATTGAATTGGACCTAAGAGGCTAGATGCTTTTGGGTGATGTTGTGCTCTTTCACATAATGCCACATTGAGGGATGAGTTCCATCTTAGGAGTTAGTCAATTTGCATCCTCCTCTGGATCAATTGTTTAGCTCATACTCATTCATGAAAGCCCCTTTTTTGAAAAGCTATTTATTTTATGAAGGGTAAGGACTAACTTTAACATATAAGCCAAAAGCCTAAAGGAGAAATTCCTACTACAAAATGAATATATTTGCCCCCTTGGTGGACTTAATCTTTGCCCCCTTGATGGAAGGTCTTTGCCCCTTGGATGAGAGGTCTTCACCCCTAGATGGGAGGTTCTTGCCCCCTAAATGGTAGATGAGGAGTTGATCCATGGTTATGTAGACTCCAATTGCCCATGTAGCAATCATTGATTGATGAGGTATGCCACATGTCCTTTATTTTGGATAATGGTGTAGACTAGGGTATGAGGGTCACTTGTTGATGGCATTCTTCCTTCTTATAATGGAGAATAGATCATTAATTTTTAGCTTTTTTTCTTTGGTATATGTTTATATTAGCTAGGCTTCTACATTAGATGAGAAGTCAAGTCCCATTAGGCATACCAAAATTTGTGGGAATGGAATAGATAGCTCGGGATGGAAGAGACCCTAGGGAGTGACCTTGATGCACAAATTAGAGTGTATTAATTTAAGTATGCAATGATGTGTTGTGGGAACATTGAATTCCAATAGGCGCAAGCTCCTATTGTTAATTGCCCTAACAATTATCAGAAACCTCATAAAGCATGAAATCTAGCTAATAAAATAAAGACACAAAAGAAAAGAAAAAACATCATTTGATTGATATAATAGAGATGGTACATGGCTTAAGTAAGGACATATCATCACTTTACAATAAATTTTAGCATATAAATGATAATAATAGAAAAAAAGGTAAAGGGGTGGGAAATAAGCTTTGATGTGTGCTACTTTTCTACTCTCGTGTGTAGGATCATGTGATGTCTGACTTGGATGGGTCTTGACTTGATCCTTGATAGATGTTGATGGCATCATTCGGCAAGGTATGGGAGATGATGGAAGAGGTTTGAAGTGTTTCCAATAGCTTTGAGTGTTGGTGATAACTTCTTTTAATGGCATTACTAATGGCTTATCGATATTAGCCTGAAGCATTTCTGATAGCCTGAGCATTAGTGATAACTTCATTTAGTTTGAAGTATTTCTATTAGTAAATGAAGCATTGGTGATAACTTCATTTGTCTGAAGTATTTCTATTAGCCAAAAAAGCATTGATAATAACTTCATTTGGTTTGAAGTATTTCCATTAGCCAATAAGGCTTTGGAGATAACTTCGTTTTGTTTGAAGTGTTTCCATTAGCCAATGGATGTTGGCAACAACTTCATCTAATTTAAAATATTTTCATTAGCTAATGAAGCATTAGCAATAACTTTATTTGTTTAAAGTATTTTTGTTAGCCAATGAGGTGTTGGTGATAACTTTATTTGGTTTGAAGTGTTTTCGTTAGTCAATAAGGCATTGATGATAACTTTATTTGATTTGAAATGTCTTCATTAGCCAATAAGGCATTGCGATAACTTCATTTGGTTTGAAGTGTTCCATTAGCCAATGAGGTATTGGTGATAACTTTATTTTTTTTAAGTATTTCTGTTAGCCAATGAGGTGCTAGGGATAACTTCATTTATTTTTAAGTGTTTCTGTTAGCCAAAGAGGAGTTGGCAATAACTTCATTTGGTTTGAAGTATTTCTGTTAGCTAATGAGGCATCGGTAATAACTTTATTTACTTGAAGTGTTTTCATTAGCCAATGAGGTATCAGTGATAACTTTATTTAGTTTGAAGTGTTTCCATTTGCCAATGTGGCATTAGTAGTGACCTCATTTGTTTGAAGTGTTTTTGTTAGCCAATGAGGTATTGGTGATAACTTTATTTGGTTAAACTATTTCCATTAGCCAGTGAAGTATTAATGATAACTTTACTTGGTTTGAAGTATTCCACTAGCAAATGAGTCATTGGCAATAACATCATCTAGTTTGAAGTATATCAATTAGCCAATAAAGCACTGGCCATAACTTCATTTGGTTGAAGTGATTCTGTTAGCCAATGAGGTATTGGCGATAATTTCATTTGGTTGAAGTATTTCCATTAGCCAATGAGGTATTGATGATACCTTCATTTGGTTTGAAGTGTTTCCATTAGTCAATGAGGTATCAATGATAACTTTATTTGGTTGGAAGTATTTTCATTGGCTAATAAGGCATTAGCAATAACTTCAATTGTTTGAAGGTAGCATTGCCTACTACTTTTGGAGTTGGGCATAGCCTTAGAGTGTTGTGAAAGGCTTTTGTGGCACATTCGGTGGGACTTAGTTTACCTTGTTTTATTCTATTTGAACATGCTTTGGTTAGGGTCAAGGTGGTAGCATCACCTACTGTTTATGGGGTTAAGTATAGCCTTGGAGTATTGCCAAAGGCTTAACACACCCAATGGAACTAATTTACTTTAGATTCTATTTATTTCTGGTTTGGGTCAGTTTTGACCTGTCTTTTAGCTCAGGTTGACCTATTTTAGTTCAGGTTTGGCCTATTTTGATTCAGGTTTAGCTAGTTTAGCTCAGCTATGACCTAGGTCATATTTGAGTTTGGCTTCACCAGACTTAGATTCAGTTTGAACTCAATTTAAACCTGACTAAGGTTTGGTTCAAACTTCGCTTGATCTGATTGGGTTTAGTTTGAATTTGACTTGACCTAGTTAGGTTTTAGTTTGGACTTGTCTTCACCCTATTGGCCTGGTCTGAATTTGACTTGTCTTGGTTGGGACTCAGTTTGACCCAATTGGTATTATGTTTGAACTTGGATTGGCTCAACTAGGACTTGGTTCAACTTGATTATGTTTAGGTTTGAACTTGGCTTGGCCCAACAAGGACTAGGTTTGAACTTTATTGGGATCCATGTGGCTTAACCCAATTAGAGTCAAAAATATGATTTGACCTAATTAGGGTTCAATTCAAATTTGTTTTGAGTTGAATCAGATATAGTTTCAATTTGAACTTATTTTTTATTTAGCTCAAATGATGCTTGACTCTATTGGAATCCAACTCGAACCTTGTTTTCATCTTGGGTTAACTTGGTCTAATTATGAATTAACCTAACTTTGGATTGATCAAGACTCAACTCAATTTGGACTGAATCTGAATGAAAATTGTCAATTTTCTAATTGAAATGGATGAGCAGTTGGGGTACTAATTGACCGACTACAAGTGAGTGTTGTTTTCAGTTTAACAAAATTGGTCAACTAGTTCAAATACTGATCATGTGATAGTGCAATTTTTTGCCTATCTTGGTTGGCTTCAATTCATTTTGCTTTAGTTTGTTTGAGTTACTTTAATGCTTTATTCAAGTTAATTTGGTCTTTTTCATTTGCATTGGCTTGCATTTGACATGATTAAGTAATTATATCGATTTTGGCTCAAGAGCAATTAGGTTATCATGATGACATTATGGTGAGCCTACAAGCTAGCTTATAGTTTGAATAGATAGTTGCAAGCACAAAGGCTAGCTTATAGACATTTTGGCAAATCCAAAAATTGGCTTGTTGATGTTCGGTGAGCCTAAAGGCTAGCTTATAGATATTCGATGAGCCTGAGGGCTAGCCTTTTGTCTAAAATATTGTGAGGCTAAAGGCTAGCTTGATTTGGAAAGTCCGAAGGTTGCCTTATAAACATTTAGCCAGCCAGAGGGCTGGCCTATATTCTAAAAGATACGAGCATGAAGTCTAGCTTGATTTAGAGAGCCCAAAAGCTAGTTTGATTTGGCAAGCCTAAATATTGGCTTGCTTTGGCAAGCTGGAAGGCTAGCTTGATTTAAAGAGATAGAAGGCTAGCATGATTTGGTTAGCCCAAAGGCTAGCTTGATTGGGCAAGCTTGACAGCTGACTTGATTCGGTGAGCTTGAAGGCTAACTTGATTTAGCATGCCTGAAGGTTGGCATAATTTGGTGAGCCCAAAGGCTGGCTTGATTTGATGAGCTCGACAGTTGGCTTGATTTGGTGAGCCTGAAGGCTAGCTTGATTTGGTGAGCTCAAAGGCTGGCATGATTTGGAGAGCTCAAAAGCTGGCCCATGGTCAAAATTTGTGAGTTTTAGTTATTTTACTTCTTTTTGTTCTTGTTCAAATTCAAGTGAGCCCTTATTGTTGTCTCTTCGTCACCTTCAAGGACCTTCACGATGAATTTAATTCTTATGTTTGATGACATCATGGTGGAGGCAGGAGATGTGAGTGGCTGCAGTGATGATGGTGTTTTACCTATGCATAAGACCATAGGTGGCCATGGTATTGATGGGAGAAAAGGATGTCTAATATGAGGTTTTGGGCATGTGGTCCTTCTAGGTTCTGTTGTCCAACCACAGGGAACCAAATGGCCCTTGAAGTGAGGCAGTAGGTGATCACAGTGTTGATGGGCATTTGAACTCAGGCAGTTGTGTAGTTTGCATATGAATGGATGGTGGCTTTGGAGGAGAACAAGGCCGTAGGTGGAGGGGCAGTAGCAGCAGAAGCACGAGGATGCTGCAACCTCACAAGAGACAAAGGACGGACAAGAGAAGCAAAGAAACAAAAGGACATAAATGAGATTTTACATATTTCTTGACTCATTGATAATACTCTCACGGCCTCCTCCTCATTGATGATGAGATCTTCTTTAGAATTTCTTCATATAGAACTTCACCCAAGAATTCACTATTAATTTTCTTTAAATTCATGTGCCCTAGCCCTCTTTTTATAAAGTTGATAAGATCTCCAATTTTGGTGATTGATTGATTTGATTTCGAGATTTAATAGATATATTCTTGCCATTAACCTCATATTTGAATCTAAAATTGATATATTTTGAGATTATAATCCACTAACTAAAAATTTTGTTGACCTCTGATGATATTGGATAAGTATTTACTTTTATCTTGATGATTTTATCAATTGGATTCTCAATGTAATTTGAAATTTGATGAATATATTCTTGCCATTAGCTTCCGTATTTGGATCTTTGATTGATATTCTTTAAGATTGCAATCCCCTAACCTAAAATCTCATTGATTCTTGATGAATATGGAGAGCATCTATTTCTATTTCTATAGATCATGCCTGAACCGAACGCCCTGTTAAGAAACTAGTCATCCAATAGAGCACAAACATGCTTAGCCTATGAGGTTTGGGTGCCCAAACCTCTCAGTTTTGGGCCTTCAAACACAGTTTGATTTGGGCCTTATTTTTTAGCCTTTTCTATTTCAAATTGAACATCACTCACCATGAATTAGGCTCAAAGTCTAACCCTCATTCATGTCAAATCCAAAGTTAGAACTTGGGTTACAAATTGACTCAAATAGAAATATCAGTAATAAATCCATGAGAAAATGAAATGAAAATGGTTGAACATAGACTAAAAATGGGCTGAAAGTGGACTAAAATTTTGAAATTAAAAAATTTGAATTTCAAAATTCTGGGCATCAAAATCTTGGCACACCCTTTTTATCAATTAGTTGGCACCCAAAATTTCTTCCAGCCTTTTATTTTGGTTTTCTTCCAATCCAAATCAATGATATGATGTAGTTTCCACTATCCAATCTCTATGCTGCAATTAACTAGAAAATCACCTGAAATTGATAGCAAAAATCTCTCCCATGCAGCTCTTTTCTTGGCCTACAAATTAGACCCAAAATTGGACCCAAAAATGACACTAAAAAAATTATTTTGGGCCAAAAGTTCTTGGTGCTATGATGAAAAAGGAGTTTCATGGCAACCATGAGACTCTGCTGAGATCCAAAGTGGAATTCCTCATCAACATCGAAGTTCTCGCTGAAGAATTGACAACTGACCACCATCCTCTCTTGGTGATATAGGCTATATCTCTCCACTTTATTTTCCATCTATCTCATTCATTTTTCTTCCATTTAATGCATTTAGATTAAAATTTTATTTTCTTTCATTACATTGTATTCAAATTCAAATTTTTAACATAAAAAAGGGGGTAGGGAGGGAGCTTCCAGCCCTCCCCCATCTTGGCAGCATGCAAGTTTTAGGCTCATTTTATTTTTTTTTATCTTTTTTCTAAATTGGATGTTACAGCTAAGAAACTCAAATTTTTCTTGTTTTTCTCTTTTATTTGTAGGTAAACTTGAAAGTAAAGCCGTTAGATTGGGTATATCTCATGCTTAGTGAGAAGACTTCCATAACCTTTTTGAGTATCTTGCCTACTTTGTAGGCTGGGGATGCATATGATTAAGCCACATGTAGACGATAAAAGTGAGTCAAGCAAAATCAAGCTTAAGAATGGTGACCATGGTGGGACCTCCTAATGCTAGATCTTTTTTTTGTTTAGCTCATTTGAAAGAAAAAAATTTGCAATTCTATATTTTTTTTGGTGTTCATGAAGTGATAAGTGATTGTTTAATTTTAGGTTTTTGTCAACTCAAAAGAAATTAATTATGCAAAAATCTAAGATTTAAGCCAACTCTAATCGAGTAGAGGCCTCATGGGTCTCTAAGTCTAAATACCGAGTCAAATTGGAAGCAATGATTTAGACATAAAAGTGAGACCTAAGGTTACAAATTTCTTAGCTAGATCTCTATAACTCTCACATCAAAAGAAGGCGAGTTGTGCCCATTTCTCCTTAAAGAGGCTAAGGGATTGCACCCTACTGGGCATGACTATCAAGTCAAGGGACTAGTACTACAAACAATAGTCCACATGATCCTAACTAAGAACATAGTTATATGAGTGAGAGCTAATCAAGGGAGAGTTTGTTGTGGTCACAAAAAACACAACTCATGAGCTAGTTGTATTGTCTTCCCCGATATAGCTGATGTGTGAACCCGGAGATTGGGGATACCTTGGAATAACACCTTAAGAATAGAAGAGTGTCATGCTAGTTTAAAGAGATTAATAATCTAAACTTAAACACTAAAATTAGTGAAAATCATTTGTCAACCATGTCTAATGGGATTTCTAAAATGCATAATCTTGATTTTTTTCGAGCTTATGAATTTTGCTTGTCAGAAATGGGGTGTCTTAATAGAATAGCTGATTTTAGGACTAAAAATTAATAGGTCACCAATAGGGAACCTTTTGCATCTCCATCAAATGGTGGCCCTGTCAATTTCATGCCTGTAAATGAACCATCAAATAGGTAGCTTATGCTATCTAAGTTGACTGAGGAGCAAATATCTAAGCTTCTCACAAAGCTTTTGGCCAAAAATTTCCCATGTGTTGCTATTTTGGTAAGAACTGATGTCTAACTCTCTGCTATCAACTTTTCAATTAGCTTTAAGGCACCAAAGTTTTATCTATATAACCAGATGGGAGACGTAAACCATCACATCACTGGATTTCTTTTTGATATGCAAGCATATTGAACCAATAAACCACTAAATATTCACCTATACAAGAAATCACTAAGCCTGACTGCCTTAATTGGATTATTAGTCTACCTAAGGATAAGCTATAGTCTCTAAAGATAATTTTCACTATATTCTGGCAACACTATGCACATAAAGTTCTCTATACTCTAAACATCATCAAGCTGACATCTTAAAAGATGCAAGCAAGTGAAAAGGCAGGTGAAACCTTCATTTGTTATGCCGATCGATGGAGGCGAAAAGGCATAAGAGCTTAGATCCCTCTCACAAAGAAGTAACAAATCAATCTTTTAATTAAAAATATATTGCATGCTATTAAAGCAGATTTATTACTCTTTGATATTTATGATTTTGATACTTTGTATTAGAAAGCATATGTATGGGAAAATTTTCTTTGAGAGCATGGTATACAAACTAACAAGAGGTTCGCAAAGTTCAAAGGGTAGCCAAGGAGTCAAGCCCGAGTTTATTTAGTCCCAAAGCCAGGTCTTGGGTATATAAGGGTGTAACCTCCAGCTCATTGTCAACCTCCGTCTCCAACTTCTTACCACCCCCAAATTCCATATCAACCTATACCTCCTCTAGTGACATAACAATATCCACTACCCACTCCTTATCAACCTCTGCCACCTGCTCCTTATCAACCTCCAACCCAACCTTAGTCAATCCCCCACCAACCTTCATGACGATGACCTCCACCAGCTTAAAATCTTGACTCTCTATGTAACTACTAAAATGCATCGCCATCAAATAATTATGCACCATGTGGTCCACCTCCTAACATCTAATTCCATTGTAAGCCATGACAGAAAAGCTATCCTCCACTACTTGAAGTCATCCCAAACACATTCATAGCCCTCTTAGCCAATAATGCCATCCAACTTCTTGAGCTAAGACCCATGCCCTTAGGTGTAGATTCCTCCTAGTATTCTCCTTTTCATAGGATGTCGAGGCACACCATTAAGCAATGCTATACTGTAAAAGTTATAATATATGACTTGAAAGATTAAAATGCATTAGATTGGGGGATGATTCAAAATTAAGTAAACAGGGGATGGGCAAACAATATGACTATTTAAAGCAATCCACTTCTACCTTACCTCAATAATAATGTAAACTACATATAAGCTATTTCTAAATCCAAAAAGAATACTTTCTCATTCATAAGGACCTCTTGAGCTAAATGAAGAGTTGATTTATGAGTGAATTTTTCTGAATCAATTAAATTACTTCCCAAACAACTCACCTAGGAAGTGAAGGATCCTTGGGATGGATTTCTCCTTCACAAGGACCTCCCTGAATATACTTAAACTTACAAATCCAAACCCGAGAATAATGGCCATGACATTTATAATGATACATATGATGGATACGATTTGAAGGATGATGATTATGACCCCTTAAAATATATGAACAAAGATTCATCACTGTATGAGAACTATTTAAAAAGTGAATAGGATAATAATAGCAATTAGGTTTCACCTACTCAAAACTAAAGCAAATCAACTAATAGGATAATCCCTGTAAGTAACCAAGAATTTGAGCTCATTGAAAAGATGGATGAGGCTAGAAAATAGTATAATATCTTAGAATAACTAGCTAAGACACCGGCTAAAATTTCTATGTTAAAACTCACAACTAATTCCCCCAAACATAGAGAGGTCTTCGTTAAACTTTAAATAAGGCAGAGCTCAAGGGTAACATACCTTAGAAAGGTTAGCAACCATTTTTAAATACATTTTCCAAAATCCTATTATAACCTTTTCTAACTAGGACCTACTCAAGGGGGGATTGAGGGATGAGCCACTTCACATAACTATTCAGATCAGTAGTGCAATATTCAACACAACACTTTTGGATATTGGGACATCATTGAATATTTTTACACTATTCACTTTAAAAGAAATGAACATTTTAGAAGACCAACTAGTGGAGTTTGACATCAACATAATAACATATGATAACTCAAAGAGGAAGTACTAAGAGAGATTTCATCTACCAATCACCTGTGGTTAGACCAAGTAATATATGACCCAACCCATTAACTTGACCCGAATAAAGTGGGTTTGAGTTTGTTATAATTAGGTTCAAGTTGTAATTGGATTGACCTGATTATGACCCACAAAAATTTAGGTCATAATCAGATTAACCCGGGTAACCCGTTTATGACCCAATTGACTTGTTTATTTGTTAAATCATAAATTGGCTGGGTCAAGTCGGGTCAACCCATTTACAAATTAAGTCAATTAAAATTATTTGATATTTTATTTTACAATATTTTTAGCACATTTTTAAAATTATTATTTATAAATTAAGTATTTTATTATTATAATTAATTTTTAATAATACTATTATTTTAATTATTTAAAATATGTTAAAATTAATGTTAATTAAATATATCAAATCGATTTAGGTCAATTTAGGCCAATTCGAGTTGATTCGAGCAAATTTGATCAACTTAGGTCAAGTCAAATTATATCTTATTTAATTAAATAGTTACTTCGGATCAAACTAGGTTATGATCCGAACCTAACCCATTTAATAAATGGGCAAATTGGGTAAGGTCAGGTTATCTATTTAAAAATTAGGTCAAATTCAAGTTTAGAAAATTGACCCATTTAATAATTGGGTTGGGTTTAGATTAACCTGTTTAGTATAATACTATAGGTTTGACCCAACCTAAACCCAACCCATGAACTCGAACCAAGTCTACCTATAGTCCTAAGAAGGCTAAGATAAATTTTGATGTACTTTACATCTCCTCATACTATAATCTCATTTTGGAAAGCCAATGGCTCAAAGACATTGGAGGCATTTCATCAACCCATCACTAGTGCCTAACATTTCCTCACAAGAGCACCATCGTCAAGATTTATGGTGACCCAATAGCTCAAAACATGGATTTCTAGGTGATTAACAAGGTACCTACCATCATGGCTCAAACAACAAAGGCATCCCCCCAAACTAAACTCCAAGTCCTTTTGCTAACTCTCAGCAAACCTCCTCCTATTCAAACTAAACCTAAGCTCCACCCAATCTTCTTGAAAATCTTGCCACAACCACAAAAAATAATCCTATGCTCTTACCACCTCAAGCTCCCCAAGAAATAATGCCTCCTCCATGTCCCTTAAATCCAAGCCTTCATTCCTTATCTTCCAACCCACCTCATCTCAATAAGCCTCGGAAAATAATATTTAAGATTGGCTACCAATCTGGTCAAGGGCATGGCAAGAGAAACCAAGGAGATTTTGAAGCACTTTCTAAAGGAATTACAAGAGAATGGTAGGTTCTTGGCTTCTCATAGAGGGAATGCAAGAATAATGATTGCCTCTTTTTCTCCTTAAATGGCTCAAATCAACATTCATCTCCAACCTAGATACTCAAGTCATAATTCATAGCTAAATGAGTTGAGCATGCCATTGCAACCCTTGCTATTGACCTAGACAGTGAAGATGATGACCTCCAAAGCATTGTGAGTGGTATTGATTAATTATTCTTGATTGAATAAGGTGATCCATTATCTCACTCAAAGTGTGGTGCAACTTCATGATGACACCAAGGACACCCTATCGTCTCCTAGAGGAGGACCCATTCTATAGTTTAGATTTATTTTCTTCTTTATTATTAGAATATTATACTAGATTATATTTAGGGTATTTTCATACTTGCTTTCTACAATATGTACTTAACATGTTTGAAATAGGTAAGATACTTCAACAGGACCAAAGACAAAAGAAAATGTATTCTGCCTTGATGAACCACTCCATGATTCGCACAAGGAGATGCATGAAGATTCATTTGGGGTCTATGAGATCGAAGAAGAAGAAGATGTAAATGATGAACTCAATGGATCCATAGAGACACTCAGGAGATTCAATGAGGACACAACCACAACCACAGAACCAACTAAGGAAGTCAATTTAGGGTCACCTAAAAACCCTAGGCTGATATTGGTCAGTGCAAACCTATAAAATGAACTTGAAGCTCAGCTAATCTGGACCCTCACTAAACACAAAGATATCTTCACCTGGATCTATGAGAAGATGATGCAAGGCTAACAAAGCAAAGGCTAAGATGGCTACATTCAAACATTGTGCTCAAGGTGAAGGAGAAAATCAATAAGCTCCATCAAGCCAAGTTCATACATGTAGTCCTCTCTGAATTGGTTGGCAAACATTGTTCACATTAAGAAAAAGGATGGCAAGGTATGAATGTGCATTTATTTTAGTGATTTGAACAAGGCTTATTTGAAAGATGATTTCCCCTACCTCACATTAACACTCTGGTTGATAATACTTATGGGCATGAAATGTTATCTTTCATGGATAGATATTTTGGGAAACAAATAGATATGCCTCATAGATGATGAAGAGGAAATTTCCTTTACTACTACTCCTTAGGGGACTTATTGTTATGTAGTTATATCATTTGGACTGAAGAACACTAGTGCAATATACCAATGGCCCATGACAATAATCTTCCATAATGTGATCTATGACTACACGGAGGTGTATGTTGATGACATCCTAGTCAAACCTTGAACCAAGGAGGGACATGCCTTAGCCTCAAATTGAGTCTTCCACCAATCACGGGAGCATCAACTAAGAATTAACCTAAAGAAGTTCATGTTTGGGGTCTCATCGGACAAGTTGATTGATTTCTTAGTAATTAGTAGAGAA
Organism: Trichopus zeylanicus subsp. travancoricus; assembly: GCA_005019695.1. Classification (NCBI taxonomy): domain Eukaryota; kingdom Viridiplantae; phylum Streptophyta; class Magnoliopsida; order Dioscoreales; family Dioscoreaceae; genus Trichopus; species Trichopus zeylanicus. Next base: position 138,573 of record RXID01014878.1, on the reverse strand, counting down.
ATTGAAGTTGATCCAACTCAAGCCACCAATTCTCATGGTGCCAATCTCAGGGCAACCACTAATCGTATATGTTGCTAGCATTAATATGTCAATTAGCATCATATTGGCTCAAGAAGATCTAGACATGAAAGAAAGGAGAATATACTACCTAAGTTGAACCTTGTTGGAGTATGAGAAGAAATATTATAATATGGAGAAGACTTGTTTGGGTATGGTTTGGGTCTTCCAAAAGCTAATGGATTATTTCATGGCTCACAAGGTACTCATCATGGCTCAGATGGATCCAATCAAATTCATATTTGAGAAGCTGGTGTTGTTAGGGCAAATCATGAGATAGCAGATTCTCCAAGACAAATTTGATCTTGAGTTTGTAACAAGGAAGGCAGTCAAGGGGCAAGCTATAGCTCATCAATTTGTTGATTTCCCATTGTCTGGCACATACTCAACTTAAGAGTTGTTCCCTGGTGAGTTGGCCTTGCTTTTCTCTAATGAAGACCACCCCCAAGACATGGACTTTGTACTTTGATGGTGCCTTGAATCAAGCAAAGGGAGGAATAGGCATCATTCTAATCACACTTAAAGGAGTGTTCATCCCTCGGGCATATCAACTTTAATTTCCCCACACCAACAATCAAGCTGAATACAAGACTAACTTGCATGCCTCTAGCATTCTCTTTGGGATTCAAAATACATAAATATCAAAGGTGACTCAAAGCTCACCATCCTACAAGTTTTGGGCCAATATCACATTGAAGATGCCAAGCTTTTAGAATATCGTAACTTAGGGGTCGTTTGGCTGGGGGTCAAGGTCAAGGTCAAGGTCAAAACTAGTGAATCACTTTTGTAAACTAATATATTTTTATCAAAATTAAGGTTTTAATAATTTAAAGCTCAAAAAACTATTTAATTTTTTATAATAATTTAATTTAATAATAGTATAAAATAATAAATATTAATTTTACAAGAAAAAAAAATTCTGAAACGAGCTGATCCTGATCCTAATCCCAAAACAAACGGGGCCTTAGCCTTCTTCTTAGCTAAGCAATTTGGAAGGTTACTATTGCCCATGCCCCAAGAATTGATAATGTGATAGCAAATGCCCTTGCTTCATTTGGATGATCATTTCATAGCCCTTCTAATATTCTACTAGACCTAATCCTTCTCTAAAAGAAACCATAAATGATACTTAAGTCAAGGGACCCACTTATTCAAAAATGGAGAGTCACACAAACTTGAAGTTGCAGCTCACATCCTCCTAATGGAGCTAGTAACTATCTATGATGATGGGAACCCATGGTTTTATGACATTGAAACATTTTTAGAGAAAAGAATATATATGTTGCCAGAGATAATCATGAAGTAGTTTGAAGGATGGCAACCCTATATGTGATCCTAGGGTACACCATTTACAAAAAGTCTTTCAGTGGGATCCATTTGAGATGCTTAGATGAGAAGGAGTCCAATCATATCATTGAGGAAGCTCATGTAAGAGTATGTGGAGGCTAGGTCAATGAACAAATTCTAGCCAAAAAGATCATCAAAATGGGGTATTATTGGTCCATGATGGAGAATGGCCATTCTTTATGCGGGTGATTGATGTGGCCAAGCCATTTTCAAAGAATGCCACAGTAGCAAGAAAGGTTTCATCCTAACTACAATAGAGTATTTCACTAATTGGGTTGAAGCTGAATGTCTTCAGGAGCTCAAAGTAGTGAGCATGGTTCAATTCATTAGGCACAACATTCTTGCTCAGTTCAAGGCGCCAAAAATGATCATGATGGACAATGGGTAATAATTTCTTTCACAACAAATGCAAGACCATTTATTACAATTTCTCTCACAACAAACACTAAAGTTATCCAATCTCTTTTTCTATCAAGTTGCACCACTTATCTCCCTACCACCCTCAAGGTAATGGTCAAACTAAAGCCACTAACAAGACTATAATTAAGATTATTAAAAAGATAGTAGAAGCTAATAAAAAATAGATTGGATAGATAAGGTAGATGAGGCCCTATGAGCCTACCATATCTCCATACACAATCCAATGGGTCAAACCCCATTTGCACTAACGTAATGGAATGGAGGCAGTAGTACCATATGAAATTCAAATCCCATCACTTAGTATAGCAATACAAAATGGCTTAAGACTAATTGAGATGTAGGACTCTCTTCTTAGCCAACTTAAACTACTAGATGAAAAATGATTGAGTGCAGCCAATCATGCATAAGCTCACTAATAATGAATATCCTGATACTAGAAGAATATAATCAAATGCAAGTTTGAGACAAAGAACTTGTGCTGAAGCACATTGCCCTGCTAAAGGACAAAGGATAGTTGAAACCCAATTAAGAGAGACCATATGTGATTATGAGAGTCTATCCCAATAATGCTTATTAATTGACTAACCCCAAAGTTGAAGTGCTCTGTGACCCTCAGAGTGCTATGTACTTAAACAAATTTTTTTTTTCAAAAAAAAAGATAGACTCTTCTCTCCTAAGGGCATGATTTTTGAATGAGAGATAAAGCCAGGAGTGAAGGGAGAGTCAATGATGATGTGAATTAGCTTTGGAAGTCATGGACCCATTTGTTACATTCAAACTCTAAGTTAATCTCGGGAATGTAAGATCGAGAGTAAGATGGTCAGTCTTAGAGTACATAGATGCTTATTAGAGAAGTCACCTCTCAAACTATGTTTGGAGTTGATGGATAATGTCATGAGAATCTCCTTTTAGAGGCAAAAGATCACCCCCAAATAAATAATGAAAAGCATGGTACCAAGGGGCAAGTCTTATATGGAAGGCCAAGTCAAGAGAGGCAAAGTTAAAGAGTAAGAATTGGTTGGCATATATGAGTTTCTAGACCTTGAATCCTCAAAAGAGGAATGAGATTGCTAATAAAAAAATGAAAGCAAAGAAAGGAAAAAAGAAAGAAAAGAAAAGGGAGAGAAAAATTAGATCATATGCCAAAATTAGGATAACTAACCTAGCCTCATCTCGGTGCCTTACCAACCATGAAAAACCACCCATGGAGTAAGTACTATATAGCATCTGTGGGTATGTAAATAAGATTGAGGTCAAGGGGTATCCAAAAGCCAAAGCCAAGTCAAGGAGGGTGAATCAACTATGAGAGGATAGTGAAAATAGACCAATCATTTGAAATGAGTTCTGCAAGAAAACATTGCACTACAATAAATGATGGCAAAAAAGTCTAGTTGATCAACAACTCATGATCTAAGATAAAAATTCCAAAGCTCAAGATAACATAATCAAATAGAAGATTGCATCAAAGGAGAATTAATGAATTTGTCTAGAAAAGAGAGAGACAAGATTCAATTTCTTTCATATACAAATAAAAGTGATACTTAACTATTTCTTCTTCAAAAGTACAAGATACAGGCATCAATATATTAGACAAAAAGAAGTACATCAAATAGGTGAGGATGCCTCACTCCTGATGATTGAAGTATGATCTAGCCTTAGAACTTGTGTAAGAGCAATGACAAATCAAGAATGAAGATGAAGAATCATAACCTAAATGACTCACTCTAAAAGGCTAAAAAGTTCTTGATCTTGTTTAAGTAAATGCACTAATTATTTCCGTCATGCTTAGATGTCACCAATTGAAACCTCAAATCTACAACCTTAGCTTTGAGCTGCACTATAAGGGATCATCTGAAGCCCTATGAAAAAAAGAAGGGGGGAGGGAATAAACCATAGCAATGTTGTTGTCCTGGTCCACTTGGCTCTTATCAAGATTGGAATTGTGAGAAGAAGAACCTCATTAGATAGTGCACTCTAATGATAGAAAAGAACACGAAGCATGTTGATAATAACAAGAAAAGGGAGAAGATAATGCAAGGAAAAAACTTACTAGCTGATCCAAATCAGGTATCAGTTCATCTCTTTGTTATTCCAAGCTCTCCACAACCACTTCTATGTTCATCTCTTCTATACCTCAAAACTCTAAATGGAGTCAAAATATAAAGAAAAGAGAGCATTTGGTATTAAAAAAGGGGAAGGGTGTGGCCAAGGATGGGGGGTGGGTGGGGAAGTGGACAAAAGGATAAAATGATACCTCAGTAGGACTTGAATAGCCCTCGATGTTCACATCCAAGGAACCAAGGAAGGGCAAGGTGTGGAACTATAACATACTCCCAAAAGTTGATTGATACCATCTCCTATACACAGCAGCTTGCTTAGAACCCACCTCTTGAACCTCTGTGGCTCCCTTCACCACATCTCATAAGCTAGGTGAACATGAGTAGATCCTCTCTTAGAGGAGGAAGAGCTCTCTATTGAGTCAAGAGGAATGCAAGGATCCAACCTGAGTTGGCGAGCCACACAAATCATAGGGTGTGGTTCAGCTAAAGAAAAACAAATCATCAGCATATCCTGATAGAAAATAGTGTGGTTGTGTGCCTCCAGAGGATTGTCCCACTCAGGGTAAGGACACCACTCAACCTATAAAAGAGGGGCTCAAATCAAAATAAATAGTAGGAGAAAATGTGGATAAGAAAAGAAGAACTATATTGATACTCTCAAAGGCTCTCAAAGAAACCATGGCCAAGATGTCCATCACCCCAAATCTCTGAAGAGCCAAATTGCTGCTTAATCTAGTGAACTTCCCAAGGAAAAGAAAGATGATATTCTACCAATGGAATGTGACTGAATAGCAAAAAGTTCTCTAAGGCCCATAACTACAGGATAGGGAAAAAAACTAGACACATTTGGTGAGCCACTGCGCACTTGGGCTATGTGATGTTAGAGATGATATAATGTACTTGAACCCAAGGAGTATGACCTAGCTGTCTCATGGTCCATTAAGGGAGGAAGGAGGTGCAAGCTACATTTGCATTCATAGTGAAAATAGTATCCCCACCATAAAATACAATAGGAATGCAATCAACTGGAGGTCTATCTCTAGGCTTGGATAATTAGCAACAACTAGATTTTGAGTATGACTATCATATGGAGATGAGTGAGGATGACCATATCATTATGAAGCAATCTCAAAGGAACATGAAGGCAGTCCCCCAAGATGTCATCTCTAAAGAAACTAGCAAAAACCCCCGCAACAAATACCTCAGGTTGGGACACAACAAGAAAGCCGATGATTAGTAATCCAGTTAAATACACCACATCCTAAAGGGTAATCAACATATCCCCCTATCTGAAGATAAGAGTGAAGCATGAAGAATTAAATCTCTCAGCTAGACTCACCATCAAGCTAGGAAGGAGCTCCATGGACCCCATATGCAAAAAATGACCAAAACTAGCCTGATGAATCCACTCTTGCTAAAATAATGGAAAAGCATTAAGCCACTCAACCACATAAGGACATCGAGAGTGAGATTGAACCAACACTACTCCCTAAAAGGCAAAAAGAGAATAGTTAGAAAAAGGAAGGCTAACTAGTTCCTCCAAAAGAAAAAATTGGGTGCCAGAAAGCTAGCACCCAAAATTTAAAATTTTGTACAAAAAAATCCAAGCTTTAGAAGTCTAGCACCAAAAATTCAAAAAATATGTGGCTAATTTGGCACTAAAAAAAGGAGGCAAATTTTTCTTAAAAGAATCTTGAGCACTAGATGACTAGAGCACAAAATCAAGAATTAGGCACTAATGTTAGATCCGTCCAATTTCATGTTGGAGTTGTTGAGCTCTCCCTAGTCCTCTCTAGCCAATTCCATCCTACACAAAAAGAAAAATGCTACCCACCTAGTTGTGACTAGAGGAGGATGCCCTGACACTCAAGTTAGTGTACAATCCTTTTTTAGTTCTTTCCGCTCTCAAGAGAGTTAGGGTTTTTGGTTGGATGATATGCGGGAATTGAACTTGTGTTCAAAGGAGAAGGGATTGGAACCCCTTACCAGGATGTCTTTTGTTATATTATATTGGATGGCCTAGGTTGTTTGATCTAGCCTCCCTTGAGTAACTCAACCATAGTTGGTGTGTGAGATAACTAGGGGTTGTTTAGAAAATTATCCGAAGCATTTCATACTTTGACTTGGCAAAATTTTGTCATATTGTGAGAGGTGGACAAGAGTAGTAGTCTACTTAGGTGGCATTTGAAGTTGGTGGCCTAGGTGCAAGTGACCCAAATAGTGCATACAACAAGGCCAGGGTCAACAATGCAGGAGATGACTTGAATGGAGATTACCTAGCCTACCTATTATAGTGATGGAAGGTGGGAGTCAAATGTTTAGACAATCTGCTATATTTAGGTTGTCATCCTATCTAGAAAGGATTGCAGAGCTTGACTTTCAATGATCAAGTTGTGAAGCCCACCTCATGGTAGCCAGATTGTGAATCTTGTCTTTTGGTTGCTAGGCTATGGATCCTATCTTCTGGTGGTTGGGCTATGGATTACATATTCTAGTGGCTAAGATATGGATCCCATCTTCTGATAATCAGGTCGTGAAGCTTGCCATCTAATGGCCAAACTATGGGAACATCGAGCTATGGGACTTAGCCCCTCGGAGCACTATTGGATTTGTGCACAATAGTGGGGTTGGCAATTTTTGTTTTGGCTCGGCTCTCCTCCTGGCTTGTCCTTAGAATTGGTTTTCATTTGCCATCTTTCTTTGACACATCATGCCACCCAAGCCCTTTGTTTGATCCTTATTGGATCAAATGTAATGGCTTCTTTGAAGGACTGCATTTGTCTACTGCCTTTTATGAGTACACGTGTCGCATTCAGGAATTGCAATCACCATTCCCTTGATGGTTCCCTCTTAATACTCTAGTAGCCTTTGTGGTGCATTAAAATTTTGGGATGCCTCTTCGAATGCCATTGCTGCCCCATAGGTTTTAGGGATGTAGCTTCTTGTTGATGGGTGGTTTAAGCCTCTCAAACCATTTATCCATGGATATATATAAGAAGTGCGAGCAAGGTGCCTTCCACTAGGTTTTTAAGATCTTTTTGTTGCATTCTACTATGGTCATGCCTTCTTACTTTTCCTTTGGCAGTTGAACCTTCTTTCCACCAATATCACTTAATAAGTCGACTATCATTACATGATTTTTTTTTAGGGCAGCTCATACTTATAGGATTTTGTATAGGAATTCATGACTCTATTTCTCCACTTTAGGAGGATTCCAATAGGTTATGGCCACCACCAAATGCAGAGCAGGAGCTTCCTGATAACACCCTGGCATCAATCTACTCTGAGCTCCAAGGGAATGTGAATGTTGTTATCCCTTTTTTGCCCTTTGGATTATGCCACCAAATTGATCCTCTTTTTGATCAATTATAGCTCAGTGATGCTATTCAAAGTATGTCTGAATGTCTTCTGACCTATAGTAAGGAGAATTCTAGGGTCAGGTTATGACAAGACCCTTTGATGTAGGAATTGGATCATTCCAATCATGAAATATTGAAGTTGCAATGGATGATCTAGGTTTGCTATGATGAGCATTCTAGGAGCAACGAATGGGAAACTTTTCTTCAAAGCTGCACCCAATGGGAGGAAGCCTTAGCCCACCAAGCAAGCATGTCTCAAGACTTGTCTCAAAGGGAACATGTCATGGTAGTGGAGCGGTTCCATTCTGGGGATGCATTTCAGGCCTTGTTGGAGTAGGTCTAAGAAGATGGGGTCACAAAGGGAAGGTGACTCCTAGTCATTACTTGGTCAATTTCATTCCCATAGGGGTTTGCCTATTGTTGAGGCAAGGTGCTCCACCACCTAGGTGAGCGGATACTCAATGTTTGGTGGCTCTTCACTTGGAATGTAGAGGATAGTGAGGTCCAGCATTGATTAGAGAGCTATCTCTCCATAGCTTGGGGGATGGGATATCTCTGAGACCCCTTTAATCATGTCATAGCTCCTCTCTCTCTTGATCATCTTTATTCATGCCTCCAATGCTATTATGGACTACTTCATCACCTTCTATTTCCTTGATAACTCTATTTTTCCCAATCTCCCTATTCTAGGTTACCACTTGGGGGAGAGTTCTCATACTGCTGAGGCCAAGTGGTGGGAGACAAACCACCATAGCCCTAAAGGGCCCCCACTATAGATGATATGCCTTAAGAGCTTGGCTCCTCCTTTGTATCTTGTTTGCTAAATAAACAAGTTATTCTACTTATCTCCTAACTCTATCTTTTTTTTTGAATTTATGTCAATAATCTCCCAACATGCCTTGAGAGCATCACTTCTTCTTGGCTTCATACCTTAATTAATATGTGGTGTTTTCCATGATAGAGGTGAATGCTTTCGATGCCTAACCATGAGGCAAGAAAAGCTTGACTCGGATGGTCAATTACTAACTGTTGTAGTGAGGATGCGCATTCCCATCTTTTATCTAGGGACCAAGGGATGGGTAGAATTGATGCTGCTCCTCGGAAGGCACTAAAAGAATCCAAAGAGTCAGATGGGTGAAGGGATGAGCTCTAGGGTTGGAGAGGTCTAGCTTCAACCCTTTTGAAGATTTGTTGCTTTAGTCTATCAACCTCAAGTTATTGGAGGAGCAATTTTGTTGCTATTAATATGATACTAGTGGCTTCCCTTAGTCCCCTTTCAGTCCCAAGGATGGGCCTTCTAGGCATGGTGCACTACCTCCACTTGAAACTAGGGATACATGTCCTTCAGCAAGCCCTACTCAACCTGGTAGGAGTGCTTGAGCTTTTCAAAGGCCTATCTAGTATGACATTTTTGTAATCCTTTGCTCTTTCAATCTTCTTAATGCAATAGAAATTTCTCTCCCCTCTATTGATTTCTAATGAAAATATCTATTTTTGGCAATGCAAGTGTCTTGTCTTGAATGTAATTCAAAAGAGAAGGCCTTAGTTATACCTCCTTTCTAGAGGAGTGGCTCTTTAGGCCATCAAGTCTAGGGACTTCATCTTAGGGGGCCATTTATCTCCTAACTTCACTATAGGAGTTGATCTTTCTCACCCAGTTTAAGACTCATGACATTCCACCATATTGGGAATGGTTATTTTTGAGCCTCTATTCTCAAACGACGGTTGGCACTCCTTCACAAGCCTTCATTGGCAATAGCACCTAAGTGCTTTATCAGTCAAATGTTGAGCTTATGCCTAAACTATGAAGTCCAAATATGGAAGTTGTGATTAATTCCTGATCAAGCATGGGGTTTGTAACTATGACTTCTCCTCCAATCAAAAAATAGTCTTCTAACTAGGTCTTTAATCTTTCCAGTGGGGGTTTAATGAAGGTTTGCATTCCCCCAAAATTCATTACTTTGATTTGAATGCAATTGAAATGAAGGTTATATGTGTAGCTCTTCTAGGGAAAGAATGGTTTGATTTGCCATGTTGATTGGAAAGCTTTTTGGGGGTCAAGTGTGAGGGCTTGTAACCATACCTTGGTCAAGAGTGGATCTTGTATCTGAGCCTTTGATGGGTTAATCATGATAACTAGTAGTAATACCCTAGTCAAGTGCAAGTCTTGTAACTAAGATTTTATGGTATCAAGCATGAGATCTTGCAACTATATCTCAATTAAAAGTAGATCTTATAACTCAACCTTTGAGGGGTCAAGTGTGAGAGCTTGTAACCGTACCTCAATCAAGAGCAGATATTATAATTGAGTCTTCAAGGGGTCAAGCATGAGAGCTTGTTATCATACCTTGATCAAAAGTAGATCTTGTAACTAGGCCTTCAAGGGGTCAAGCATGAAAGCTTATAATTATACCTAGGTCAAGAGTAGATCTTATAATTGGGCCTTTGGGGGGGTCTAGCATGGAAGCTTGTAACTATACCTCAATTAAGAGTAGATCTTATAACTAGGACTTTAGGTTTCAAGTGCAAGAGCTTATAACCATATCATTGTTAAAAGAAAATCTTTTAGCTAGGCCTTCAAGGGGTTAAGCTTTAGAGCTTGTAACTATATACCTCAATTAAGAGTAGATCTTGTAATTGGATCTTCGGGGGTCAAGCATGAGAGTTTGTAACCATACCTCGATTAAGAGTGGATCTTATAACTGGGCCTTTGGGGAGATCAAGTGTGAGAGCTTGTAACCATACCTTAGTCAAGATCAAATCTTATAACCAAGCATTTAGGGGGTCAAGCACAAGAGCTTATAATTATACCTTAGTCAAGAGCAAATCTTGTAACCAAGCCATTAGGGGCTCAAGTGCAAAAGCTTGTAATCATACCTTAGTTAAGAGCAGATCTTATAACTAGACCTTTGGAGGGTCAGCACAAGAGCTTGTAACCATACATTGGTCAAGCCTGAGGACTCATATCCAAGCCTCAAGGATCACACTTCTTGCAACAACAAGCAGGTAGCCAATTGTTTTTTATTGATAAAATCTTCATAACTTACTTGCATGCCATATTTGAGGTAAGGCTTTGTCATTCAAATGTTCAAGCATGTAAGTCCTTCCTCCACATCACCATGAGACACCAAAAGGTGCCTTCCAATTTAGGGCTAACATTTTGGTGATGTTTGAGGCAACATTTTTCCATTTAAATGTTCAAGCTTGTAAGTCCCTACTCTACATCACCATGAGACACCATAAGGCCCTTTTCAGTTTGGAACTAACTTTCTAGTGGCTCTATTAGTGATGTCTGCTTATAAGAGCACTTAGTCACCTTGTGCGAAGGACTGCCTTAGTATTCCTCCGATTTGAGCTTGAGCTATTTGTTACTAATAAGTAGCTATTTGCAAGCCTGATATTTCAATGTGAGAAGGAGGTCCTTCTTTTCCCTCATATTTTCCTCATTTGCCTGGGATCATAGATTCGCACTCTTGGGGAGAGTAAATCAATTGTGACCGATATTACCACCTCAACTCCATAGGTAAGTCAAAAGGGCATTTTCTAGTTGTTATTCTTGGAGTTATTCTATAGTCCCAAGTATATTGGACAACTCATCCACCCAGCTTCCCTTGGTGCCTAAGATACACCTTTTCTTCCTTGCAAAATGATTTGAATAGTTACCTCTACTAACCCGTTAGCTTGTGGGCTGGCAACTAAAGTGAATTTTTGTTGGATGTGCAACTCTTTGCAAAATACCCAAAACTTGGAGCTGTCAAACTATTTCCTATTTTCTATCACCAAGGTCTGTGGTATTTTGGATTGGCACACCATGCTTTGCTAGAATAATTCCATCACCTTTTGCTCGGTGATGGTCTTTAGTAGCTTGACTTCCACCTATTTAGTGAAATAGTAAATTGCCACTGTTAGGAACTTTTATTTTCCTAAATATAGGAGAAAAGGGCCTATGATGTCCATTCTCCATTGGTTAAAAGGGCATGGGGAGTGCATCTACTATAACTCGATGTCAGGCTAGTGATGCAGATGAGCATGCAGCTAGCATTGCTCACAATGGGGGGGTATACTCCATTGCCTATTTGGTCATGTTTGGCCAATAATAACATTTTCAAAGTACTTTGTGTGCTAGGGTCCGTCCACATGTGTGGCTCTTGCAAATCCCCTTGTGGACTTTCTTTAGGGTGTATTCTGCTTCTAATAGGGTGAGACACCTCAAGAGTGACTAGGTGAGTGAGTGCCTACATAGCTTGTCTCTCAGGATGATGAAGTTGGGAGTGAACCTCCTAATCTTCTACACTTTAGCCTCATTATCAAGAAACTTTCCCATCTTAAGGTATGCCATGAATGCACTCTTCCAACTTGGCTTGTGATCTGTGACCCATATTTTGGTCAAGTGCCCCACACTAGGGGTTGGAAGCACCTCTATGTATATCATCCTTTCTCTTTTTTTGGGTAGGGATGATACAAGTCGAGCAAAGGAGTCTGCTTCCCAATTCTCTTCCCTTGGTATTTGCTCTATACTTACTTGGGTGAACATCAGTAGAGCCTTGTGAACCTCTGCTAGTTATCCTTCCATTAGGGGATCTTTGGCTTCATATATTCCCTAGATTTTTCTTGTGATGAGCTTTGAGTCATGATAAATCTTGAGCTTTAGGGTACCCACTACCTCAGTCACTCTCAACCCAAGGAGCTTGATATTTGGCTATATTATTGGAAGCCCTGAATTTGAAGGTCAAGGAGTATTTGAATTTATCCCCTTATAGGCTTATCAACATAACTCCTACTCTACTTCTTGCCTTGTAGGATGATCTACCCACATAGGCTTTCCAAGATTTCACCTTAGTATCCATCATTTCCCTTGGGCCAAGCTCCATAATGAAGTCTGCTAATAACTAGGCTTTAATGGTTGTTCTAGCTTTGAAGTAGACCTCTAACTAGCTTAGCTCCATAGCCTACTTGATCATCCTCCCCATGTTTTCTGACCTTTGGAGGCCCTAATAAAGGGGGAACTTGGTCTAAATGATGATCATGTGAGCCTGAAAGTATGGCCTCAATTTCATGGATAATATGATGGCAACATAGGCTAGCTTCTCCATTGAGGAGTATCGAGCTTCCACACTAGTGAGAGCATCACTCACCTATTACATAAGGTATTGTTTCCCCTCCTAGTTGCTAACAAGCATTGAGCTGAGAGCTATATTGCTTGCAGCAATACAAGTGTAGGTCTTCCTCTTAGTGGGTTTCACCAGCAAGGACAGGGAGGTGAGGGACAACCTTAGCTCCCAAAAACCCCTCTAACATTTCTCATCCCATTCAAATAATTTACTCTTCTTTAAACCTTTGAAGAAGGGGAGGCATCTCTCTTGCAATCAAGAGATGAAAGGCCCAAGGGCAATGACTCACCAATAAGCCTTTGCACCTCTTTTATCAAGGTGGGAGACCTCATCTCTAGGATCATCTGGATCTTGATTGGGTTGGCTTTGATTCCCCTTTTTGAGCCCAAGGAACTTTCCTGCTGACATCCCACATGTACATTTCTCTATGTTCAACTTTATTTGGTACCTTCACATTGTGTCAAAGGTCTCCTATGGGTCAAGGATATGATTTGTACCTTGAATACTCTTGATTAGCATGTCATCTATATAGACCTCCATTTTTCTTTTGAGTTGGTGCTTGAACACTTGATCTACCATCCTTCAATATGTGGCTCCAGCATTCTTCAACCCAAAGGGCATTGTCGTATAGCAAAAGGTTCCCCAATTAGTTATAAATGAGATTTTCTCCTTATCCTTAGGGTTCATTTTGATTTGGTGGTATCCTAAAAAAATCAAGAAAACTCAATAATTGATGTCCAACAGTTGAATCTACTAATTGGTTTATGCTTAGGAGTAGATAGCTATCCTTTGGGAAAACTTTGTTGAGGTATGTGAAGTCCATGCACATCCTATACTTGCCATTTCTCTTTTCGACCATCACCACATTAGCAAGCCACTCTAGGTACCATACCTCCCATATGAAGTTGGATTTCAATAGCTTCTCCACCTCCTTTTCAATTGCTCTTTCACATTCAAGGATAAAGTGTCACTTCTTCTACTTTATGAGTTTGGTGTTGGCATTCACTAAGAGCTTGTGCTCCACTATGCATGGATCAATACTAGAAATGCTATCTACTACCTAGGCAAACACATCCTAGTTATTAGACAAGAGCTTCTAAAGATATGCAAGTAGTGCCTCAGGTAGCCTAGTCCCCACTCTAATAGTGTGACTTTTGGCCCCATCCAAGGTGATGGTCACTAGCTCTTCCACTGCTTTTTGATGGCTCCAAGGTTTGCTTTTTGCTTTCTCCTTTCCCCACATTCTACTTTATTTTTCTAGGTTGGTTGTGTAGCAATAATGCACCCTTTTCAAGTCTCCTCACACTTCCCCATTCCCAAACTCAGTAGGGAATTGGAGAGCAATTGGTAGATAGAGGCCCTTGCTTGTAATTTTTTCAAAGCAAGGAAACTTAGTATGGCATTACAAAGGGATTGAGCTTTCACCATGACAATGTTGGTGAAGAGAGTGGAGCTCTTTCAGCCTTTACCAATTGTCAGTAATACTTTTGTCATTCCTTCAAGGTTCAGGGAGTCACCAGAGTTGTCAGTTAGCTTGCCCTAGTAGGGGTGTAGGGGTTGTCCATATCTCATTCTTGACTATGTCTTAGCAAACAAGACATTTTTTTAATGCTCTTGTGTTGAAGAGCACCCTTTGTATAAGATAGCCTTCTAAGATGAGGGTGATGATGAGTGCTTTATCCTATTCTCTCCTTTCAAGATCTAGTGTGTCTTCACACCATCCTCCTTCCTCTAGATGGCTTTCACCCCTTGGGGTCCTAATTAGGGTGGGATGTTCCCTCATAGTGATCGTTCTACCTTCTCAATGAGTATCCTCCCAAATCATGGTGAGGCAACTTCTAGTCTCTTCCCAAGCCTTCAGCTAGATGACTCTACCCTTTGTTTCTTGGGGTTCTGAGGTGCTAGTCATCATTTACTTCTCATAATGCTATTGTTGAGGTGGCTTGATTGTCATCAGCTACTAAGAGAGGGATTTCTCAGTGGATCTCAATAAAAGCACTAATTTGTTGAATTCATCCCATTTTGAGTTAGATTTTTTGAGCTCTTTCCAATACTCTCTAGCCAATTTAAACCTACAGAGAAAGAAAAATGATGTCTGTTAGGTTATAACTAGGTGAGAATGCTCTGATGATCAAGTTAGTATACTATCCTTTCTTAAGTCAGTATACCATCCATTTTCTATCCCTTCCACTCTCGAGAGAATTTTAGTGGGATGATCTGTGGGAATTGAAATTGTGTTCAAAGGAGAAGGGGTTGGAGCCCCTTACCTAGATGCCTTTTGCCTTGTTATATTGGGTGGCATGAATTGTTTGACCTAACTTCCCTTGGGTAACTCAATCATGGTTCGTGTATGAGTTAGATGGGGTAGTTTAGAAAATTCTCCTTGTCATTTCATGTAATGATTTGGTAATATTTTGTCATGTAGTGAGATGTGGAGCAAGGGCAATAGCCAACTTAGGCAGCACAGGGAGTTGGTGGGGTGCTAGCTACCTAGCTCCAACCTTCATAGGGATCTGGCACACTTTGTAAGATGGACGTGTGAACCATGAGGTGCATGCAAGTGCCAAAAAGGAGTCAAGTCAAATCAAACTCAAATATTACATCACTACATAGCTTAAAACCAAAACCAAACCACAACAAACCAAGAGGACCTACACAAGTACGAAAATTCCCTAAATCTAGCCTATTACAATATTCTAATAACAATAAAGAAAATAAATGTAAACTACATAGTGTGTCCTCCTTTAGAGGAGGATAGAGTACCCCAGTTGTCATCATGAGGTTGCACCCTACTTTCGACAAAGGGACTAATCACCTTCTTTAGTCAAGAATAGTTAAATAGCACCACTCATGATGCTTTGGAAGTCGTCATTTTCAATGTCTAGGACAATATTAGGGGTTGCAATGGCTTGCTCAACTCATCCATCTGTGAAGTATGATTTGAGCATCCAGTTTAGAGGTAGATGTCGATCTAAGCCTTTGAAAGAGTAAAGAGGTCTATTATTCTTCTTACACCCCTACATGAGAAGTCAAGACGCTCCCTTCTAATTGGAACTCCTTAAAGTGGTCAGAATCTTCTTGGTTTCTCCTACCATGCCTTTGACCAGGTTAGTAGCCAATCTTGAAAATTATTGTCTATGGGTTATTGAGGTGTGGTGCATTGGAAGTTAGAGAATGAAGGCTTCGATTTAAGGAATATTAAGGAGAGGTTGTTTCTTGTGAAGCTTGAGATTGTAAAAGCACAAGGATTGTTTTCTATGATTGTGGCAAAAGCTTCATGAAGATTGGATGGAGCTGAAGTTTAGTTTGAACTAGAGGAAGTTTATAGGGAATTAGCAAAAGGATTTGGAGTGCAAATTAGAGAGATGGCTCTATTATCTAAGCTATAATAGTGGGTACCTTGCAGATCACCTAATAGTCTTTATCTCGAGCTATTGGATCACCATGGATCTTGATGATGGTGCCCTTGTGAGAAAATTTGAGATATTGGTGATGGGTAGATGAAACTACTCCTACATTCCTAAACCAACACCTTCCTAGATTGAGATTGTGATATGTGGGAATATCAAGTACATGGAACTCTATTTCAAATGTCTTAGGACCATAGGTAACTAGTAGATGAATCCTCCCCCAATAATTCCTATTTAAGTTATCAGATGTCATCATGTTGATATTGGGCTCCACCAGTTGGCCCTCTGAAATATTCATTAATTTTAGGGTGGATAGTATACAAATGTTGAGCAACGCCCCTATATCCATGAGCACTATGTTGACCATCGCACTATTGAAATGAATGATTATGTAAAGTGGCTCATCCCTTAGCTCCTCCTTAGGTAGGTCCTATTCAGAAAAGGTTATAGTAAGGTTTTGAAAAATATATTTACAAATAGTTGCTAACCTTTCTAGGGGGTATGTCACCCTTGAGCTCTACCTCACCTAAAGTTTTAAATAAAACTTCTCTAGTTGTAGGGATTATCCTATTAGTTGATTTGCCTTGGTTCTCAATAGGTACAACTTCATTTCCATGGTTACCCTATTTCCCTTTTAAATAGTCCTCATATAGTGAACTTTGCTCATGTATTTTAAAAGATCATAATCATCATCTGCTGAACCATATCTAGAAAGGTTGGGTTTAATCAAAAAGGTTCTTATGAAGGAGAAACCCTTCTCAAAGATCCTCCACTTCCCAAATGATTTCTCCAGGAGATAATTTGGTCATTTTAGAAATAGCTTGCTCATAAATCAACTCTTCATTTAACCCAAGAGAGTCCTCATGAAGGAGAAAATCTTCCCAAAGATCTCTACTTTTCAGTTGCCATACCTCATTTTGGGTTTAGTAGTATCTGACATATAGTTCATAATGTTATTAGGGTAAGTGAGTTTGTTATAATAGTCATATCACTAACTTTTTCCCTATTTACATAATTTTGAATAAACTCCCAATCCATTGTATTTTGATCATTCAAGTTTTAGATTATATCTTTTGCAATATAATATTTCTCAAGGATGTGCCCCAGTGTCTTGTGAAAGGGACAGTAGTGGGAGTAGTCTACACTTGGGGATATGGGTCTTAGCTCAGAGAGCTAGATAAGATTATTGGCTAAGAGGATTGTGAATGTGTTAGAGATAGATTGAGATAGTGGAGGATAGCTCTGTTGTCATGGTCTATGGTAGAATTGGGTGTTACAAGGTAAACCACATGGGGCATAATTATTTGGTGGAGGTACATTTTGGTAGTTTTGCAGAGGTAAGGATTTTAAGTTAGTGTTGGTGGAGGTATATTTTTGTAGTTTCATAGAGGGTCAGGATTTTAAGCTGGTGGAGGTTGTAATAGTGGAGGATGGTGGAGGATTGAGTTTCTTGATGGCTGAGGTTAAGTTGGAGGTTGATACACCACTAGAGGGAGGTCAAGATTGATATGGAGTTGGGAGTTGATGAGAAACTAGATGTGGAGGTTGGTAAGGAGCTAAAAGTTATGCTATTGCATACCCCAAGACTAGGCTTTTGGGATTGACACTTGATGAACATAGGCCTTGACTCCTCTATGAATGGTTCTCTCAACTACCTCTTATGTCGCTTTCTTAGAAAATCTCCTGTTAGATTACATACTATATTCTCATAGAAATTTTTTCCATACATACACTTTTTGGTATAAGGTATCAAAAAAACAAATGTCAAAAGATAATAAATGAGCTTTAATAGTAGGTAATATATTTTCAATTAAAAGACTAATTTGTTACTTCTCTATGAGAGGAATTTAAGCCCTAATGACTTTTCCCCTCCACCAATTGGCTAGTCAATAAAGGGCTCATTAGCCTACATTTTTTTTAGATGTTAGCTCAATAATGTCCAAGTGTGGACCACTTGGTGTGCATAGTATTGTTAAATGTAGAGAAAATCATCTCCAAAGACTCCAACGTAACCTGAGGGAGACTAATGAACTAGCTAAGGACAGTCAGACTCAGTAACTTCTACAATAAGTGATCATCAATTGTTCATTGGCTCGATATTGTTGGGTGTCAAAAAAAAAATCAACAATGTAATGGTTTGAGTCTCTCATCTGATTGTATAGATAAAATTTTGACACCTTAAAGCCAACAAAGAAGTTGATAGTAGGGAAGCTAGCAGCACAGAATCAAAAATCAGTTACTACCGAAGTAGAAAAATATGAAAATTTTTGTGCCAAAAGCTTCATGAGAAGCTGAGACATCTGCTCCTCAGTCAACTTGGATGGCATAGGCTGCCTATTGAATGGTTCATTTGTAGACATAGAATTGGTAGGGCCACCACTTGATGGGGATGCAGAAGGTTTCCTACTAGTGGTTTACCGATGTTCAGCCATAAAATCATCTATTCTATTAAGACCCCATTTCTAACTAAAAAATTCATAAGCTCAGAAAAATCAAGATTATGCATGTCAGAAATCTCATTAGTCATGGTTGGTAAGTATTTTTTTCTGAATTTAAGATTTAAGTTTAAATTATTATCTCTTTTTCAACCTACCTGTCACTCTTCTATTCTTAAGATGATATTCTAAGGTGTCCCCAATTTTTAGGTTCACACATTAGTTATCACCAGAAAGAGGATACAACTAGCCCACAGGTTGCATTCCCTATGACTACAATAGACTCTTCCATGGTGATCTCGCACTTGTATAACCATGTTTTGAGTCTATGAGATCCTCTGGACTGACATGAAGTCATAGGGACTTTCGTTTGTACTACTAGGTCCTTGACTAGCTAGTCATATCTATCGGGATACAATTCTTTAGCCTCTTTAAGGGAAAATGAGCACAACTCACCTCTTTCTAAGGTGGAAGTTATGAAGGCCCAACTAAAGTAGTGTGTAATCTTGAGTCTCACCTCTAGCCTAAGGCAATAGTTCAAATTGGACTCAATATTTAGACATAGGGAACCTATGAGGTCTCTATTCGACTAGGGTTGTCTTGAAGCCTAGATTTTCTTACAATTGATGTTTTTGGCTCGATAGAGAACCTAAGGGTAAATAATCATTGAGCACTTTATGACACCTAGAAAACCAAGAATTGATATTTTTTAAAATTAGGTAAACATGAAAAGCACACCTTGCATTAGGAGGTTCCACCATGGTTGTCATTCTATAGATCTCCTGAGTCATTTTTTTTGAGTTATGTAGCAAGTTGATTCTTGGGCTTGGTTTGACTCAACTCCCTTTCCATGCTTGCAAGAATCAACTCCCTCAATGATTTGCATACTAAGCCTATAAAGTGTGTGAGATCCCCAGGGAGGTTGTAGGAGTCTCCTCACTAGGCTTGAAATATACCCACTCTAGTGGCCTTTCCTTCCAATTTACCTATAAATAAAAGAGAAAAAAATTATGAGCTTCTTCAACTAACATACAATTCATGAGAGTATATGAAAATAGAGAAAGAAAATAAATCTAAAGCTTACCCGATGCCTCAACAAGAGAGGGATCTTCCTTGATTTTAGTATCCAAGAATTGAATTTAAAATATCATATAATAAAAAAACTAAAATTCTAATCTAAATGTGTCAAGTGGAATAAAAGGTAATAAGAAATATAAAGAAGAAGGTGGAGAGATGTAGCCTATATTACCAAAAGAGGATGGTTATTAAATGTCAGTGCTTTGACCAGAACTTCGATGTCGATGAGGAATTTGAGTTTCAATCTCAACCGAGCCTCATGGCCACTGCAAAACTCCTTCTTTATCAAAATACTGAGAAATCTCCTACAAAATAATAATTCGTAGTGTAATTTTTTAAGGTCTCCTTTTTAGGGTGAAAATGGGTTATATTTATAGAATGAGAAAAGACCTATTTAGAAGAGGTTTTAGCTATCAATTTTAGATTATTTTCAGTTAATGATTGTGTATAGAAGGCATAAAAATTGCATGGTAGAGATTGCTACATCATCTATCCGAATAGGAGAAAATTCAGATAGAAAAAAAGGAAGAAAATCTTAGTGCCAAGTGGTTAGCATCCCACCAAAAAGGGGATGTCAGCTACCTAGCGCCTCAAAATAGTGGGTACCATATTCTTGGCTCCCTTACCAAAAAGGGGGCACCAGGATCCTAGAATCCCAAAATTTGGGCATTTGAATTTTGCCACCCATAAATTTGAATTTTAAAAATTCAAAATTACAATTTTCAGTCCATTTTCTAGCCCATTTTCAACTCATTTTCTCATGTATTTCAGCCCATATTCCTAGTGTACTTTTTGCATACAAGTCCATATTTTTAAACATACTATAATTTTACAAATAAATCCCAAAAAACTAATTTTTCACAAATAAGTCCATTTTAACGTAATTTTACAGCGGATAACTTTAAAGATCAAGTTTATTTATAGTAGAAAATACAAATTTTATGGACAAACCCTCAGAAAATATAATTTTATAATTAGGTCCCTAAAATTTGGAAAAACACAATTAGTCCTGATTTTAAAGACTAAACCATCACTTTGAAAATAGTAATCTAAGGCATTTAAGAACACGATAAGACCAATTTGGGTATGGTACTTTTGCAAATAAAGTCTTCAAAAATTATGGTGTTATGTAAGGGTGTAGAACCATAGTGTTTAGTCGATTAGATCGGTTTGAGGTTGCATATCTAGAGTTCAAAGAACCAAAAGGACAGGTATCTTCAAGGATCCCGAAAGATTTCCTTATATTAAATGGCACTTGAAACATGATTGGAATACAGCGAAATATGATTAGAATACAGTAGAATATGGTTGTGACACAATAGAACATGATTAGGGAACAGAAGAACACAACCAAACTTGTCTAGAACAATGCAAAACATTGCTAAGATATGGTAGAACACAGTAGAATAGGGTCAGAATGTAGTACAATACAACATGACATGGTTGGAATACAACAGAACACTACAAAATATGGTTGGGGTGCTTAGAACACAACTAAACATGGTTTGGATGATGAAGACCATGTTGGAGATACAAAAAAAAATGACTAAAATACAACATACCATGTCTGGGATGCTACAACACATGGTTGGAATACTGCAAAATACAATAGAACATAGCAGGGATGCTACAGAATATGGCTGGGATGCTGCAAAATACATTAAAACATAGTTGGGACATTATAGAACATGAATTTAATATGGTCAAAATACTACATAACACAGTTGGAATACAACAAACTAGGGCTAGGATGCTACAAAATACAATAGAATATGGCTAGGATGCTATAGTTCATTATTGGAATATAATAGCCTATGGTTGGGATACTGCAAAACACATCAAAACATGGCTAGAATGCTACAACACATGGCTTGGATACAATCAGGATATGGCAAAACATGGTAGGAATAGGGCAGAACATGGCCTACACAAGGCAAAACTCAACCAAAATATGAAAATAAGGTTGAAAGATCCTGAGGGCTATTTCATGGCCTAAAATGATGTTAGTAAGAACCTGAAAGTTGTTCTTCAAATAAAATGGCTTCCAAAAGGGCCTAAAAGTTGTTCCTTGACTTGAAATGACATTTGAAAGAGCTCAAAGGCTATTCTTCAATCAAAATAGTGTCCAAAAGGGTTTGAAGGTTATTTCTTGGCCTAAAATGACATTTGAAATCGTTCAAAAATGGTCCTTAGTCAAAACAACATCCAAAAGAGCCTAAAGGTTGTTCCATTCCATAAAATGAGATTTAGAAGAGTATAAAGGTTATTCCTTAGTTGAAATAATATTGAGAGATGCTCGAAGGCTATTTCATGGCCTAAAATGACATTCAAAGGAGCTCAAAGGTTGTCTCTTAGTTGAGATAGCATACAAAAGAGCCCAAGGGCTATTTCATAGCCTAAGATTACATTTAGAGGAGCTCTAAGATTGTCCCTCAATTGAGATGACTTTCAAAAGATCCCAAAGGCTATTCCATAGCCTAGTATGACATTTGAAAAAGCCTAAAGGTTGTCCCTTAGTTGACACAATGTCTAGATGAGCTTTAGGGTTATTCCATAGCATGTTATGACATTTGAAAGAGCTTGAGGCTATTCCTCAGTTAAAATAGTGTTCAAAAGATAACAAAGGTTGTTCCATAGCCTAAAATGATATTTGAAAGAGCTTGAAGGCTATCCCTCAATTACAACAGAATCCATAAGATCTAAAGGCTGTTTCATGGTTTGAAATGACATTTGAAAGAGCTTAAGGGCTGTCCCTTAGTTGAAACTATGTATTTGATCCATTTCTTGAGCTACGTATAGCTAGCAATCAAGCCAAACCCACAATAAAGATTAAGCCCATTTAGAAGCCTCAGGTATGGATGAATATGTAGACATCATTGAAGATGAGGTGTGATAGTGGATTAATGGATAAATCTTGAATGAATGAAGATTGGATAGAAGAAGGCTCAAGAGAAGAGTCAATAGGTTTAGTTTTTCTTTTCATTGTCTTTGAGTCAAAGATTTGTTCTTTGAATTCATATCTTAGAGCATTGGCTAACACTCAACCTACCTTGGAATGTGTAACCACCCGTTACTCTATAACGGCCCATTACTCGGTCCCACAACCCATTACCCACAACCCAATAATCGCCTTTATTTATAGGCAGCTATCACCCACTAAACCCTGACGGATAGAGAGCCGATTTGAAGGTAGAGAGAGGATCAAGGAACGATCATTGGGGGAGGCTTACGAAGTGACAAGAAGATTCGGGATGATCATTATCGAAATTCGAGGTAGGTGGTGTTACCTTCATCCGTTTCTCTTTACCTCTATTCGAAGTAGGTTGAGTTATTTTCATCCGTCTTTCTTTGCCTTTATTCTTGAGACAAGTCCATGTTGAATAATTATAAAATTTAGTGACCCTCATGATATTTAGGAGGATGATAATAACTTAGATCTAAGTAAAACTGAGTAGAGAATAGATATGTCTAATTTTTAAGGTGTTATACCGATTTGAGAATAGAAAGATTAGAGGGTTAGAAAATTTATAAAATCTCCATCTTCTTCCCCGATCGTCCACTGTTCTCCGGCGACCGGCAGCAGTGACGGCAGCGTGCGATGTGGCGGCGTGCGGTGCGGCGGCGTGCGGCGCCGCTGCCCGCAGGCAGTGTGCGTAGGCAGCACGAAACCCGGCGGCAGCACGTCTCCAGCACTGGACCCGGCGTTAGGCGCAATTCCAGCGCATAGCACGGCGATGGGAGCGGCCGATGGCGGGCGCACGACTGCGTGGGTCGAGGTCCGCCAGCATGCGGCTGCGCAGGCCGCTCGGGCTGCGGGGGCACTTGCTTTGGCCCGACGACACGGGTCGACGATGATCGGAGGTGCGGGGAAGCACGGATCGGACGACGCTGGTGCGGTGGCCAGGCGTGGCAGCCTGTCTGCTCGGCGGCCGGACGGCGTGATGGCCTGGCAGCGGCGGCGACGGCAACAGCGGATTAGGGTTTGAAGATGAGGAAGAAGGATTAGTGTTAATTATGATTTAATTTAAGTTGAATATAGTTTTGGTTTAATTTAAAAGTTTGGTTTGGTTTAGTTAAGAGTTGATTTTGGTTTTGGTTTAGTTTAAAATTGGTTTTGGTTTAAATTTGGTTCAGAATCGATTTTGGTTTAGGTTCTGATTTTGGAATTGGCTTAAATCAGATATGAGGTTAATCGAACTAATTGTGAGGCGAATGGTTTAGATCAAGTTAAGTAATCTGAATCCATGTTTTGATTCATTGAAATGAGTTTGATTATTGCGAATTGAGATTGAAATTGATTGCAGATTGGATTGGAGGAATTTAGTAAGATTGATTTAATTAATTGATGAATTGATTTGGATTTAGGGCAATTGAATCTATGATTGTGTTGAAATTAATTGGGATACTTAAATCTCATTGAGGATGAATTTGTAAGATGGAATCAAATTACGATTTATTTGGAAATCGACTGGATTGGTTATGAATTTGAATTTAAAGGACTAATATGTGAATCAAATGATATTGGGGACTTTTGTGAAGAATATACTGTAAGGATTAGAGGTGAAATTATTAAGGACTTGGGTGATGAATTGGTGGATCAATGGCTGTTGATAATAACATGATAAATTGGAGGTTCATAAGGTAGAATTGATGGAAATTATTTATCTTGATGACGGAGTTGTAGGGGACGTGATCTGCTGTGTGATTACGGATCACCACCCCATCAAACGTGATCTGCTGTGTGATACGGATCACCACTCCATCAAACGTGATCTGCTGTGTGATTACGGATCACCACTCCATGAAACGTGATCTGCTGTTTGATTACAGATCACCACTCCATCAAACGTGATTTGCTGTGTGTTACGGATCACCACTCCATCAAACGTGATTTGCTGTGTGATTACAGATCATCACTCCATCAAACGTGATCTGCTGTGTGATTACGGATCACCACTCCATCAAACGTGATCTGTTGTGTGATTACAGATCACCGCTCCATGAAACATGATCTGCTGTGTGTTACGGATCACCGCTCCATCAAACGTGATCTGTTGTGTGATTACGGATCACCACTCCATCAAACGTGATCTGCTGTGTGATTACAGATCACCACTCCATCAAACGTGATCTGCTGTGTGATTACAGATCACCACTCCATCAGCGGTTGGGAGTGCAGAGTGGTATGATTCTGCTTGGTAGGGGGTCCAGCCACACCCATAAGATATCCTTGTTGATTCATTTCCTACTGTGGATGTTAGTTTACCTAATCACCTTTGTTGTCGTATTATTATTGTTGCCACTGTGTTAATTTTATTGTTGCTACCTAAAAATTGATCTCTCCTACTATTTGGAGGAGGTAACTCCCTACTGAGCATTCGTGGCTTATTCTTTGATTGTTCCTATCCACAGGAGAGTAGCAGCTAAGAACAGGTGACTATAATAGCAAAAAGCACGTGCGCGACTACCCTTGGAGCTGATTTATTTACATGTTATTATATTTTTATGGATGGGAAAACTTTGAGGACTTGAGTATATCTAGTGAGACCACGTTTTGTTATGTTATCTGAACTATATTCGTATCGATGAAATAAAGTTTAATTCTATGTATTCTGTAAGTCTTTTATATGTATGTTGTCCACTTGTGTTGTGGTTCGATTGGACACGACAGAGGTGTTGCAGAATGCCTTTACCGTCTCATTTTTAATCCAAGGTCAGCTTGAGATGATGTCAAGCATGAAGACTATAGTTATAGCAAAAAAATAGAAAATTTTCTATTAACTTTGGATGTCGGATCACTATAGTTTGGATGCTTAAACATTGTAAAAATAGCTCTTTGAATAATTGACAATTTTGGACATCCAAACTCAAGGTTTGAGCACCCAAAATTGGAAGCTATAACTTCTGAGAAAATTCATGCTCAGGGTTTGGTCATCCAAGAAGTTCATCAGACGTCCGAAATCGTATGGTTCAGATATCCAAACCCTGAGATCCAGTGCCTAAAGCTATGTTATCAACTTTAATGACTAGTAAAAATTTAACTATTGGAAGACTTTAAATGTCCAAATAGGTATGGTTTAGATGCTCGAACATAGTAGACATAGCTCAATGACTAGTGTTCTCTCCAACTAGTATTTAAGAGTTTGGAACTTGTTCTTTCACAACTTTCGTACATTCTTCAGCTAATCTGTTATGAGATAACAAGTTCCTAAGAGCCCTCTAGCCTTCAAGAGCTTTAATCCTTGTACTTCAATTTTTAAATCCTCAAAGCCCTTGTTCTCACATTGAGTGATCTTGTAGTGAGCCATAAGAGTGTTCTTCTTTTTCCAAAATCAATTGTATGCACTCCAAGGTTGTTTGGAGGTGTTGAGAGGGAAAAGCTCTAGTTTGGAGTTAGCCTTGCCGGTTGGAGCAAAGGCTAGTATATAGGGTTGGCTTCACCAATGAAGTGGCATCCTAGTGAAGAGTTCAAGTCCTCAAGAGTGAGGCAAGGGCAGTGGAGTAAGAGTGGTTGGGCTTCAAACCACTTTAGATCCCCGTGCATTCTAACCTTGTCTTAGATTGTTCTATATTACTTATACTTGCAATTGACTGTGTTTGGCTTAAAATCACTTTTGCTATTAGATTTATTATTATCTTACTCAAAAACTTTAAAAAGTGTCGTTATTTCCTTTAACACCTAATTCACACCCCCCTCCTTTAGGCGCATAACTTACTTTCAATTGGCATCAGAGCATGATACTTTATTTATTGGTTTAATCACCTAGAATTTATGATTTATTACAATGACCACTTTTGGTGCCTTTCCATCCCTCCAAGAATGGCAATCCACAACTAGACCTCCCCTATTTAATGGAACTTATTTTAACTATTGGAGGTCTAAGATTAGAATCTTTATCAAAGCCATGGATTACAATATTTGTCATATATTGGAAGAGGGATATACTCCACTCACCAAATTGTGGGGGTTCCCAAGCCTAGAATGAAGTAAAATTAAATAGATAAAAAAATGACTCCTTGAATGCTAAAGCTATGAACATACTTTATTGTGCTCTTGATCCTAATGAATTCAATAGAATTAACATATATGAGATGGCTCGTGAAATTTGGCATTGCCTTGAAGTCACCCATAAGGTTACAAAGCAAGTCAAGGAGTCTAAGGTGAAAATTTTGGTCAATCAATATGAACTCAATAACCAAATTGTTCACTTGTTTTCTGAACATTATTAATACATTGAAGTCTCTTGGAAAGGTTTACGCTAATGATGAAATGGTAAGGAAAATCCTATGGTGCCTTCCAAAGTCATGGGATCCCAAGATGACCACAATTCAAGAGGCAAAGAACCTCAACAAGTTACCCTTGGAAGAGCTCTTGGGGTCTCTCATCACTCATGAGATGACTATGAAAGATAGGAGCCAAGAGGAGGATGAAGACAAGAAGAAGAAAGGAATAACTCTTGAAACAAAAGAATCTAGCGATGATGAATAAGATAATGGTGAAGAAATGGCTCTCATCACTAGAAAGTTCAAGAAATTCCTAAATAAGAGACACATGCCAAGAAGATCCTTAAGAATTGAAAGAAACCACAATGATGAAGAAGAGGAGGAGGTGCCCACATGCTTCAAGTGCAAAAATCCTGGCCACATAAAAGCTAATTTCCCTCTCAACCCTCAATCAAAGAAATTTAAAGAAAAGAAGAAGAAGGCAATGGTGGCAACTTGGGACAATTCGGAGTAGGAAAATAAAGATATCTCTTTTGATAAAGAAATTGCTAACTTGTGCATCATGGCTATTGAGAATAAGGTATGTGATTAAAGTTTTTATGAATTGCAAGAAGCTTTTGAAAAGCTATATGCTAGACATGAGAGATTACTTCACAAGCATGCTTTCTTGGAAAGCAAGTTTATTTTGCTCGAAAGTGATTATGAATTATTGAAATTATCTACTAACTTATGTAATTGTAAAGAGAAAATTGAGTCTCTTCAAAAGGATAATTATGCTTTAAAAACTTCTATAGCATCTTGTGATTACAAAATAAGTTTCAAAAAGCTTCAAAAGGAAAACATTGATTTGCAAAGGACTTTTGAAAACTTCCTCCATGGAAATTCTACTCTAAAAATGATTTTAAAAAATCAAAGGAATGTGTTAAGTAGATTTAGACTTGGTTTCATATCCTCTTCTAAATAAAAAATACTAAGTCTACATTTGTAAAGGCCTCAAGCTCTCCAACCTTGAAATTGGCATATAACTATTGTTGGCAAAAAGGACATGTCTCCGCAAGTTGCCTAATTAATAGAAACTCTTCTTCTGAAGCAAATTTGGATACTCAAGGGGATGCTTCCTAAAGCAAGAGAGTCCAAACTTATTTGGATTCCTAAAACATCCTTCACTTCAGTAACATTAGTTAGCTAGAAGTGGCCCACATAGTTACACTTGCTATTTTTACATGGCTATTTTTCTAGCTAATCCAAAAGTAGGATTTCTACTTTGTAATACATTGCATTTTTCTTCTATTATGTGTTGTAATTACTTTACTCTTCAACTGTAATGGACCCATACTTAGAGTGGGTTCCATCCCTATGTTCTTGATTGTCTTTTAGCTATGCTTCCACTCCAAGAATCAAAGGGATAAATGGTTTCTAGATAGTGGTTTCTCAAGGTACATAACAAAAAATTCATCCATGTTCATAGAGCTAGAAGAAAAGGATGGAGGATACATCACTTTTGGGGATATGGTAGAGGAAAAATTATAGGTATTGAAAATATTTCTATTAGATCATTTCTAATTAAAAATGTACTTTTGGTAGAAGGTCTTAAGCATAATTTACTTTTCATTAGTCAATTATGTGACAAAGTTTTTCATGTTATTTTTAAATCAAGAGTTTTCATAGTTAGATATGATGATGATAATATTGTAGCCTTTATTGGTCAACGAGATGGAAATGTTTACACAATTGACCAAGATGACTTGAAAAATGAGAAGTATTTTATAGCTCAAGATAACAATGGATGGCTTTGGCATAGAAGGCTTGGACATACAAGCATGGATGCTATAGCAAAAGTCTACCAAAAGGAGCTAATGAAGGGTCTACCCAAAGGCACATTCACCAAGGATCAAATATGCGATGCATTCCAAATGGGAAAACAAGTCAAGGCCTCCCACAAAAAAACATTTGTCACAACATCAATGCTATTCCAACTCTTTCATCTAGACTTGTTTGGACCAATTGGAACCGCAAGTCTAAGAGGTAAGAACTATGATTTCATAATTATAGATGATTATTCCATATTTACTTGGGCTTTATTTCTTGCACATAAACATGATTCTTTCAATGCCTTTGTTAATCTTTGCAAACAAATTCAAAATAAAAAAGGCTACATGATTTCAAAAATTTGTAGTGACCATGGAGGTGAATTTGAAAATCATTTGTTTGAAAATGATTGCATTGAAAATGGCATTGGATATAACTTCTTGACTCCATGCACTCTACAACAAAATGGAGTAGTAGAATAGAAGAATAGAAGTCTTCAAGAAATGGCAAGGGTCATGCTTAATGAGTACTTTTTACCCAAATATTTTTGTGCAAAGGCCATTAACACAGCTTGCTATATCTTGAATCGAGTTGAGTCTCCATTCGACCGATTCTTGGCAAGACTCAATTTGAGTTGTGGAATGACAAAAGGCCTAATATTGCATATTTTCATATTTTTGGTTGCAAATATTTTATCTTGATTACAAAAGATCACTTATCTAAATTTGATTCAAAAACTTGTGAAGGAATTTTTTTTGGGCTATTCAACTACTTCTAAAGCCTATAGAGTCTTTAACAACTCCTCCATGGTTTTTGAAGAATCTATTAATATTATATTTGATGAAGCTAACCCTCTTTTGGAGAAAAATTCCATTGATGATGATGTAGGTATCTCCAAGAAATTAGATGAAATGCATCTCAAGGAGAAGGAAGAGGGTGAGTCAAGCCAAAGTTCAAGGGATGAGAAAGATGAAAAAGAAGAGAATCAACATAAAGAGAAAAATGAAGATAATGAGCTACCCAAGGCATGGAAGTTTCAAAAAGGTCGCCCAAAAGATTAAATCATTGGTAGCATTGATCAAGAGGTAAAAATTAGACATGCTATTAAACACAAGCTTCATACTATTGCTTTTCTCTCTCAAGTTGAACCCAAAAATCTCAATGAAGCTCAAAAGGATGAAAATTAGATTCTTGCTATGCAAGAAGAACTAAATAAATTTAAGTAGAATCAAGTTTGGGAACTTATTCCAAGACCAAGTGATTACCCAATTATTGATACAAAATGGGTTGTTAGGAACAAGTTAGATGAAAATGGTGTCATGGTTCAAAACAAGGCTAGACTAGTAGCCAAGGATTTCAACCAAGTTGAGAAGATTGATTTTGAGGAAAGTTTCACACCCATATCTCAGTTAGAATCTATTCGTATTTTTCTAGCTTTTGCATGTTTTAAAATTTTAAACTATTTCAAATGGATGTCAAGAGTACTTTCCCAAATGGTTTTCTTTCCGGAGAAGTTTATGTTGAACAGCCACTCAGATTTGAGAATTTGCAATTTCCAAACCATGTTTTAAAATTGAAGAAGGAACTATATGGTCTTAAGAAATCTCCAAGAGCTTGGTATGAGAGACTAAGTTCCTTCTCAATTTCAAATGAGTTTACTCGGGGTTGTGTGAACACCATATTATTTTTATTGAAAAAGCATGATGATCTATTAGTTATACAAATTTATGTTAATGACATTATATTTGGTGCTACTAATGAGAATCTTTGTGAGATGTTTGCAAGCACTATGATAAAGGATTTTGAGATGAGTATGATGGGAGAATTAAACTCCTTTCTTGAACTTCAAGCACAATAAATGAAGAATGAGATCTTCATCAACCAAGCTAAGTACACTAAGGAACTACTCAAGAAGTTCAACAAAGATGAAGCCAAGGTAACTGGAACTCCAATGAGTCCTTCAAACAAGTTGCACAAGGATGAATAAGGTGAAAATGTTAATAAGAAGCAGTATAGAGGTATGATTGGTAGTCTATTATATCTTACTACTAGTAGACTTGACATCATGTTTAGTATTTATCTTTGTGCTAGATTTCAAGCATCTCCTAGGAAATCACATCTAGTTGCCGTCAAATGCATCCTTAGATATATTAAGGGTACACTAGAATTAGGATTATGGTATGCTAAAAATGATTGTTTTGATTTAACCAGTTTTTGTGATGCGGACTATGCTGATTATTGTGCAAATAGAAAGAACACTAGTGGCACATGCTAGTTGCTTAAAAAATCTTTAGTTTCATGGAGTTCCAAGAAACAAAATTTAGTGGCTCTTTCTACCACTGAGGCTGAATATGTAGCCACGATGTGTTATTATTCTCAAATTCTTTAGATGAAACAAAACACTCCAAGATTTTGATTGCGAATTTTCTATTATACCAATTTAATGTGACAAGAATAATGCCATTAGTTTGTCTAAAAATCTGGTACTACATTCTCGCTTAATTGATATTCATCCTCATTTTATTTAAGATCATGTTTCTAAAAATTAACATTTCTTTGATTTTATTGAAATCAATCATCAACTTGTGGATATTTTTACAAAACCCTTAACTGAGACTCAGTTTTGTTTGATTTGGGATAAAATTGGTGTTTTAAAATTTTCTTGAAAAGGGTTGCACACTTTCTTTATTTGATTGCTAGAGCTCCTTGTTGTTGAGAATTTTGCCCAATTTGTCTAGTTTGAACATTTGAACGATGATCATTCGGACACTCAAACCCTGCACAATGTTATTCTCTTAGCTTACTTTTCTTTGGTCACCCAAAATAGAACTCAAATGTCCAAAGTGGAACATTTTAGATGTCCAACAAAGGGATCAAATGACTTATTGTGATTAAGCCCTCTATCTATGAACTTCAAATATCTGAACCTCCCAGTTCGGACATCTGAATGTGTAATTGTGCCCCAAAATCCTAGGCTGTCACACCTTCTTTCTCATTTCTCTCTGCCTTAAAACCCCAATCTCCTCTTCATTCGGCCCTCTAGCACCTCCTTGCTACCTCTTTGCACTTCCTTTGGCTTCTCCATTGCCCCTTTCACCATTCTCCCATGCTCCCATTGCTCTTAACGTGGCCTCACCATGCATCCCCACACCAAGACCCTCGTCACCAAGAGGAAGCAGCCTGAAGCCCAATCCATCAGTGAGCCACCTCAATTTTCTTCCCAATTTCACTCTTTGAGTTGTTACGATAGATATAAGGCTTGATTTGCTAGTGCAAGGGTCATAGCTCCTTGCCTTATTAACTTCCATGCCCTAGCCTTCCTCAACCTTTCCACCCTCTTTCATGCCCAAGGTTGGTTCAATTTTGTGTCCACTCGTGAGCCTATATTGACGAGGATGTGCAAATATTCTATGCTAATGCCTCTCTTGACCCAAACTACATGTCCCTCACTATATACTATGGGGATATCAAAATTACCATTGACACTAACCTATTAGCTACTATTCTAGGCTTATCCACTGAGGGGGAAGATATTACCTTCACTCAATAGTGGTCCAGTGAGGATCTCCTCATCATCTTCTCTGATGCTATTAAGCGGGTGTTTGAGAAGAACCATGCACAAGCACTGCAAATGACAAAGGATCTTCCCTCTAACCTCCTTCCACTCCACTCTTATGTTCTCCAGCAGTTTCTTGCCTAGACCCTACATCTGAAGGGTGGTTATCATCATGAGGCCTGATTTCTCAAGCCTTTCCTACTCTACTACCTTCTAACTACCTCTATCCTTGGTCACGCCCATTTTGTCCATCATATTTTAATCACTTTGGGATTGTTTCAACCACCTCTAGCCCTCTCCTCCACTATACCCCTCCCTAGACTTTCGATCATATCTCCCTTCACCATATGGGATTCAGCCCTCGGGAGGATGATCACTTTGTGTGGACATACGACCGAATACCTGCTGCAGGCCAAGTTCTCTAAGATGCACCTACTATTGGTAGTTCTCGTGCTACGGCTATTGAGGCTGGAACTTTCAGTGCTCAAGCTCCTTCACAACAATCTGTTGATCAGCAGTTGGAGGAGCTTGCTGAGCGACTAGATTGCCTTGAGGGACTTGTCACCACCGACACTTGATAGGTTCTGGCACATCTTGACAAGCTTAAGGATACTCTAGGCCTTCATCGCTCTAGATCGAGACCGAACACTTAGTCTTCATCTTTATATATCTCACTTATTTCTTATTGTACATATGTTGATTTGTGTGAT
The DNA here is from genome assembly GCA_005019695.1 of Trichopus zeylanicus subsp. travancoricus. Lineage (NCBI taxonomy): Eukaryota > Viridiplantae > Streptophyta > Magnoliopsida > Dioscoreales > Dioscoreaceae > Trichopus > Trichopus zeylanicus. Next base: position 105,998 of record RXID01014878.1, on the reverse strand, counting down.
ACTTGTGCTATGAGCCTTTCTATGGACATGTTGAGATATGGGGCTATTGCTATTGGGACATGTACTTGTTGCTTGAGTTTTCTTGTATTTTGACTCTTACTATTGATTTTATGGATATGGCTATTTTTTGGGCTTCTATTTTGTAACACTAGTTGTCGATTGTGTCTTATGGCATTCTACTTTTGTGTTGCTACTTATGGATTATGCATTAACCTTTTTATTGATGTCAAAAGGGGGAGAAAAAGACTACATTAGTAAGGGGGAGCAATTACTATTGATATGAGATTATTAATTGCTGATATATATGGTGAGCAATTATTACTGATGTTAGCAATGTTGATAAATATATTAGTAAGGGGAATCTTATATATGATGCTATGGTATATGGTCTTACACATGTTGATATTTTAAAAAGACTAGATTATGTGTCCTTTACATTCCAAAGGTTTGTCATCATCAAAAAAGGGCAAATTGTTTCCTTTTATAGTTTTGATGATGAACAAACTATGTAGTTAATCCATTTCTTGAGCTATGCGTAGCTAGCAATGAAGCCAAACCCACAATGAAGATCAAGCCCATTCAGAAGCCTCGAGTACGAATGAACATGTAGACATTAATGAACATGAGGCGTGATGGTGGATCAATGGACAGATCTTGAAGGAATGAAGACTGGCTAAAAGAAGGCTCAAGAGAAGACTCAATAGGTTTAGTTTTTCTTTTTATTGTCTTTTGAGTCAAAGATTTGTTCTTTGAATTCAAGGCTTAGAGCATTGGCTAATACTCAAACTACCTTGGAATGCCTTCACCAGCTTATTTTTAATTCAAGGTCAACTTGAGATAGTGTCAAGCATGAAGACTATAGTTATGACAAAAAATATAAAAGTTTTTTTGTTTACTTCGAATGCCATATCAGTATGGTTCAAACACCCAAACATTATAGAAATAGCTCTCTGAATAACTAATAGCTTCAGATGTCTGAACTCAAGGTTTGGACGCCTAAAATTTGGAAGTTGTTACTTCTGAGAAAATTCATGATCAGGATTTGTTTGCCTAACGGGTTGATCAAACATCCAAAACTGTATGGTCTGGACATCCTAACCCTATGATTGGGCACTTGAAGTTGTGACATTAGCTTTAACAACTAGTAAAAGTCTGACCATTGGGAGACTTCAGACGTTTGAACAAATATACTTTGGACCTTCAAACACGGTAAACACAACTCAATGACTAGTATTCTTTCCAACTAGTAGTTATGGGCTTGGAACTTGTTCTTTCACAACTTTTGCACATTCTTGAGCTAAACTACTTTGAGATAACAAGTTTCTAAGAGTCCTGTAGCCTTCAAGAGCTCTAATCCTTGCAATTAAATTTTTAAATCTTCAAAGCCATTGTTCTCACATTGACTGATCTTATTGTGAGGCATTAGAGTGTTTTTCTTCTTCACAAATTAATTGTAAGCACCCTAAGGCTGTTTGGAGATGTTGAGATAGTAAAACTCCAGTTTGGAGTTAGCCTTGCCAGGTGGAGCAAAGGCTAGTGTATAGGGTTAGCTTCACCAATAAAGTGGTATCTGGTGAAGGGTCAAAGTCTTCAAGAGTGAGGCAAAGATAGTGGAGTAGGAGTGTTTAGCCTCTGAACCACTTTACATCATGGTGCATTCTTATCTTGTCTTACATTGCTCTATATTACTTATACTTGCAATTGATTATGTTTGGCTTAAAATCCCTTTTGCTATTAGATTGATTATTATCCTACTCAAAAACTTAAAAAACTGCCATTGTTTCCTCTAATACCTAATTCACCCCCTCTTAGGTGCATAACTTTCTTTCAGAAATGGTGTCTGGAAGAGACTGAGGGTTCCATCATCTAAAACTCTCAGCTTGGCTCGTTTACAACCTATAGAACAATCCCCAGGCTCTTCCAAAAAAATTTTGATTGTGTGGCACGAGGCTATTGGGACCAACCTATGATGGTGTAGGTAGTAGAAGGTAGCATTATGGCCGATAGTTTCAGCTAGAACTATCTGCATTTTGACTCTGGCCAGAGCATCGTTGGTTGAGTGGTAGGGCTATGATCCATGAAGCATGAAGGTTGGTGATAGGTAGTGATTGTGCACTTGAAAAAGGAAAAGAAAGAGAGGCAGAGGGCTTCAAGAAACAAAAAAATCATAAGTTTGAACCTAACTTTTCTAGTGTGATTTCCAACTTCGATCTTTGATTCACTTCTTCACCTTCATCTCTCTTTCTCCTCTTTGGTTACCTTCCTTGTGTACAGCTCCCTTTTTTGTAGGTATTTTGCAGATTTCCATAGCCGCTAAATGAGATAAAGCTCATTCAAATTTTGAATTAAGAATAATATTAGCCTTATCAAATGGTTTTAATTATGATTGTCATATCATCTTTTCATTTGAAACATTGTGGATAGGGTTGTTGTGATATTTTTTCTTGAATGGATAATGTTCTAGATAACTTATATTCATTTGCGAAGGATCATCCAATTCTTATCAATTGATTCGAATTATGATCACGATCTCATCTTTTCTTTTGAGTCTCTATTCATAGCATTGTTATGATTTTTTGTTTGAATGGATAATGTTCTAGATAATTTATATTCATTGGCTAATTTTACAATTTACAAGGGCTATTTACAAACTTTATCATATGGGGTCTATTTGTAAATATGATTTTTGGGCCCAAATTCAGATAAATTCGAGTTCAATTTAGACTCACATTTGGACCCAAATTCAGTTGAGCTTTTACTTAAGCTCAAATTAATTTTTTTTCCTTCTCTTTTTTTCTTTTGAATTTTTAGGATCAAAAAATTGAGTCTGAATATTCTTGAGGTTATGCATTGCCTTTGCTTGGGCCTCTGAAAGCTAAGTCATTTACTAGACTATGACTGCTAGATTTTGAAATTTTTGGCGACTTACCACGTTGATAGGGTTTGTTGTAAATACCTTGGGTATTGAAGTAAGCAAAACATCCCGTGATTGTTGTGCCTAAGCTCCTCAAGGTTCTGAGTTTACCTAATTATTCTACTTATTGGGTTCTCCATGAGAGTTATGGGATTTAATGGGCATAGGTTCCAACTACCCCCCAACATGATTTTTTGAGTTTGATGTTGTCATAGTTTTTAGAGGCATGACTATCAAGATGCCAAAGGTCTTTTAGGTCAGTGGCAAGACCATAAGTAAATTTTAATAAAAATGCCATTGTTGATAGAGTCAAATCCACCATTGGCTTTGGTTCAGGAGAGTTCTTGAGATCTTGATCTATAGTTCACGCTATGATTTGTAAGATAGAAAACTATGAAAAGAACTACCAGGAGCTTTTTGGGGATTACCACTCTTATACCTAAATTATTAATCTAGAAGAAAAGAAAATTAATAGGATTTTCTATAGAAAATGAGCCTCCCTTTTACCTTAGCTGCTATCTCCTATTTATACTATTATCCATTATTAAGTTTCTTGATCTTGGTTGTGATCCTTGGCATAATTCTTACCTTGGAACTTGCTCTAAATCCTTTTTTCCTTTAGCTAGATTGTGTATTTAGTTTTTTTGGATATAGCCTCATGAGCTTTATGTACCTCGGTAAGTTTTGTGTACTTCGACAAGCTTGTGCACCTCGATACCTCAACTAGCAAGTTTTGACTCACAAGCCAATTCTCGGTGGTTCAGTGGTGGTGATTTTGGGATCTCTCTCCTTAATAGTCTCTCATGAGGTTGAACTTGACTCAATTTTGACTTACCAAATACCTTTTCATGATTGAAAATCAATTGGCAGTTTAGTGACTCATTATTTTCTAAATTATGTATTTGAACTTTATTAAATTAAATTAGTTCATCTAGGATGAAACTTGATAGATTAGTCTGTGCTATTATCATTATTATTGTATACTTTGCTGGTATAAATTAATTTTGAATCTAGATTTGACTAAAACACTTGAATTCTAGAGAATTAGAATTTTGCGATAGAAATATCGTAAATAAATATATGTGGTATTCACCATTAATTGTAATACAATTTTCACAAGGATCAATTAGTTCTTTTATTATTAGCATAGCTTACCTCCATGCATTTTAAACTTATATAATCCTCTCCATAATATAAACTATTTATAATACTTTCCTTGGTTTATCTTAATCCATGATTAATGAATATTAGAGAAATATTTATCAAATAAAGAATCAATCTTTATATTTATTTGAAATATCTTTTATCTTTTAAATTTCGATAAAATCCTTTCTTCTATAACTCTAACCAACTTCCACAAGTTTTTTGGATTCGAGATAATGATGGCTATGAGAGAAATAATAAAAGCAAAAGAAATTAGCAAGCTAACATACCATCAACTCAACAGACTCAACGCCAAAGCACAGGCCCGATGGATCCAGTCCCAAGGCCTTTGATGATAACATGAATATCTTCATTGCGATGTCAAATGAGATGAAAGAAGAAGGCAATGGTTTGCTCCAAAAGAGGGAGTATGAGGGAGCTCTTGTCAGATATGAGAAAGCCATTAAACTGCTTCCCAAGAGCCATGGGGATGTAGCATACCTCCGGAGTAATATGGCTGCTTGTTATAGGCAGATGGAGCCCAAGGAGTACCACTGTGCTATGGATGAATGCAATTTAGCACTAGAAGTCTCTCCCAGGTATAGCAAGGCTTTGTTGAAGAAAGCAAGGTGTTTTGAAGCTTCGAATTGTTTCGAGTTGGCTTCTAGGGATGTTGATGCAGTGTTGAGCGTGGAGCCAAACAATCTTGTGGCATTGGAGATTTCTCAAAATATAAAGGAAGCGCTGGAGAAAAATGGTATTAAGTTGGATGGGATGGCTGTTGCTCCTTATCCAGAACAGGTGTTGGTTAAACATAAATTGAGAAGAAGAGCCAAAAGGCCGAGGACAAGACGGTTGTGGAGGAGGTGCAGTGCAATAACTGTAAATAATGCACTAACATTATCAAGGAAGAAAAAAACAATGTTTGTTAAGGGAGAAGCAAAGGTGGTTGTTAATCGAGGACAAGCAATGGTTATGAAAGAAGAACCAACAAAGATTCTTAAGGAAGAGTCTGAAAGGGTTGTGAAATTGGTGTTTGAAGAGGATATACGAGTGGCAAAGTCACCTGCTAATTGCAGCCTTTTTCAGTTAAGGGAAATAGTTCAGTAAGCTTGAAGGCTTTACTCATCCATTACAAGGATAAGGAAGGGGACTTGGTCACAATCACTATATCTGAAGAGCTAAGCTGGTCAGAAGAAAATGTTGACTCACAGGGTTCGATAAGGCTTTTACTTGACAAAATTGATCCTAGGCTTGATCCTTTGCTCAAGAAAGATGGAAAAGCTTCATATGTGCGAGCATTTGTTTCTGAAAATAGGAATAGTAAGCATGATGATGAAAGTTGCTCTTCTTGCTATATTGATGACTGGATTGTGCAGTTTCCTTGACTGTTTAAGAATCATGTTGGTTTTAATTCTGACGCATACTTAGATCTTCATGAGTTTGGAATGAAGCTATATTCTGAGGTATGGAAGACACTGTTGCCAGTGAAGAAACACAATGGATTTTTGATGTTGCTGCAAATAAGTTTCAAGAGATGACAGCTTTAGCCTTGTTTAGTTGAGGAAATGTCCATATGTCTTGGGCAAGGAAGAGGTTGTTCTTATCAGAAGGCGCCTCTGCAGAATCAGTCTTAGCACAGGCTACTTCTGCATATGAATGGGCTCGGGAAGAATACAAAATTTGAAGAAGCTCTTAGAATCAAACCAGACTTCTATGAAGGCCTTCTTGCACTTTGGTTACAATAGTTTGAGCAGGCAAAGCTTTCTTATTATTATGCTATTGGAAGCAAGGTTGATCTGGAGACATGGCCTTTATCTGAAGTTTTGGATCTTTTTAATAGTTCTGAGGAAAATATGGAGAGAGGTACAGAGATGTGGGAGGAGATGGAGGAGCAACGTATAAAGGAACTTGGTGAACCCAGTAAGGAAAAGATCTTGTTGTAGAAGATGACTTGGAGGACCTTCTTAAAGAACTATCTAATGATGAAGCTGCAGAGCAGGCTACTAATATGAGGTCTCAAATAAATCTTTTATGGGGTATTATGCTATATGAGTGCTCAGTTGTAGAATTTAAATTAGGTTTTCCAATTTGGGAAAAATGTTTTATTGTAGCTATTGACAAGTTTAAACTTGCTGGAGTTTCTTCATCAGATATTGCCATTATGGTAAAAAATCATTGTTCCAATGAGACTTCCCAAGATGGTAATCAGTAGTTTTTTAACATTGTAAACAATTTTAAGTGATTGATGTACTAAGCTTATGTTGTTCTTCAACACTGAAAATGAAGTTTCTTCCCTGTTTCAATAAGATGCCTTCAATAAATAAGTAATGGCCATGATATCATGTTGTCCTCATTTTCATAGTCAAATAGTGAAAGTAGAGACACTAATTCTACATAATAATATTGGCACTTATGTTCTACCTATGATATGTTGATCATGTTTTGCTTGCTAAGTCTGAATTTATTACTAATTTGAACAATCAAAGTATTGCTTCCCATAGGTGCAAAGTAGAGGTATCTGTTTTAGTAATGACATTAGTGGGATGTCAGAAGTTGCAATTGTAGGCCACGGTCTGAGCACTAATTTGAACCTTTAAAAGGCATTCATATGAAAGCCCATGCTACAATTGTGAACTAATTTTGAAATTTCTTTGGTATAGGCATATGCTCTAGATATCTCATTAACTATGAACACTTAGTTCGAATTATTAATGAATTTGCTTTGATTGTAGGGTTGGGTTTTAAGATTGATGAGATAGTGCAGGCTTGGAATGAAATGTATGATGCTAGAAGGTGGATGAGTGGTGTCACATCCTTTCGGCTTGAGCTATTATTTCGGCGAAGGGCTCCAAAATTGCATAGTATGTTGGAGCATGTTGATCTATGAGGAGTTGCTAGCAGCAGCAAATGATCACATGTACATGCATATAAAGTTGTATCCTGTTGCTCCATATTATGAACTGTCTTTCGTAGGCAAGTCCACATGTATACGCTCCATTTCATTATTTTAATTTAATTTCATAAACAATCTGAATGGAAGTTGTTCAAATTTTCAGCTATAACTTTATCCTTACTATGATAAGTATTTCTTATGTTTTGTCATGTATGAAATATACATGTTGTTTACTCGTCTAAAAAAATGTTTTGTTAGAAGTTGTGGTGGTCATCATTTTAAGGATGTTGGTAGGCTAAACTATTGAAAGGGCTGGATGTTTTTATATGTTCTTGAGCCTAGGATTTGAGAAGTATTTGGAACATGTTATGGATTGCCTACTTGTCTTTGAACATTGTTGAAGAATGCAGACTTAAATTAGGAATTAATAGGTTTAGTATGGTTGCAACAAGTGTCTTCCTAAACTCTACTAGCAATCTCTTTTTATATCATCATACCCTAGTAGAGCAAGTCTGAAACACTAAATAGCAATATGTAATCAGCTTATTAGTTAAGTCCATTTGAGTCCAGTTAGGGTTTAAACTCACTACAATATTTATGGGTATTATCGGCATTTCAAAAACATTTCAAAAAGTGAAAAAACGCTAGAAAAAATTTTCCGACATTTTTTTCTAACGCTTCGAAAACACTGAAAAAACTGTTGGAAATTTTTTCTGCCATTTTGTACTGCATTCAAAAAATATTAATGAGAAAACACTTTTTCTAGTATTTTTATGAAAAAAATGCCAAAAAATTTCCCAGCTTTTGCACATTACAAGAAATTTAAAAAACTGAATTAAAAAACCCACAATTTTTTAAGGAAACAGAAATTTCTAAATTTCACATTTATTTGATGAAATATACAACCGAAATAATGTGAAACAAATAAGTTTCTATCTGTTCACAGTTTGGACTATTGTTGTGCATTAGACAATTTGAAGTTACATAAATCTATAAAGATTGCTTGCAAATGATCATGATCTTGGTATGATCTTGTCATCCTCTTCACGACCAGTGGGAGCTTCAATCACACTACAGACATTTCTCTGGAATTTTATTTTAATATCATTTGTCAAAACCTGCAAGCCACGAATAAGATAAATGTTGAACAGTTCATTTTGTATAAAATCTACTGAAGGGATATACCTTCAAGGACCAACTGCCCATATCAAGATTCCATTAGAAGCAAATTAAGTAAAAATTGCATAGAAGGGCAGCATGTTTCTCACCTTAAGAAGGTTTTCAGCTGGGGGCAATTTTACAGACTTGGATTGGATTCCCGAGCAGATAGAGAAACAACCTTATAGTGTTATCACAACTATACATGAAAGTGAGCAAATTTTCATTTGTTAATTACCTACAAACCTAACACGAAACACCAGATTCCAAAGGTGAGTTGTTGATATAATTAAGGGACCATAACCCTAGAGCTGGGAAAATCTGAAGGCACACATAGTTTACCCGTGATGTAATTCTCATACTGGATTTCAGAATAGGGACTTCCATGTTTTTTCTGTTAAAATAACCAATTGCATTAGTGAGTATAAATGCACATATTGAGGCATAAGTGCTGATTTCACACCAAAATATTTCTACAGAAAAACCTAGAGCTATCACATACATTTCTGTTCTCAAGAGATTTCATTGCATGAGGAAAGTTACCAATAAGTGAGCTAAAAGAAACTAAATTGTCATAAGCCATGCTGGCGCCTCAACTAAAACCTATATTATCAGCACAGTAAGGAAGATCCAACATAAAAAAAGAATGAAATCAAAACAAAGATATCTACAAGTACCATGTGTTCAAAAATGGTGATTGATGCTTCTTAAAGTAACAAAATGATGCTTCAAGTTAGCATAAAAGCAATTTTTAATAAATATTGAACAACAAACATGAATAACCAAGTACTAATCAGTGGTTAATCAGTTGCAGCTCATTCATAGAGTATCATTAAGAATTTAGCCAACCTTTAAGCTGACACTCAGCTAGCCTTTGGGCTTACACCTCAGCTAGCCTTTAAGATAGCACTTGGCTAGTCTTCGGACTCGCATCCAATCAGCCCTCGGACTTGCATCTCTAAGTCAGCTTTCGAGCTCCCATCTCAGCCAACCTTCGAATTTGCATATTTAAAGTTGAGTTGTGCATCTGCCTAAAATTATCACAAATTAAATTACTTAATATAAAGTAACTTAATCATATTGAAATTGAACTTAGCCAAAACAAATGGACAAAAGCCAACTTGACTCAAGTAGACCTAAATTGATCAAATAGATAGTCTAAAATCCAAATAGGGTTGGACTCTAAAAATCCAAATTAAGTTAACATAAACCAAATAAACTCATACTCAAGCTTATTCAGACTCGAGATGGGTTAATTTTAAAATCAGGTTGAGTTCAAATCAAATCCAATCTGGATTGAACTAAGCTCAAATTAAATCCTAATTGGGCTAAATCAAGTCTTAACTAAAAAGGCAAACTCAAAGTTAAACCAGAATCAAGCCAAGTTGAGCCTGAACTAAAACTAAGTTCAACTAAATTGGCTTGAATGTGAATTGAATTCTATCAAAATGTAAACCAAACTCAACAAAGGTCCAACACAAGCTCGAACTTGACTCAAGTTAATGAAATCAAACTCAAACCTAAACTATATTAGTTCCAACAGAACTAAATAGGGTCAAACTAAGTCTCACTGGGTGTGTTGAACCCTCGGTAGTATTCCAAGTCTATGAACAATGGGTGGTGTTACCATCCTAAACTAAACCAAAATTAGTTTGAATAGAACTAAATAAGGTCAAACTAAATCTCTCTGGATATACTATAAAAGCTATTAGTAATACTTTAAAGCTATACCCAACCTCATAGGCCATTGGTGATACTACTAAACTAAAGAAGTTAATTGCTAATATGATCAAAGCTGTTAGCCACACTTCAAAGCTATACTGAACTACATAAGTCATTGGTAATGATATCAAACCAAAGGAGTTAATTGTCAACATGCTCAAAGTTATTGGCCACACCTCAAAGCTATACCTAACCTCCTAAGCCATTGGTAACGCTAACTAATCAAAAAAGTTAATTGCAAATATGCTAAAAGATGTTGGTCACACTTTGAAACTAGTCATCTCAGAAGCAGTTGATGACATGCCATTTCAAGCTAGTCAACTCCAGAAGCAGTTGGTGATGCGCCCCTACAAGCTAGTCAACCGTAAAAATTATTGGCAATGTGCCCTTTCAAGCTAGTTAACCCAATAGTTATTGACGATGCATCCTTATGGTAGTCAACCCTAAAAGCCATTGACGATGCTCTCGTTCAAGCCAATCAACCACAAAAGCCATTAACGATGCACCCTTTCAAACTAGTCAACCCTAAAAGCAGTTGATGATGTAATTTTCAAAGTTGTACCCCACCTATAAGCTATTGGTAATGTCACAAAAAATAATGAGGTTATCGCCTACATTTTATCAGTTATGGAAATACTTCAAAAATCAAAAGACGTTACTGCCTACAGCTTATTGGCTATAGAAATAATTCAAGATTAACAGAGTTATCACCAATACTTTATTGTCTAACAAAAATACTTCAACCCAAATAAAATTATCACTGATATACTATTGGCTAACAAAAACACTTCAAATCATGAAGTTATCACCAAGGCTCAAAGCTATTAAGAACACTTCAGGCCAATCTCGACAAAATGTTGGCAATGTCATCCAATAAAGTTATCACCAAAGCTCAAAGTTATTGGAAATGCTTCGAACATCTCCTATTCGCTTCCATGTCCCATTGGATGATGCTATCAACATCTGTTAAAGACCAAGTCAGTTTGAGTCAGATGCCATGTGGTCTAGTATAGGGGAGTCAGATAGCAGCACATATCAGAGCTTCTTTTCCACTCCTTTCTCTTTTCCTTTCTTCATTTATTTTATGTTTGCTATAATTCTATTTTAAAATTTATTGTAAAGTAAGAGCATACCTTTGCTTAAGCCATGTATTATTTCTTGATATCAATCAAATGCTTTCTTCTTTTCTTTTTGTGTCTCTATTTTATTAGTTAGGTTTCTCGGTTTAGGAGATTCTTGACGATCATTAGGATAATTAACATAGGGGCTTGCACCTATTAAAAGTCAATATTCTCACAATACCTGATAGTGCACTTCAAATTAAATAAATTTTGATTTGTGATTCGAGTTCGCTTCTCAGGGTCTCTACTATTCCGGGTGGTCAATTTTGACCTCATAAATTTTAGCACATCTAGTGGGATTTAACTTCTCCTCTAAGTATAAAAACCTAGTTAATACGATAGAGACATTGATAAGGTAGAATTATGATTGAAGACTAATCAATTATGTTCTCCTTTGTAGAAGAAAGAATCAAATGACAATAATAAAGAACATCTTTGTCCCAAAATACACCATCGTCCTAGGGGTAGAATTAGCTATGTATTTATCTCAATCAATGGTTGCTATAGAAGTAGCTAAAGTTCAGATAGTTTGAGACTATCTCTGAAGTCGTCTAGTTTAAGAAGGCACTTGTTACAACACCAACTGAAGCTGTTGTTATACAAAACTAGCTTGTTTCTCACCTTCCATGAAGGGGAAGGAGGCCCAATGTTATTATCCCTAATGATAAGGGCTGTTCAAATGAGGAGCTAGAAGCCATACCTTATCCAAAAAGGATATCAGTCTTCCAGAGGCTAGGACAAACAAAACTTAGTTTTCAACCGCCTTCATCCAGCTCTTCATTAGGGGCAATCAAAAGCAAATTTGGATACAGACATCGATGAAGGAGTGCTTATCCTGAATATCACAAGTAAAGAAAAAGATACTAAAATTTTCAGTTGACTTGGGAAACCTACCTCTCGAACGAAGTCGATCATTACTATTCCTACCTCTAATTCCTTTGCTACAAATGAGCCAAGAGCTCAATAAGTTAGCATAATCTCAACAACCATCTTAAGTAGCAAAAGTGGTAGAAGATACATCTCTTGTAGATGAGATCCAAGAAAATGAAGGCTCTTCACAAGCACCTTCTCCAGCTCTGATTTCAGGGATCTCTGACAATATGAAACTTCCAGCATACATACACCAGTAGGAACAATGATTGATAGCTACAACAGTTGAGACAAAGAAGTGAGATGAATAGGGTAAATGATGCTAACAAACCATACCCTATCCATCACGACCAAGTGCCATATCCCAAAAGCTATACAGTGCCTAATTTTAAATAGTTCAATGACATAAGCAATCTTAAATAGTACATAGCTCACTTTGCGCTCTGTGTGGAGATTCAAGTAATAATTCCTTGTAGTTACTCCACTAATTTTCAGCAAGCTTATAACATTCAAGTGGTATGCTAGTTTACAACTGAAATTCATATAAACTTAGGCATAAATGAAAGAGGCTTTCTAAATTAGGTTTGGAGGAGTCAAAAATAAAGTAATCATTATAGACCTTGCCTCAACACCGAAACATAACAATGAGTTAATTCTGGATTATATCACATGGTAGAGAAGTTTCAATATTAGGTGTGAATAACCCATGAGCCAATTTGAGATAATGAATCTAGTTCCTAGCAACATAAGGAAGGAATGGATGGCACCTTATTTGAGTGCCTCTTCCATCCATACCTTCCAATACCTCATCTTGCAAGTCAAGAAACTAGAAAGAATTGGCCCATTGGCCTTATCTAGTTCACAAAATTTTAAGCTAAAAAAGGATAAGGTAATGCATGGAGAGCCTTCCAAAAATGTGAGAGTTGTATTCACGATAACTAAGCAAAACAAACCTCTGAACCCCACTATGAACAAGGCTAATCCTCAAAAGCCACCAAATCTTGAGGAGATAGAGAAGTGAAATGATCCAATGATTTCCATTAAAGGCTCAAAAAGAAATTTTCTTTAAAAAGAGGAAGAGTAGGTAAAATCTTCCAAGATGCCCTGAAGTTAGGTCTCCAATAGCTAAAATCCAAAAGGCTAGGTGAGACCAACAAAATAGATCATTCAAACTATTGTCTTTACCATAGAGTCTTGGGGCATACTATTGAAAACTGCTATATGTTTAAGGATTAGTCAAGAAGTAATTTTGGGAAGGCAAACTAACTCTCTCAAAAGCAGCCCTACTTGAAACACCCATTGAACACATCAATTATATCACTACGTTTGAAGACCATAAACCACTTGCTAAAATCCTCTTTGGGAAAGAAGCACAATGTAATTTTGAACAAAGACACTTATGGAATGTCTACATTTTAAAAAAGGCTTAAAATACTGGTGAAGAAAACATTTTGAAGAGCCTGGAATGGTGATGAAAAAAGCTTCATCAAAGTGAACTGCCTTACCTGCTTGAAGCATTAATAAGAGAAAGAATAGAAGCAAGAAGAAGAAGTTGGTTCAGCCAGATAAATATGATGTCAAGAAATTAGCCATCCAAGAATACATTGGATGAATATGTCTAAGGAGAAAGAAGCGAAGTAACTCTTGAAGAATTCTTCTTTGACAAACTCAAAGCTTTATTAGAGGGCCCTAATGTGGGAAATGAAAAAGGTGAACTTCTGGTGGCAACAACTTTGTCATATTTACTATTGGATGTTTACAATCAAGCTGATCCCCACCCTGTCACTTCAATGATGAGAAAATTTAGGGTGCAAGGCAAGAAGAAGCAAATAAGTTCACTGAGAATGTTATTGATGAAATGAGGGATCCCATAGATCTCCTTGAGGACTACTCCCGAGATAACTATCTTAGAGAGTAGTCACCCGTGAGTGAGACTATGACATACTCCAAATACAGTTAAATACTATAAAAGAGCAAGCTACAACTAATATGAGATTTGTCAGAGGGCAAATGCAAATGCTAAATGAGCACACTAGCTGCCCACATGGAAAGCATGACTAATATGACTACCATGCTATGTGACAAAGTCCAATGGATGGAGAAGGTGCTAGCAGAAAAGATAAAGCTATATAAAAGACCTCATAGGGATGGTCGGAAATCACTTACCGAACATCTCGGGATCCGAACACACTTACTCCAAAGATGGGTCAAGAAAGCTATTGAAGAGAGTTATATAAGCCTATGACCTATTGTTGCATGGTGACTCATACATCTGAGGTAAACATCGGTTAGCTGCTATCCTAGCCTCCATCAAATAATCTAGCAACAAATGCTCAACCCATTAGGTTTGGTGAGATCCTAGTCCTAAAACTCGTGGAAGGATATGCTTTGCCAATTTTAGGGAATTATACATACAAGGCATGGATGAAGAGTATGACTCCATATTTGACTCATAACAATTCTATGATTGCTTCAGAAGGCTCTACACTAGCAACCACCAAAGGAAGAAATAGGCATTTTGGAAGAGGATCAAGCGAGCAAAAGCTAAAGCTCATTTCGCCCCCACATTAAGCCAATATGAATATCCATAGTTAAGCCAATCTGAATATCCACGGAAGAAACATCCTAAATACAAAGTCCTGAAGAAGGTTATACTAGCATACAAAGTAGAAGAATTTGTTCAAAGAGTCTCTAAAGATCTTTTTACAAGAAAGTCTCACATGCCTAATTTTGATATTGAATGGGATAATTATCAATCAATCATATCCTCCAAGGACATTCAAGAAATTATTGACTAGGCCAAGGGTCCACTACCTTTCTGTAGCGTGATTAGCTAAGAGTGATTCCAAAGATAAACCTTATTGGTCTCTTGATGTCAGGTTTCAACTAAGGAGAGCAAACCATATATAACTCTAAGGTGTAAAGGCACTACCTTTGAGACAAGCTCCAATGCCTAGGGATAAGAATATCCCCAACGACAAAAAATAGGAAATTCAAATAAATAAGGGCATTGAGCCTTCACAAGCTGAACCTACACTTAAAAATATGAAACACAATATAGCAGTCCATCTCAAGAAGATCCTTGCTATGATTAGTGTTTTTGATATCTTGATGATGTCACAAGAACTCAGGAATACACTAGTGTACATCTTGCAGAATCCAGCCAACTACCAAGCATACTTTATTAAAAGAGAAAATAAAGGAGTCTTTGTGTACATGCCAAACTCCCATCATTACCTTCACAAATGATGAGTTAGTTCTTGGAATAATAGAGCACAATAGATTATTGTATGTTACAGGGAACAATAATGGAATCAAGATCAATCACATCTTGATTGACCTAGGTTCCTCAATAAATTTGATTACTCTCCAAACTCTAAGAGCTCTAAATTTGGATGTGTGTCACCTATTGTCTGAGATTATAATCATACAATGGTTTAATTAGAACAACTAAAGAGCTTTAGGAGCTATAACTCTCCCTTTGAAAGTAGATGAATTAATGACAAACGTCAAGTTTTATGTGATCAATACTAATGCATCATAAAAGTACTACTAAGGAGGCTGTGGCTGCATAAAAACAAAGTAGTGACATCAATCTTACATCAATACTTCAAATACTTCAAGGATAGTGAAGAACACTAAATTGATGGTAATGTACACCCTTTTGATTTTCATGAGATATATTATGATGATGTAAAATATTATCAGAGATCTAATGCTAATAGGGGGTCTGTGTCCATCAGTTAAGTAAAGCAAAAGATTTCTAGTCTGATTTTTTCTCCTCCTCGCCTAGGAATTGATTCTAACTCGACCTCTTTAGATAAAGAAATCCCACAAGTCTGCCTGTGTGATTATACTTTTGATGAAGATGATAACAGAGATCAAATGGAAAATACTCTCTTTATTACTAAAGTTTCAAAAAGCTTATTTAAGCCATTAGATAAGCTGAGCATCAATGTCATAGAAGAATTAATGATTTTCTATATTCCTCCATGGTGCAAAAGAGAAAAGGAAATACTATTTTGTAAGGCAATCCCTTATGCTCCATGTATATATGAAATCTTGGGGACTAAAGATCCAGCAGATAATCGCAACCATTAACCGGTAGCTATGCCTAAATATTTCTTTGATCAGCTTTGTCAGATAATCAACAAATTTGGCTGTGGATGACCACAACTAAAAAGAGAGAATGATTTCTTTAAAAATCTATGGAATCCACCCCAAGGACATGCTTATATTTCTAGAGGAGGGAACAAGAACACTAAAGGACTAGGCTATATTATTCCAAATGCTCACACATATTTTATGGCCACCATTGGACCTAGCTCCAATATATAAGATGACCAAATGATATCAATACTCTCTCGGACTACATCGAGGTGGTCATGACTTTTCAGATATTACAAGAAGGTGACATCCTCAGTGGGATTTCATCAGAACCAAAAGAAATGGGACATGATGCGGCCGAAATACCTTTAAATGAACCTTTGCCAAACCTCACTTGACATAATAAATCACTTGGTGAAGAATAATCCTCAAACCAAAAGAGGATCCACCAAAACTTAAGGACAGAGGGCAAGTCACAGTCGATAAACTGATGGAGATCAACCTAGGCTCAGAGGAGGACACCCCAAGCCAACTTTCATCAATACGCAACTTTTAGAGGAAAGCCAAATCCAACTCAAAATAGTACTCCAAGAGTACATTGACTACCTTGTGTGAAGCTATAAAGAGATGCCTAGACTAGATCCTAAAGTTGCAGTCCATAAACTAGCCACCATTCCTGAGCTTTTACCTATAAAAAAAGCACCTAGGAAGATGAAACTCGACTTAGAATAGAAGGTGATAGAAGAAACAAAGAAACTGATTGAAGTATATTTCATTAGAGAAGAAAAATATCTAGATTGGATGGCAAGCATCATGCCAGTTAAGAAAAAGAATGGCCAAATTCACATTTGTGTGGACTATAGGAACTTTAACAAAACATGCCCGAAAGGTGATTTTTTATTTCCAATAATGAAAATCATGATTGACAACATGGTCGACTTTGAAATATTCTCTTTCATGGATGATTTTTTTGGATATAACCAAATTAAGATGTATCTTGATGATGAGAAAAATATGGCTTTTAGGACACCAATTGACATTTACTACTACAAGGTGATGCCCTTTGGGCTCAAGAATACAAGTGACACTTATCAAAGGGCCATGACTCAAATTTTTGATGACCTCTACACCAGTCAGTGGAATATTATGTGCATGACTTGGTGGTCAAAACTAAGTCAAGAGATAGGCACATCCAAGACCTAAGAGTGGTATTTGACCACCTTAGAAAATATAACTTAAAAATGAATCGTATGAAGTGTGCTTTTAGGGTATCATGGGGAAAACACCTCAGCTTTGTTGTCAGACATGGAGACATTGAAATTGATCCATCTAAGATCAAAACCATCTTGGATATGTCACCACTCAGCAATTTAAAGCAATTAAGGTAGTTCAAAGGCCGACTCACATATATGAGAAGATTTATTTCAAACCTCTCTGGAAAATGCAAACCCTTCTCCAAGTTGATCAAGAAGAAAACTCCTATCATTTGGGATCAAGTCTGCTAATAGGCCTTTGAAGAGATCAAACAGTATCTCCTAAAACCACCAGTCCTACAACACCTATACTCGATAAACCCCTTATCTTCTATATGGCATCAATGGAAGGATCCCTAGGGGAACTTCTTGCCTAGAATAATTAAGAGGATAAAGAAAATGCACTCTACTATCTAAGTAAAATATTTATAGTCATATATGTGGTGCTTATCTAAGTAAAATATACTTTACTTTCCCATCCAAAAAGCATTATTTGGTGCTTATATTTATAGTCAAGAAGCTAAGGCATTATTTACTTTCTCATCAAGTTATTTTAATATCAAGGATTGATCCCATAAAATACATGATGACTAGGATTATACTCACTAGGAGGCTAGCAAAATGGCTTTCATTCTCATGAAAAATAATATCAAGTTCACTCCCCAAAAGACAGTCAAGGGGCAAGCCCTTACCGATTTTCTCGTAGCTCATCTAGTACCAAATGATTCCCCTCTGAGTTGTGAGCTCCCTAATAAAAAAATCCTTCTAGTCGAAGACGGAGAACTTTATTGGAAGCTATACTTTGATGGAGCATCATCCATCAAAGCAGGGATCATACCAAAGTTTTCGCAAATCAAAGTAGGCATTGGACTCATTTATGTCACTTTGAATGGGGCATTTTACAATACTCCTATTTTCTCTTAAAATCATGCACAAACAATGAAGCTAAATACGAGGTCCTAATTGTAGGAGTGAAAATGATCCTCTATATGGGACTATAATGCA
This sequence comes from Trichopus zeylanicus subsp. travancoricus, assembly GCA_005019695.1. Classification (NCBI taxonomy): domain Eukaryota; kingdom Viridiplantae; phylum Streptophyta; class Magnoliopsida; order Dioscoreales; family Dioscoreaceae; genus Trichopus; species Trichopus zeylanicus. Next base: position 87,809 of record RXID01014878.1, on the reverse strand, counting down.
TACATATTTTTGGTGATTCACAACTAGTTATTAGCTCAGTCCAAGGCAAATATAAAGTCTATGGATTTGAGCTCCTAAAATACCATGAAAGTGCTCAAGAGCTTATAAGGCAAATCCCACATGCTCAAATAACTAAGGTTTCTCGGTCCATCAATGTGGAAGCTGACTCCTTAGCCAAACTAGCCAAAGCACTGGCTGACCTTGATTAAAGAGAAATTCTAATTATAGTCTATAATAGATAAGTAATGAACTCAGTCTTTAGTATTAACCATGAGAGGACTAAATCTAAAGTAGTGGAAGAGATCATAAATTAGAGAACACCATTTACCAACTACCTCAAAAGTAAAGAACTCTTAGAAGATAAATCCGCATGGATACAACTTAGAAAGAGGGCCGTATGCTTTTTGCTTATCAATGACACTTTATAGAAGGTCCTTCAATTAACTACTTCTGTGCCCTGTCAAACAAAGAGGCCAAAGAGATTATGTATGAAGTGCATTTTGGAGTCTGTGGGGCTCATCAATTGGGCCCAAAAATGATGATCAAAATTTATGTATGGGCTACTATTGGCCCACGATGGTCAAAGATTGCATTGACTATGCGAGAAGATGTCACTTATGCCAAATTCATAGTGACTTCATCCATCAATACCCAAATCCTCTATATCTAATAGTGTCCTTATGGCTATTCTAGGTATGGGATATAGACATCATTGTCCCAATCGAACCATCTTATTCTAGAGGCCATTGCTTTATACTAGCAGTAACTGACTATTTTTCTAGGTGGGCTGAAGCAATTCCATTAAAAGAGGTAAGAGTAGATACTATTATTCACTTCTTTTAAGAAAATATCTTGTACCAATTCGATCTCCCTCAAAGGATCATTTCTAATAATGGACCATCCTTTAGAAGCTTTAAGATAGGATGATTTACACATTATCACAAGATAGATTGGAGATATTCATCCATCTACGATACGAGAGACAATGGGCTCGTTGAAGCATTCAATAAAACCCTCTCCAAGATCTTGAAGAAAGTTATTGTTAGAAATAAAAAAGACTGACACCAAAAGCTTGCTAAAGTATTGTGGGTCTATTACACCACATATCAAACCCCTACCCAATCAACGTCATATGCATTGGTGTTCGGGACTGAGGCAGTCTTGCCACTATTTGAGGTGACTTTTCCTATAATTAAATTTGATTAGAGTATGATTAAAATTGAGACTTGTATGTCACTAAATTATGGCTCAAATGTGGGTCTTAATCAGACCTAAATTACATTTGAGTTTGATCGAAAATTGAGCTCAATTCATACTTAAATTCTTAAGAAATTCAAGTTCAATCTAAAGCAGGTTGCATTTTTGGACCAGAATTGGGACCAAAATTCATCTAAAATTTGGGACAAAATGATAAAATGCAAGAATTTTGCAAATAGGCCCCCTGAAATAAGTAAAACTTCATAAATTATCCTTGGCCAATTTTTTATTTTTCAAATAAGTCTCGCAAAATTTAGGGTTTGTAAATAAATCCCTCAAGAGATCAATAATTATGATTTAGTCCCTATGAAATGCAAGATTTATAAATAAACCCCTCCTAATTTTTTATTTACAAATAAGCCCCAAGAATTTTAATTTTTTATAAATAAGTACCTCAAAAAATTTTATTTATGAATAAGTCCAAATTTTATTCAACCCTGGAAGTTTTTAAACTTTATAAATAAGGTTTTTTTTTATAAAAAACTCTTGAAATTCATAAAATTATAATTTAGTCCAATTTTTCAAAAAATATTGCAAATTACTCCGCTATAATTTCAATGTCCGAGATGAGTGCAACTTTCAAATTTTATCATCTACAATAGATAAACTTATCCACATCTCTTCACAAGTTTATCCAAATTCATATATATTTATATTTATATCCATTATTCAAGAATTCAAATAAAGAAAATTCGTTAAAAGCTAACTCTATCTCTTGAAGCTCTATATAAACTTATAAACATCATAAAAAGAGCGAGATCATAAAGTTGAAGAAACACAAGTTGAAGGAAAAAAAATCAGAAGAATTAGGAGTTGAACATAGTGAAAAAAATAAGGAGAATAGTAAGTGAGCTCAAGTCAGTCTTATCTCTTTGCTTTTGCTTTTGCTTTTGTATGGTCCTTTTTTCTATCCTTTGCTCCCTCTTGAAATCACTATCCTACTGCCCCACATCCCAGGATTGAGTTCAAGCATCCAATCAAACCTCTCTACTCAGCTTTAGCTTCTCACAATGCCACTCAGCTCAGACCTTCAATGCTAACCCACATCACTGCACCGCTTCCACGTGCAGCCTTGCTTGAATTGCACCCCCTCAGCACCATCGACACCCCACATAGTTGAGACATCCTCTTTGAACTTGATGATCCTTCCTTAAACCATTCCTCCAAGGTTGGGAGAAGAAGGTAGCTTCTTCCTCTTCTTCAATGAGGACTTCATCCAAGCCATCTTTGGACCCCAATCCCATGTCCACTGCTGGTCAATCTTCTTCCCACCTATAGCTAGGAAAGATCTGGTCCTCAGTCTCTGTTAATTGGTTACTGCCAATCAGGCCCGCCTTCTGATGCTGCACTAACCTGCACTAGCATCCACTTCACCTGAGAGCCAACTAGGGCACACCTAGCTCCGCTGATTAGCCTACCTTTCTCCCTAGAAGCCACCCCTTGCCACTTGCCTGAAGCTCCACTACGCAGAGACCCACCAATTTGCCACTAGCCACTCATTGGCTGCCCTTGTCATCGCCTTCAATAATCTCCCACGGCTGGCCTACACTACATGGTCGTCTGGCCTTTGCTTTGGCATCTTGATGGGCTCCGATCTATATCCTGCTATCTCATAGCCAAGCCACCTCTATCCTACATGCAGGTTATCACTCGCCTCCTTGGACACCACTCCCCCTTGGTACCGAGAAGAATAGTGGGATCTGGTGGGAGATGGATAGATCCTGCTGGGAAGGAGGTTGGGCCACCATCGCTCGGCCATAAGGGCCATGAGAAAAGGAAAAAAGGGATAGGGTTTCAAGCTTGAGTTTGAAGAAGAATCATAAAGGAATTGAAAAATAGAAAAAGTTGTTGGGTAGGAAAAAAAAAAAAGTAAAAATTCAGCCAAAACAGGGAAGAAAGGTTTTGGACTTGAGAGAGAAGAAGAAAGAGACAAAAATAGAAATAAATATAAAACATTATTGGGTAAAATAAAAAGGAAAATTTTGAAAAAAATGATAAAAAAAGTTTTTTTAATGTTGCCGTCATCCGTGGTCTTTGGTGTGATACAGAACTCCACCAACACCACAGCCACCTGCGATCCCTCGAAAATGATGAATTCTCGTTGTACCTTAGCCAACATTCAAGCTCACACTTAGCCAATCTTCGGGCTTGCATTCAAGCAAGCCTTTAGGTTCACACTTAGTCAACCTTCAAACTTGCATATAACTAGCCTTCGGGCTTGCACCAAATCAACCTTTAGGCTCACACTGAGCCAGCCTTCTAGCTCTCATTGAGCTTGCCTTCAAGCTCTCATCCAAGCCAGCCTTTGGGTGCACACCTTAGCTAGTCTTCTACCTCACATCTAAGCTAGTCTTTGAACTCACACCTAGTCAGCCCTCGGGCTCGCACTAAGCTAGCTTTCGAGCTCACAAACTAAGATGACCTTCAGTTCACACAGTTGAGATCGGACTATGGGTCTATCTAAAATTATTATAAATAACCAATGACCCCCAAATTAAATTAATTAATGTGAAGTAACTTAATTATATTAAAATCGAATTCAGCCAAAATAAATGGTCAAAGGCCAAGTTGGCTCAAATGGACCTAAATTAATCAAACAAATAGGCTAAAACTTGAATTGAGCTGGACTCCAAAAAAAATCTAAATTGAGCTAACCTAAATCAAATAAATTTAGACTCAACCCAAATTAGGCTCGAGTTGGGTCAATTCAAAATCAAGCAAAATCAAGATTGAGCTAAGCTCAAAGTCAAATTAGAATCAAGCTAGGGTGACCCTGAACTGAAATGAAGTTGAACTAAATTGAATTGACTTGGATTTGAATTGAAGTCCATCAAGATGCAAACCCAGATTTGATGGATGTCCAACACAAGGTCAAACTTGACTCAATCTAAATGAAATCAAACTCAATAGACCTGAATTATATTAGTTTGAATAGAACTAAGTAAAGTCAAATTAAGTCCCATTGGGTGCATTGAATCTTTGGCAATACTCCAAAGTTATGAGCAAAGGGTGATGTTTGTTGGGATTCATAGTGGAAGGTTCATGAATCACCTTGTTCTCAAACAACACAAGAAATGAGAAGTAATAGAAGATAAAAGAAAATAACAAGACAAGGCAGTGAGAGATCCACTATCAAAAGAAAAGGCTTTTACAAGAGTATACAAGAAAGACTTCACTCTTTCTTACTCAACTAAACTTTTCACCAAGCCTCGACAAGACCTCCACCTTTTGAGAGAATCTCCAAGAGAACAACATGAGGAACCACCACAAGAGACCATCGCGAAGCACTAGAAAGACCCACACACGAGAGCCGATACTCTCTCTCTTTCTCTTCTCTCTATTCTCTCTATTCCTCTCTCTCTATTTCTCTCTTGTTCAACCTCAATACTACATCGCTCCTAAGCCCTATGTATTATAGTATATTTGTATACCCTTATTGAGTCTGAGTTTTACTTTAATTACAACTCCTAATATTACAAGTCAATCATAAGTCTAAATCCAACTTTGGGTTCCTACTTAAACTCGAACTCTAATCCGAGTTCGAGACATCTAAAACTCAACAAATGTTACCACCCAACCTGAACTAAAATTAGTTTGAATAGAACTAAATAAAGTCAAACTGAGTCTTGTTGGGTGTGCTACAAAAGCCTTTTGCAACACTTTAAGCGATATCCAACTCCATAAGTCATTGATGATGCTATTATTTGAGGTAATTTTTGCCACAATCAAATTTAATTAAAATATGCTTAAAGTTAAGATTTGCATGCCACTAGATTATGTCTCAAATGTGGGTTTCAGTCAATACTTAAATTGGGCCCAAGTTTAACCAAGAATTTAGCCCAATTTGAACTTGAATGATTGAAAATTTGGGTTCAAGCTAGGCCTAATCTAAATGGGCCAATTGGGTTGGATTTTTGGACCAGAAGTGAGCCCAAAATTCATATAAAATCTGAGCCAAAATAATAAACTGCAAGAATTTTGCAAATAGGCTCCTGAACTAAATGAATTCTCATAAATGGGTTCTTAGCAAAAAAATCCCTTGAAATTTAATAAATTATAATTTTGTTAATTTTTCAAAAAAATTTGCAAATAACTCCTCTATAACTTTAATATCTGGGATGAGTATAACTTTCAACATATCATCATCTATAACAAATAGGTTTATACATATCTCTTCACAAGCTCATCCAAACTCTGGATAAGCCATATTCATATCTGTTTACATCCACACCCATCATTCAAAAATTCAAACAAAGAAGATTTGTTCCAACCCAACTTTATCTCTTTGAGTGTTATAAAAACCTATGAAACTTGCAAATTAGAGAATAGAGAGATTAGAGGAAGAGAACACGAGAAGGGAGAGAACAGCAACAACATTAAAAATTGAATACAAGGAAAGGAAAAAGTCTGGTGAGTTTTCTTCACTCATCTAGCTTTGTTTGTTCTCTTTTCTTCTTTGTTGCTTCTTCTCCTTCTTCCTTTTACACTCTGCAAGTCGCCCTAGACTCATGCCTTGTTGCCCTTGCTAGATACCCTACAGCTTAGAGTTTCTATGAAATCATTGCCATCTTAACAGTAGTCCTTCACCACCCTCAAGCACCACCACACTCTAAGTCGTAGCCCATAGCCGCCCACTCCTTGATCTCCATGAGCTCAATCCAAGTTCACCTCTGTCAGATGCCGGACCTCCTCACCCACCTCCAACCCTTCCCTATAGCCACCCCAAGCTACTAGCCATCACCACCACTGCTTGGCTTGACGAGTTCCTATGCCTTTTATTTCTCATAACTCCCTGCTTTTTTGGATCTACAAGCTGATTATTCACTATAAGAACAGCGCAAATGCACGCCAGTGACCACGTTTCCATTGTCTCCAAGCCTTTGCCTTTCGCGAGGCCTAAGGTTGGATCTCCACAATTGTGGCCAAGGAAGGTGAGGATCTTCTCCATAGATTGGCATGTCACTGACTCCTCCAGTGACAAGCAAGATGACCTCCCTTAGTCACCACCATGCAAAGGCTAGCCATATTAGATTAGAGAAAGAAAGGGTAGGGTGCCTCCCACCTTGTAGTGGCCAAGGTTGGCCAGATTTGGCCATCTCTAGTTGGATCTGATCGTGGGAAGACCAAGAAAACAAAGAAAAGCAAGAAGGCACGAGTAGCTTGAAGAAGAAAGGGAGAAGATAAAAGGTAAAAAAATATAAAAACAAAGGTGCGGTGTAGCGGAAAAAAATCTGGCCAAAAATAAGAGAGAGGTTTTGGGCTTGAAGGAGAAGAAAAAATAAAAAAATAAAAAAAAGTAAGAAAAGTTGTTGTGATTAAAAAAAAGGAAGAGAGAAGAAAATAAAGCAAAAATAATAAGAAAAGGTTTTCAACACTGCAACAACTCACAACCTTTGATGTGATGACATACTCTCAACATCACCATGGCCACCCGCGGCCCCTCAAAGATGGTGATGAAAATGGTAGACTTTTGACATCACCATGGCCACCCACGACTCCCCCTTGAGGACAGTCGATTCTTGACTCTACCGCGACCACCTACTGCCCCACGAAGATGATAGATCTCTATCACCACAAGCCAGCCCTTGGGCTTGCATTCAGCTAGCCTTTGAGTTCGCACTTAGCCAACCTTCAGGCTCATGTCCAAGCTAGCCTTCAGACCACACTTAGCTAGCCTTCTAACTCACACTTAGCTAGCATCCAAGCTCGGATCCATGCTAGCCTTCAAGCTCTCACTTAGCTAGCCTTTGGGATGGCACTCAGTTGGCCTTTAAGCTCACATTGAGCTAGCCTTTTGGCTCACACTTAATCAGCCTTTGGGTTAGCACTAAGTTAGTCTTTAGGCTCGCACTTAGCAAGCCTTCATGCTCACACTAAGTCAGCCTTTAGGCTTGTACTTAGCTAGTCTTCATACTCATACTCAGCCAACCTTTAGGCTTACATCTAAGCCAGCCTTTGGACTTGCACTCAGCTAATCTTTAGGCTTGCACCCAGTTAGCCTTCAATCTCACACCTAGCTAGCCTTCAGGCTCACATCTTAGCCAGTCTTTGAACTCACACCTAGTTAGCCCTTGGGCTCACACTAAGCCAACTTTCAAGCTTGTAAACTAAGAGAACATTCATATTTGAAGCTTGGGCTACGAGTCCACCTAAAATCATCATAAATACCCAAGGACCCTCAGATTAAATTGATTAATGTGAAGTAACTCAATCACATTGAAATTAAACTCAATCACAATAATGGACAAAGGCCAAATTGACTGAAATGGATCTAAATTGATTAAACAAATGCACTAAAACTTAAATTGAGTTGGACTCCAAAAAATCCAAATTGAGTTAATCTAAACCAAATAAACTTAGATTCAACCCTAATCTGACTCAAGATAGGTTAATTTAAATCAAGTTGAGTTTAAATAAAATCTAATTTTGATTGAACTAAGCTAAAATCAAATCCTAATTAGGTTAAATCAAGTCCATCAAGCTAAGTCCCACTAGGCATGCTAAACCCTTAGCAATACTCTAGGGCTGTGAACAAAGGGTGATGTTACCATCTTGACCTAAACCAAAATTAGTTCATATAGAACTAAATAAGGTTAAATTGGGTCTCGCTGGGTGTGTTACAAAAGCTTTTAGCAATATTTCAAAGCAATAATTAACTCCATAAGTCATTGGTGATGCTATCAAACTAAAGACATTCATTGCCAATACACTCAAAACCATTGGTCACATTTCAAAGTTTGTCAACCCTAGAAGCCACTGATAACACATCTTCCAAGCTAAGCCAACCCATAAGCATTGGCAAGGCTTCAAACCAAAGCAAAGAAGTTAATCACCAATACTCTCTAAGTTGTCAGCCACACTTTAAAGCTATACCCAACCCCATAAGCAGTTGGTGATGCTAGAAAACTAAAGAATTTAATTGTCAATACACTCAAAACAATTGGCCACACTTCAAAGCTATACCCAACCCCTTAAGCTATTGGTGATGCTACCAAATCGATGAACTTAACTGACAATATGCTTGAAGTTGTTGGCTATACTTCAAGCTAGTCAACCACAGAAGTAATTGACAATGCACCTTTCAAGCTAGCCAAACACAGAAGTAGTTGACAATGCATTCTTCAAGTGAGTCAACCCCACAAATAGTTAGCGATGTGCTCTTCAAGCTAGCCAACCCCAAAAGTAATTGGCGATGGATTCTTCAAGCTAGCTAACCCTAGAAGCAATTGATGATATGCCCTTTCAAGCTAGTCAACCCCAAAAATAATTGACAATGTGATTCTCAAAGCTACACGTGACCTTATAAGTTGTTGGTGATGCTACCAAATCAAAAAAAGTTATTTCCTACATCTTATTGGCTATGAAAATACTTTAAAAACCAAAAGGAGTTATCGTGTATGCCTTACTGGCTATTAAAAATACTTCAAATAACAAAGTTATCACCTACAATTTATTTGCTATAGAAATAGTTCAAGGTCGAAGGAGTGATTGCTAATGCCTTATTGGATAATAGAAATACTCCAACCCAAATGAAGTTATTGTCGATGCTTTATTGGCTAATGGAAACACTTCAAGTCATGAAGTTATCACCGATGCTCAAAACTATTTGAAATATTTTAAACTTCTCTCATTCCCTTTCATGCCCCACCAGACAATAACATCAATATCTGCTGAAGATTGAGTCAATTTGAATCAAATACTATGTGGTCTAGGGCAAAGGAGTGGGGAGAAACATACATCAAAGCTTCTTCTCCACTATCTCTCTCTTCCTCTTTCTTTATTCCTTTCATGTTTTCTATTAGCTCATGTTGAAATTCATTATAAAGTGAGGGTATACCATTTGCTTAATCTATGTATTATTTCTTAACAATCAATCAAATTCTTTCCTCTTTTTTTTGTGTCTCTATTGTGTTAGCTAGGTTTCTCACTTTAGGAGGCATTTGACAATCATCAAGGTAATTAACAATAGGGGGTTTGACTTGTTGGAAGTCAATATTCTTACAACACCTGATAGCGCACTTTAAATTAAAATAAATTTTGATTTGTGATTTGAGATTACTCCTCGGGGTCTCCACTATCCTAGGTGATCAACTTTGATCCGATAAATATCTAGTACACTCAGTGGGACTTAACTTTTCCTCCAAGTAGAGTAACCTAGTTAAAATGGGCAAATATCAAAAGAAGAAAAGTTGAAAGCTGATGATTGATTAAGAGAAAGGGAAATGACATCATCAAGTGGCCCTTCTATCCCAATCCACACCATCATTCTAGGTGAAAGGTTTACAGCACACTATGTCAACTAATAATCACTACCGGGGATAACCGAAGTCCACATAAGTATGGATTAACCCCTTATCTCTCACCCAGTGGGCAATGACCAAGTCCACTTAAGGGGCAAAGACCTCTTATCCAGTGGGTAGAGACCACCTATCTAAGGGTAATGGCCTCCCATCTAGGGAGCAAGGGCCAAACCCACTCAAAGGGGACTAAGGCCAAATGTCATTATGCCAATCCTTGATGACAAAATAACAACCATTGTGGGGGAAATGGAGTTCATATCAGCCATCAGGCTATGTCTAACTCCATCCAATTCATGCATGATGCTTCTACTTTCACTAATAGTATCACTGCTCCTAGTATTGTTAATCCTATTATTGATCTAGTCATTGCTCCACTTATCCAGTATAGGTCAGCCCCTCACCCCCTATTCTATGGGCGAAGATCAAGTCCACCCAAAGAACAAAAGATCAAGCTATCCAGGGGGCAAAAGATCAACTTCACCTAGGAGGCAAAAGATCAAGTCCACCCTAGGGGCAAAAGACAAAGTCCACCAAGGAAGCAAAGACCAAGTTCACCCCAACGACAAAGGTCAAATTTTATTATGCTGAATCTTGATGATGAAATAGAGGTTTCATTATCAAAAATTAGGGCATCAGCCTTTCAAAGACTAAGTAATAGGAAAAAGAAAGTTTTGATTGCCTACAGCTTATCAAAGGAAGTATCAATGGAACATTCGGTCTACTTTGGGATGTAGAATAGAACCTAAAGCTAGATTTTATAATCCTCAACTTCAATGCTATAAGGGCTAGAGGAGAATAATAGAAGAACATGCATTTAACCTCGTTTAGCTAAGAAATGGGCAATGCCATCTTCTAATATTAGATTGATTAATGGATGAACAATTAAATCCAAAAAGAAGGATGCTCGCACCAAGTCAACCACATGGAATAGTCAAATGGTTGCATGAGAATCAAAACCACAAAAAAAATATCTAGCCTATGATGGAATGTCCAGTCACATCAAAACTGACTAGTCAAGTATACATTCCACACTTCTCAAGGAAAAACATAAAAAAAGAATCAAAAAAATATATAACAAATTTTTTTTACATACTATTTAGGTGAAATACCTTTTGTCTTAGAGACACAATCTTTGAAAATAAAAGGTTAATGAAGACAAAGATGGTCGATGATGAAACATGGTGGAGTTGGAAGCTCAACACCTGCCCTACCCACCTACATCATAAGTTAACTTTAGGAATACAAGCTAGAAATATGTTGACCAATTTGCAAATAACTATAACCTTGTTAAGAAAATTGCTTCGAAGACAAAAGTGCTAAAATCTAAAGATAACCTCTTAGGAATCTCTCGCTACAGGAAAAAGATCACTCCCCTAAAAAAATCAAATAAAAAATAAAGTCCTAAATGGGCAAGTCTCATATGGAAAGCCAAGCCAAGAGAGACAGGCACAAAGAGTAAGAACCGGTTGGTATCTATAAGTCCGCAAACCTCAGATCCTCAAAAGAGTAATGGGATTGATAGAAAAGCTAAAAAGAAAAAATACAAAAAAAAATAAAAGAATAATAAAAAGAAGAAGAAAATTGGATCACATGCCAGAATTAGGAGGATTGACCCAATCTCATCTCAGTGTATTATCGACCAATAAAGACCACCCAAAGAATAAGTATTAGCTGGCATCTGTGGGCATGTAAACCTTAGAAATTAAGGTTAAGAGGCATCCGAGATCAAAACCAAAGTCAAAAGAAGCAACTAATCAGTAGGAATATGGTGAAAGTAATGAAGTCAACAGAAAAATAGGTTATTGAAGAAAACATTGCATTAGGACAAAGGTATAATGGGAGGTCGATTGGTGACCTATCACCTTTTGAGACTAAAATAATCCTTAAAATTTGATAAACCTATCCAAGTAAGAAGCCTTAGTCAAAGATGAAAAGGACACATCTCCTGTCTATCAAAATATTTTCAAAATAAAAAATCTCTAGAAATTTTTCTTTCAAAAATTAAATAAGTACAAATACATATGATCTGCATCATTTGTTTCTTCTAGCATCATAATCAAATTTTTTTAAAAAAGAGAAAACATCACATCACCTGTCTATCAAAATATTTTCAAACTAATAAATCTCTAGAAATTTTTCTTTTAAAAATAAAACCACTACAAATACATATGATTTGCATCATTTGTTTCTTCTGGCATCATAATCAATTTTTTTAAAAAAATAAAACATCACTTTATAAGGTTACTTCTCTCAAAGCTTACGTGCCAATTTGGCATTTAGGAGATGAATTGTTAGCTTGAAGTACTACAATTTGACAAGCATCGATTAAAGTGTCTGCTTTTTGAGCTAGCTGGCCGCTACCTCATGTCCTACTCCAACATGTCAATATGGCATTATAGGAGATAAGTCTCAAAAAAATGCCAAATTCTTACTTAGTCTTTGCTCTACCAAGATATCATATGAATGATAAGGCGAAGAAGCTTCAAGGTATCATTCAAGATAGCCCTCCAAGCAATCAAAGACAAATTGGTTGGATCAACTGGTCAAGCCATCAGCCATCACCTAATAGTAATCAAAATTGGGGGCATATCTCTTCCCAAGCCCTTTGATTCTATGACCACTCCAACACAGGTTAGAATCTCTTCTCTCAACTATTGTCAAGTGATAGTCTTTACATTATGGATGCAATAACTGTAATCCATCTGTAAAAGAAAAGTGGGACTTCTTTTAATCAAAATAGGATGTTTTCCTCAAAAATAATCACCATACTACTTCGCTAGTATGTGCAAGGATGAAAATGGAAAATGCCCATGTCTACAATATACGAGCATATACAACAAAACTCTTCCAAAAATACACGATGATGTTAGGAGGCATATTGTCTGAGCATACATTGTGAATGCTTAGCCAAACATTAAATCCATCCTTGTATAGAAGAAGATAACAAAGGCAAAGTCAAGACCTCTCATGCTTAAGGAAAGCATATTGCTAAAGCATTTGAAGTGGATAGTCAATCCATTATCTTAATATCAAGTGAAATCATTATCTTCCACCATTAAGAGATTGTAGATATGAAAATCAAGACTCTCTTGTCAAATATTCACAAAGGAAGAATATAACCAAGACTTCAAAAAATACAAAAAGAGGTGATCAGGGGTTCTTCCCTCCCCTCAAAATACTGGGGGCAAATAAAATTCTCTCACCTAATGCTTAAGAGACGTCTATCATTATGGCATTCAAAGGAAACTAATATATTTGATGTTTTTTTATTATTTCTATAATCAATAGGTCAAGTCAAAAGTCATGAAATCCTTGATAAAGACCTCAAGCAGACCCTTAAGTAGACCACTTATATAGTGGTAAAACCAAATGTGCTATTCTAAAATTACAAAAGAAGTACATCATCTCCAATATGGTAAACTCAAGCTCATCACCTCCAAGGTGGTAAAATTAAACTTACCTTTAAAATGGTAAAATCAAACACCTCAATTATGAGGATTACAAAGTCAAATATGTTATCTCTAATATAGTGAAATCAAAGTAGCAACTAACTAAGTAGAGTCTATTTTGTGTGGTAATTGAGCACGCATTTAGATGGTAAACTAAGTCTATTTTATGTAGCGAGCAAGCTCGCATTTGTATAAAAAATCAAGTCTACTTATTGTACCAAATCAAATCTACTTTCACATGGTAAACAGGTCTACTTTTATATGGTAAATTGAAGTCCATCTAGAGTGGCGATCAAACCCACATTTAGATGGTAAACTAAGTCCACTTCCATATGGCAACTTAAGTTCCTTTTCACATGGTAAATCAAGTCTACTTTTACATGGCAAACCAAGTCCACTTTCATATTATAACTTAAGTCCACTTTTACATAGCAAACCAAGTCCACTTCTTATTGCAAATTAAGTTCATTTCTATGTGGTAAATTAAGTCTATTTTTACATGGCAATTTAAGTCCAATATTGTGTGGTAATTCAAACTCATATAGTCAACTCCTGAAATGTTGAAGCATGGGCAAGTATTTGAAAATTTTTTGTATCATCTCCACTCATTAGAACTCAAGAAGAGGCTGCGAAGGGGCAATTTGTTTGAGGTAATTTTTGCCACAATAAAATTTAATTAAAATATGATTAAAATTGAGACTTGTATGTCACTAAATTATATCTCAAAATGGGTTTTAGTTAGACTTAAATCACATCTGAGTTTGACCAAAAATTGAGCCTAATTTAAACTTGAATCATTGGAAATTTTGGCTTAAGGAAGACCTAATCTAAATAGGCTAATTGGGTTGGATTTTTGGACTAGAACTGGGTCCAAAATTCTCTAAAACCTAGGCCAAGGTGATAAAATGCAAAAATTTTATAAATAGACCCCTCAATTAAATAAATCCTCATAAATGGGTTCTTGATTTGATTTTTCTTACAAATAGTTCCCTGGAATAAGAATTTTACAGAAAAGTCTAAGAAGATCCTAGAATTACAAATCAGTCCTATAAAACTTAGGGTTTACAAATAAACTCTCAAAATTTTGATAATTATGATTTGGTTCCTATGAAATCCAAAATTTATAAAAAAAAGCCCCTCTAAAATTTTTTATCTATAAATATGCCCCTCGAATTTCAACTACTTGTAAATAAGTCCCTTAAGAACTTTTATTTACAAATAAGTCTAAATTTTATTTAAAAAGAATCTTGAATGTTTTAAAACTTTATAAACAAGTCCTTTTTGCAAAAAAATCTCCTAAAATTTATGAAATTTCAATTTAGTCCAATCTTTCAAAAAACATTTGTAAATAACCCCTTTATAACTTTGATATTCGGAATGAGTACAACTTTCAAGATATCATCATCTACAACAAATAGCTTTATATATATTTTTTCACAAGCTCATCCAAACTCTGGATAAATTATATCCATAACTATTTGCATTCACATCTATTATTCAAAAATTTAAACAAAGAAGATTTGTTCCAGCCCAACTTTATCCCTTTGAGTCCTATAAAAATTTGCGAAACCTATAAATTAGATAATAGAGAGATCAAAGGAAGAGAGCATGAGAATGGAGAGAATAACAGGAAGATCAAAAATTAAATACAAGGAAAGGAAAAAGCCTGGTGAGTTTTCTTCACTCATCTAGCTTCGTTCATTCTCTTTTCTTCTATGTTGCTTCTTCTCCTTCTTCTTTTTGCACTTTGCAAGTCTCCTTGGACCCGTGCCTTGCTGCCCTTGTTGAAGACCCTACAGCCTGGAGCTTCCATGGACAACCACCATCTACACAGTCATCCTTCACTGCCCTCAAGTGTTGGGAAGAGTCGAAAAAGTGTCGAATTGGAACAATATAGTGGGTTGGACACAAAATATCCCAAAAGCCTAATCTCATGGGATATGAGCTTTTTCCACTATATATATTGAACTCTATCTATCCAATATTTGATGTGGGACTAATTCATCACACATGATATTATAACAATTTCCCCTTTTAGGTGTGCTTTGACCACATTAATTTTAACACTCTTAATCAAGAACACTTTTACTCAACCAATTTACCGTGTGATCCATACTAACAAATTTTTATTTCAATTTTTGATTTGTTAAGAGAGACTTACATATGAATTGACTCAGTCGCATCATCAGGGTACTCTTTTAGTTGACCAGTTCCACTGTATGATCCATACTAATGGGTTTTCATCTTAATTTTTTATTTTTTTAGAGGGATTAACATCTGACTTAATTCAATCGCATCATTATTTTAATTTTCATCTTATGAGTTTGCACAGCTTCAAAATATCCCCAAACTGTGGGGAGAGTCGAAAGAGTGTCAAATTGGGTCAATATAGTGGGCTAAACACCAAAATATCCCAAAGCTTGAGCTCATGAGATATGAGCCTTTTTCACTATATATATTAGACTCTATTTATCCAATATCTGATGTATGACTAATTTATTACACTCAAGCACCACTGCATTCCAAGTGGTGGTCCATAGACACCCACTCCATCTCCATGTGCTCCACCCAAGTTCACCTCCATGAGCTGCCGAACCTCCTCACCCACCTCCAAACCTTCCTCGCAACTACTCCAAGCCACCGACCATCACCACCACTGCCTGCCTCGACAAATTCCTCAACCTTTTATTTCCCATAACTCCCTGCTATTTTTGTCTCTACAAGCTGATCCTTCACCAAAATAGCAGACTAAATGCATGTTGGTGACCATGTTACTTTCATCTCCAAGTTGTTGTCTCAAAGGTTGGCCAAATCTGGTTGAGAGACGGCCGAATCTAGCTAGAGAATGAAAGGGTGGGGCACCTCTTGCCTCGCCACAACAAAGGCTGGCCGGATATGGCCGAAGAAGAGACTAGGTCACTCTCGACCCAATTGTGGAAAGACAAAAAAAACAAAAAAGGAAAGAAGGCATGGGCAACATTAAGAAGAAGGGTATAAGATAAAAGGTAAGAGAAAAATATGAAAACAAAAGTTTTTGTTCAGCAAAAACAATCCGATCAAAAATAGGGGAGAGATTTTGGGCTTGAAGAAGAAAGAAAAAACTAAAAAATAAAAAATAAAAAAGTTATTGTGATTAAAAAAATAAATAAAATTCAGCAAAAATAACAAAAAAAAAGTTTTCAACACCATGGCCACTCGCTGTCTTTGGCATGACAGCAGACTTTTGACATCACTGCGGCCACCCACAGCCCCTCGAAGGTCCATAATCCCAAACTATAATAAGAGACGCAAATTTGAGCCTAATTGGAAAGACCCTTATATCGTTAAAAGGATATTTGAAAGGGGATCCTATCAACTGATTAATGACAAGGGGAAAAGGCCTATGCCACAAATTAATAGCTGATTCCTCAAAAGGTAGTATGCCTAAGCCCTTAAGGCAACAACAATAATAGCCAAAAGTGTCTATATTTTGTCTACGACAGAATGTCTAACTTTTTCAAAAAGGAATGCTTGGTTAATCATGCACTTAATATTTCTTAAGGTAAAACATGGACACAAAACTCCATCCATCTTGCATAGCTACTAAGCTCGCATTTATATGATATATTAAGTCTAGTCTCAGTGGTAAATCAAGTCCATGTTACATGGCGATTAAGCCCATATCTATATAGTGAATCAAGTCCACTTTTGTGTGATAAACTAAGTCCACTTTTATATGGCAATTAAGTTCACTTTTATGTGGCAATCAAGTCCACTTCTACGTAGCAAACCAAGTTCATTTTCACGTGGCAAACCAAGTCCACTTTCACATAGCAACTTAAGTCCACTTCCATGTGACAATCTAATTCCACTTCCACATGGTAACCTAAGCCCACTTCTTGTGGCAAATTAAGCCCATTTCCATATAACAATCTAAGTCCACTCTCGCATGATAATTCAAACTCATATAGTCAACTCCTGAAATATTGATGTAGTGGTATGTGCTTGAAAATTGTTCGCACTCTCTCCTCTTGCCAAAACTCGAGAAGAGACTGCGAAGGGGGCAATTTGTTTGAGTTAATTTTTACCATAATAAAATTTGATTAAAATATAATTGAAATTAAGACTTATATATCACTAAATTATGACTCAAATGTAGGTTTCAATCAAATTTAAATCGCATTCGAGTTTGATAGAAAATTGAGCTCAAGCTAAGCCTAATCTAAATAGGAATTGGGCTAGATTTTTGGACTAGAATTGGGCCTAAAATTTATCTAAAATTTGGGCCAAAATGACAAAATAGAAAAATTTTGCAAGTAGGCCCCTAGATTGAATAAATCATCATAAAGGGGTCCTTGGCTGGATTTTTCTTGTAAATAGGTCCCTAAAATAAGAATTCTATAGAAAAGTTTAATAAAATTCTAAAATTACAAATCAATCCAGCAAGATTTAGGATTCCGAAATAAACCTCTCAAAAGATTGATAATTATGATTTATGAATTCCAAAATTTACAAATAGACTTCTCCGAAATTTTTTATTTATAAATTAACCCCTAGAATTTTAACTTTTTGTAAATAAGTCTTTCAAAAAATTTTATTTGCGAATAAGTCTAAATTTTATTCAAAAAAGACCCTAGAAGTTTTAAAACTTTATAAATAAGTTTTTTTCCCAAAAGACCCCTTGAAAATTATAAAATTACAATTTAGTCTAATTTTCAAAAAAAATTATAAATAAACCCTCTATAATTTTCAGTATCCAGGATGAGTACAACTTTTAAATTTTATTATTTACAACATATAAACTTATCCATATCTCTTCATAAGTTCATCCAAATTTCGAATAAGCCATATCCATATCTATTTACATATATATTTATCATTTCAAAATTCAACCAAAGAAGATCATTTCCAATCCAACTTCATCTCTTTGAGTCCTATATAAACCTGTTGACCTGAAAAAAAGAGAGAAAAAAATGATTGGAGAAGAGGGGAAGGGGATTAGAGAAATATTATTATTATCGAAAGAAGGAGATCAATGAGAAGAATTGTAGAAAAGGGTAAGTTCCTCGTTACTTAGTTTTCTTTATGTTTCCTTCTTTCTTCCCCAAATTCTCGTAACCCTCATGTCTTGCTTGAGACCTTGCTATGCAAAGGGTTGGGTCCAGCTGGACGTGGCCGAGCCCGGCCAACTTCTCGCATGATGCCTTGCTTGCATCAATATTGACCACTGTCTTCCCTGAAACTGTGCCTTCCTCACCGCTGCCCCTGCTCCTCGAAGCCCATCTCCACCTCCAAACCGGAACCCAAGCCCGCCGAAGTTACCTCATTGAGCTACCTCCGACCAAGCTCGCAAGTGACCTCCTCTTGAGCTAGTGATCTGCCTCCATTTGAGCCCATGAGCAATCTCCATCGACATCATCCGCTCCCTACCGCTCGAGCCATCCATCGCCACCTCCGCATCTAGTCCGTCTTACCTCCACATAGCCACCTATGAGTTGCTGCCCAAGCTTCAACCCCTGCCTCCTTGGATGCCATTTTGCCTTACCGTCAGGAGAAATGGCAGGATACAATTAAGAGGTGATCGGATTTGGGTAGAGAAGGGACTGGGCCACCATTGTCTGGTCATGACGAGAAGGTTTGGTAAGGGGAGCACGGTTTGGTGAGGAAGAATAGATAAAAGGAAAACAATATAAAAATATAAAAAAATGGCTATCAAAAAAAAGGAAAACTTGGTCAAAAATAGGGAAGAAAGGTTTCTAGCTTGAGCAAGATGAAGAAATAGGGAAAAAAAAATATAAAAAAATTGTTGTGTAAAACCAAAAAAAGAAAATTCAGTAAAAATAAATATTAAAAAAGAGAAGAGTTTGTTAAAAAAAAACATTCTTTTAGAACTTCATCAACACCATGGCCATCAGCAGCTCCTTGAAGACAACAGACTCTCAACACTGCTCACAACCACTCAAAGATGGTGAACCCTCAACATTGCTCATGACCACCCACAGTCCCTTCAAAGATGGCAAACCCTCAACACTGCTGTGGCTACCCGCGACCTCTCAAAGACAGCAAAGCCTCATTACACCCAACCAACCTTCAGGTCCACATCCAAGCCAGCCTTCGGGCTCACACTCAACCACCTTAAGGCTTGCACTTAACCATCCTTCAAGCTCACACTTAGCACCCTTCAGGCTTGCGTTCAGCTAGCCTTCGGACTCACACTCAACTAGTCTTCAAGCTCACACTCAACTAGCCTTCGGGCTCTCACTCAGCAAGCCTTCAAGCTCACATTCAACTAGCCTTCAGGCTTGCACCTAGCCAACCTTCAGGCGCACACCTGGCTAGCCTTCTAGCTTGCACTCAACTAGCCTTCAAGCTCACACTCAGCTATGCTTCAGGTTCACATCCAAGCCAACCTTTCAGCTTGCATTTAGCTAGTCCTCGGGCTGACATTTAACCAACCTTTGGACTCGCATTCAGCTAGTCTTCAGGCTCGTACTTAACCAGTCTTTGGACTCACACTTGGTCAACCTTCAAGCTCATACTTAGCTAGCTAGCCTTGGGCTCACATTCAGCTAGCCTTCAAGCTCACATTCAGTCAACCTTCAGGCTCACACCTAGATAGCCTTCGGGCTCATACTCAACCAGCTTTCAAGCCTGCATTCATCTAACCTTCAGGCTCACATACAAGCCAACCTTTAGGCTTGCATTTATCCAACCTTCGAGCTCGCATCCAAGGTAGTCTTCAGGCTCACACTTGCCAGCCTTCGGGTTTGCACCTTAGCTAGCCTTCGGTCTTGCACCTTAGCCAGTCTTTGGGCTTGCATTCAGCTAACCTTTAGGCTCACATCTTAACTAGTCTTTAGGTTTGCACTTAGCTAGCCTTCGAGCTCATAATTAGCCAGCCTTCAAGCTTGCATTCAGTCAGTCTTTGGGTTTGCATCTTAGCCAATCTTTGGATTCGTGCTTAAGCCAGCCTTCGAGCTCGCATCTTTACCAACCTTCAAGCTCGTACCTCAACTAGCCTTTGGGCTTACACTTGGCTAGTCTTTAGACTTGCACCCAATCAACCCTTGGGCTTGCACCTCTAAGCTAGATTTTGAGCTCGTACCTTACCCAACTTTTAGGTTTTCACATTTAAAGTCTAGTTGTGGGTCTACCTCAAACTACTTAACATGAAGTGCCTCAATCAGATTGAAATTAAACTCAATCAAAATAAATGGACAAAGGCCAAGTTAACTCAAATGGACCTAAATTGATCAAACAGACGGCCTAAAACCCAAATTGAGCTAGACTGAAAATCCAAATTAAGTTAACATAAACAAAATGAATTCAGACTCAATACTAATCAGACTTGAGATGGGTTAATTTTAAAATTAGGTTGAGCTCAAATCAAATCCAATCTAGATTGAACTAAGCTCAAGTACTAATTGGGTTCAATCAAGTCCAAACTCAAAATCAAACTAGAACCAAGCTAGCATGAGCCTGAACTAAAATCAAGTTGAACTAAATTAACTTGAACTTATATTGAAGTCCATCAAGATGTAAACCGAACTCGACGAAGTTCCAACACAAGATCAAACTTGACTAAAGCTATATAAAATCGAACTTAAACTTGAACTATATTAGTCTCGATGAAATAAAATAGGGTCAAACCAAATCCTACTGGGTATGCTAAACCCTTGGCACTATTCCAAGGCCATGAACAAGGGATGATGTTATCATCCTAACCTAAACCAAAATTAGTTCAAATAGAACTAAATAAGGTCAAACTTAATCTCACTAGGTGTGCTACAAAAGCTATTAGTAATTCTTTAAAGCTATAGCTAACTCCATAAGCTGTTGGTGATACTACTAAATCAAAAAAGTGAGTCGCTAATATGCTCAAAGTTGTTGGTCATACTTCAAAACTATACCCAACTTCATGAGCCATTGGTGACACTACCGAACAAAGAAGCTAATCATCAATATACTCAAAAGCTATCGATCACATTTCAAATCTATACCCAGCTGCCTAAATTGTTGGCGATGCTACCAAATCAAAGAAGTTAATTGACAACATGCTCAAATTTGTTGGTCATACTTCAAAACTAGTCAACCCAAAAGTAGTTGATGATGCACTCTTTCAAGCTAGTCAATCCCAGAAGCAGTTGATGACATGCTCTTATAAGCTAGTCAAACCTAGAAGTCATTGACTACATGCCCTTTCAAGCTAGTCAACCCTAGGAGTTGTTGACAATGCACCCTTGAGCTAGTTAACTCAGAAGCCATTAATGACATGCCCCTTCAAGCTAGTCAACCCCAAAAGTAGTTAATGATGTAATTTTTGAAACTATACCCAACTATATAAGCTGTTGGTGATGCCACTAAAAATAATTAAGTTATGGCCTATGCCTTATTAGCTATGAAAACACTTCAAAAACTAAAAAAAGTTATTATCTACACCTTATTGGCTATGGAAACACTTCAAGGTCAACGGAGTTATTGCTAATGCTTTATTGGCTAATAGAAATACTCCAATCCAAATGAAGTTATCATTAATGCCTTATTGGCTAATGGAAACACTTCAAATCATGAAGTTATTGTCAATGCTCAAAGCTATCAAAAACACTTTAGGCCAATCCTAACAAGATGCCACAACACTATCTAATGAAGTTATCTCCAAAGCTCAAAGTTATTGGAAATGCTACAAACTTCTTCTATTCCCTTCCATGTCCCATTGGATGGTGCCATCAATATCTACCAAAGATTGAGTCAATTTGAGTCAAATATGATGTGGTCCAATGCAAGGGAGTGGGGTAGTAGCACATATCATACCTTCTTCTCCACTTCTTCTTTTTTCCTTTCCTTTCTTCATTTATTTCATATTTTTTATAATTTCATGTTGAAATTTGATGTAAAGTAAGAGCATACCCTTGCTTAATCCATATATTATTTTTTGATATCAGTCAAATGCTTTCTTCTTTTATTTTTTTATCTCTATTTTAATAGTAAGGTTTCTCACTCTAGGAGGTTTGTGATGATCATCAGGGTAATTAACAATAGGGGCTTGTGTCTATTTGAAGTTTATATTCTCATAACACCTTATAGCACACTTCAAATTAAAATAAATTTTGATTTGTGATTTGAGCTCGCTCCTAGAGGTATCCACTATATTAGGTAGTCAATTTCGATCCCATAGTGACACTTGTGCTGTTTCTATGCACTCAACAATCGGCATAGTATGCAAAACAAAATCTAAGTAAATGAAATCAATCAAAAATAAGACACCATAAGCTTAGATCTAGCATACTCTTAAAATATCTAAGTATATGTTTCACGGTAAATAGATAAAGTTTCCTACATGATGATTTAAATGTAGTACATAAGCAAATACTAAATGTTATATCAAATCTATTTGTGGTAAGATATAATAAACTACCAATTATACCTTTATATTGCCTTTCATCAACTTTTTTGCCATTTTCATCTTTATCCAACTTGGTTGAAGGGCTCATTGGAGTTCCTCTTGGCTTAGGCTCATCAATGTTGAACTTCATGAGTAGTTCCTTATTGTATTTAGCTTGGTTGATGAAAATTTCAACCTTTGATTATTGCACTTGGAGTCCAAAGAAGAAATTTAGCTCTCCAATCATACTCATCTCAAACTCCTCTTGTATAGTGTTTGCAAATATCTCACACATATTCTCATTAGTAGCACCAAATATAATATCATCAATAGAAATTTGTACTACTATAATTTTAGACTTTTAATAAAAATCATATGGTGTCTATGCACCCCATTTAAAAACTCTCCGAAATCAAGAAAGAATTAGTTTTCATACCAAGCTTTTGGAGCATGCTTTAAATCATATAAAGCTTTCTCAACTTAAATACATAATTTGAAAATTTTGTATCTTCAAAACCAAGAGGTTGTTTAACATAGACTTTCTCTAATAAAATACTATTCAAAAAAGTACTTTTAACATCCATTTGAAAGAGTTTAAATCTTTCAAAACATGTAAACACAAGTAAAATTTCAATAGATTCCAAACAAGCTACATATGCAAAAGTTTCATTAAAGTCAAGTCCCTTTTTTTGGTTGAAACCTTGGACCACTAATCTAGCCTTATTTTGAATCACAATACTTTTTTAATCTACCTTGTTCCTATTGACCCGTTTGGTGCCAGATTTTGGAACAAGCTCCCAAACTTGATTTCACACAAATTGATTTAGTTCTTATTGTATAGCAAGAATCCAACTAGCATACTTTTAAGCTTCATTAAGGTTCTTGGGTTAAATTTGAGAAAAAAATGTGATATAATAAAGATTATATTTAATTGTCTTTGAGATGATTTTGGCCACAATTAAATTTAATTGAAATATGATCAAAATTGAAACTTGTATGCCACTAAATTATGGCTCAAATGTAAGTCTCAAATTGAATCAAAATTATGGCTCAAATGTGAGTCTCAAACTTGAATTCTTAAGAAATTCTAGCTCAAAATAAAGTGGGTTGAGTAGGTTGGATAAGGGACCAAAATTAGGCCAAAAAAATTCATCTAAAATATGGGTTTAGATGAAAAAAATGTAAGTATTTTTAAAAATAGGTCCCTGCTAGATTTTTCTTACAAATAGGTCCCTCAAATAAAAGTTTATGAAAAAAATCCAACAAAAAATTATAAATTAGTCCCCGCAAATTTTTGAATTTGTGAATAAACCCCTCAAAATTTTATATTAACAAATAAATCCCTAGAATTTTACTTTTTCATGAATAAGACCCTCAAAAATTTTTATTCATGAAGAAGTTCAAATCTTATTCAAAAGAGACCCTAAAAGCCTTGGAATTTATAAAATTACAATCTAATCCAAATTTGTTTTAAAAAATTTGCAAATAGCCCCTTTATAAATTCAATATCCAAGATAAGTATAATTTTTAAAATCATTATTATCTACAGTAAATAAACACTCATCCAGTCATATTTATACCCATCCATAACCAATTCAAACAATAAATCATTATCCATAGCCCATCCTTATTCAAATAAAATCCTCATCCAAACCAATTCTCATCTAAATAAATTTTTATCCAAATAAATTCTCATCTAAATAAATCCTTATCCAAATAAATCCTTATATAAACAAATTATTATCTAAATAAAAAGTTTCATCTAAATAAATTCTTATTTAAATAAATTCTTATCTAAATAAATTCTTATCCAAACAAATTCTCATCTAAATAAATCCTTATCTAAATAAATTCTTATCCAAATAAATCATTATCCAAACAAATTCTTATCCAAACAAATCCTCATCTAAACAAATTCTCATCTAAATAAATCCTTATCCAAATAAATTCTTATCCAAATAAATCCTCATTCAGAGTAAAACAAAAATAAATCTCATCCTCATCTATTTATCTATATTCAAAATTTGAACAAAAAATCATTATTCATATTTATATTTAAAAATTTTAAATAGAGATAATCCAATCCACTCGTGAGCTATAGAAATTCTAAAAGTTTGACAAAAAAAAAGAGAGAGGAGAGATCAGATCCTAGAGGCCGGGATCAAAGAGGAGAGTTCCATGAATTGAAAGAAAAGAATGAGCTACATAATAGTTCAGAGATGAGGGAGTGAAGGAATGAGAAGTAAAAAAAGGTGATCTCTTACCTTATTTTTTTCTATTTTTTTCTCTTCCTTCTTCTTGCTTTGCTCTTGTCTTTATTCTTGAAGGTTCTTCTTTATTGTTGTAGCTCTGATCTTCCATATTCATCTTGTTGAATGATGCCAGCCTGTAGTTCAAGCTACATCAAATTGCACTTGTAGAACCACTAGCCCATACCTCACCACAAGCTATTGGCAAAAACCCACGTGGCTTGAGTTAGAGACATGAGGAGGAGGATGGCTCAAGTGAGAAGGGGAGGAAACTAGTTGGGAAAGAAGAAGAAAGAAAAAATAAAATAAAATAAAAAGTTTCTCTTGTCTTTTTTTATTTAAAAAATAAAGAATATGAATGGAACCTAGCTGTAGCAGGAGAGAGTTAAAATAAATTAAGTTGTGGAGATTGCTATGAGAAGTAAAAATAAATGAAATAACCAGCAATAAGGAAAAAAAGGCAGAGAAGGTCCTCTCGCCTTGATTTTCATGCAATCACCACTGTGATCACCCGTGGTCTTTGGCACATTGACAAAACTCCATCACTATCATGACCACCCACAGTGTTATGTACTAACAAACTTCACCAACATCACGACCACCTGCAGCCCTACACATGATGGCAAAATTCCATTACCATTGTGACAACCCACAATGTTATGTACTGACGAACTTCATCAACACTGCTATCACTCGCATCCCTATGCATGATGGAAAAACTCCATCACCATCACGGCCACCCACTGCTCTACACCTAAACTAGCCTTTTGGCTTGCACTCTGTCAGCCTTCGAGCTTACATCTAAGCTAATCCTCGAGTTTGCACTCAACCACCCTTCGAGCTTGCATCTAAGCCAGCCTTTAGGCTCACACCTAGCTAGTTCTTAGGCTCATATCCAAGCCAATCTTTTGAGCTTGCATCCCAGTAAGCCTTCGAGCTCTCATCCAAGTCAGCCTTCGAGCTCGCATCCAAGCTAGACTTGGGGCTCACACAGCCAACCTTTGGGCTTGCACCCAAGCCAGCCTTTGGGCTTACACTCAACTAGCCTTTCGGCTCACAACCAAGCTAGTCTTTGGGCTTGCACCTAGCTAGCCTTCAAGCTCACACTCAATCAGCCTTCAGGCTTACACTTAGCTCACCTTTGAGCTCAAATCTAACCAGCTTTCTCATCCAAGCTAACCAGCCTTCGAACTTGCATCCAAGACAGCCTTTGGGCTAGCATCCAAGCTAGCCTTCGAGCTCGTTCCTAGCTAGCCTTTTGGCTCGTACCTAGCCAACCTTTGGGCTCACACTTAACTAGCCTTTGGGTTTGCACTCATTCAGCCCATGGGCTTGTACCTCTAGGCTCGTTTTTGAGCTCATGAACTAAGCCAACCCTTGGGTTTGCATATTTAAGACCAAGTCATAGGTTCACCCAAAATAATCATAATAGCTAGGGATGTTTCAAATCAAATTTAATCTGGATCAAAATAAGCTTGAATCAAACCCTAATTGGGTTAAATCAATGTCAAATTGAGGGGTCAAACTAGAAGTCAAAATAGAACTAGGTCAATCTTGAACTAAAACTAAGTTGAACCAAATCAACTTAAACTTGAACTAAAGTCCATCAAGATGTGAACCCAAACCCATTAGAGGGTGGGACAAGGATCTAATAAGAACCCATTAAGGGTTAAATCCAAAGTTTATTAAAGATCCATTAAGAACCTATCAAGGGTCAAATCCAAAATTCATTAAACTCCATTAAGAAACCCATTAAGGGTCAGATCCAAAATTCATTAAAGATTTATTAAGAATCCATTAAGTATTGGATCCAAAATCCATTAAAGATCCATTAAGAACCTATTAAGGGTGGAATCCAAAAACCATTAAAGATCTATTATGATTTCATTAAGGGTCATATCTAAGATCTATTAGAGACCTAATAAGAACCTATCAAGATTTTGATCTAATATCTATTAAGGATCCATTAAGAACCCAATAAGAGCCCAACATAAGGTTGAACCTAACCTAAATTAAATTAAATCAAAATTGAGTTCTGAATATTGAATTGAATTAAATCAAACTTAGATCAAGATCAGTGTTGTTCCCACTAGAGTCAATAATTAGTATTTGATAAATATTCTTTTGAAAATCAATGCCAAGTTTGGTGAATTGAATTCATTATTGCAAATTGAATATTCACCGTCAACATCAACGATGATCATGGAAATGGATATTTCACATGGTTCCACTAGTTATACTATAAAGCATCAATGTAAACCCCATCACCAAAGATTTTTGGAAGTAAAAATTGAAATATATTATTATCCGTTGGGAAGGGGTTAGTGAATTATAATTCAATTTCTGACTATTGACTTGAATCAAATCATATTTGAATAAAAGTCAAGTTTGAACTTCAAATCATGCAAACCGAATTAAGGCAGACTTAAACTTGCTTTGTAAGTCAGCCACAATGCCTTGGTCAAATGAAGTCAACAATACGCTCAAAGCCATTGACCACACTTTGAAGCTAGTCGACCCCAGAAGCCGTTGATGCATCTTTTGAGCTAAGTCAATCCTAAAGCATTGTCAATGCTCTAAATTTGATCAACAACATCCCTAAGGGCCTATCGATTATCAAATTAAACCAAACTAAGATGGGCTTGAACTCACTTAGTCATTTAGTCATAATACATTGTTTAAACCATGAAGTTATCGTCTATGCCTTATTGACTATAGAAACACTTCAACCTATGAGGTTGTTGCCTACACCTCATTACTTATGAAAACATTTCAAAGAAAGAAGTTATCACCTATACCTGTTGGCTATGGAAAACTTCAAACTATGAAGTTATTGTCTACACCTTATTGGCTATGAAAATACTTCAACCTATGAAGTTATCGTCTATGCCTTATTGGCTATAGAAACACTTCAACCTATGAGGTTGTTGCCTACACCTCATTACTTATGAAAACACTTCAAAGCAAGAAGTAATCATCTATACCTGTTGGCTATGGAAAACTTTAAACTATGAAGTTATTGCCTACACCTTATTGGCTATGAAAATACTTCAACCTATGAAGTTATTGTCCATGCCTTATTGGCTATAGAAACACTTCAACCTATGAGGTTGTTGCCTACACCTCATTACTTATGAAAACACTTCAAAGCAAGAAGTTATCACCTACAACTGTTGGCTATGGAAAACTTCAAACCATGAAGTTATTGCCTACACCTTATTGACTATGAAAATACTTCAACCTATGAAGTTATCGTCTATGCCTTATTGGCTATAGAAACACTTCAACCTATGAGGTTGTTGCCTACACCTCATTACTTATGAAAACACTTCAAAGCAAGAAGTTATCACCTATACCTGTTGGCTATGGAAAACTTCAAACTATGAAGTTATTGTCTACACCTTATTGGCTATGAAAATACTTCAACCTATGAAGTTATCGTCTATGCCTTATTAACTATAGAAATACTTCAAACCAAGAACTTATCACCTACACCTTATTGGCTATGGAAACACTTCAAACCAAGAAGTTATTGCCTACACCTTATTGGCTATGAAAATACTTCAAACGATGAACTTATCACCTACGCTTTATTGGCTTTGGAAACACTTTAAACCATAAAGTTATCACCTACACCTCCTTGGCTATTGAAACACTTCAAATTATGAAATTATTATCAATGCCTTATTAGTTAATAGAACCACTTCAAACTACGAAGTTATCACTAAAGCTCAAAGCTATCCAAAATACTTCAGGCTAATTCCAACAATCAGCAATGCCATCTAATGAAGTTATCACTGAAGCTCAAAGTTATTGGAAACACTTCAAACTCCTCTCATCACCTTCCATGTCCTATCAAATGACACCATTAAATCAAATCATCGACATCAACCAACGGTCAAATCGAGACCCCTCTAAGTTAGAATCCACACAATCCAACATGCAAGAGTGGGGTAGTAACAAACATCAAGCTCTTCCCATTCCCTTCTCTTATTTCATGTTATTTCATATTCAAATTTATTAAAATGTAAAGTGAGGATATGTTCTTGCTTAAGCCATGTACTTTTTTTGTTTACATCAATCAAATCATGTTTTATCCTTTTTTTTTATGTCTCTATTTTATTAGTTAGGTTTTCCTCTTTAGGAGGTTCCTATCGATTGTTAGGGTAATTAACAATATGAGATTATGCCTGTTGGAAGTTATGTTTCAACAACACCTGATTCTACATTCAAACCATCACATTTTTTAATTTGTTATTTTGAGGTTACTCCACAGGGTCTTCACTATCCTAGGTAGTCAATTTTGATCTCACAAATATCATGTCTAATTTTTACTTTTTGATCGACATTACCAATGATTTGATCCTTGGAGCGATTCTTCTTGAATTTTCAAGCCTTGAGTATTTCTTTATCTTCATTTTGTTCTTCTTTTTCATATCCTTCATCTTCATCATCCTTTCCTTTTCGATCTTTGTTTGAGTCACCCACTTCTTTCTTTCTAAGTTACATCTTGTTCATTTTTTTGGAGATATCTACATCATCAACAACTGATTTTTTTCTCCAATAGAGGGTTAGTTTCATCAAATACAATATTTATAGACTCTTTAACAATCATACAAGACTTCTTGAAGAATCTATGTGCTTTTGTAGTAGAATAGACAAGAAAAATGCCTTAAAAGGTCTTTGAATCAAACTTAGACAAATGATCTTTTATATTTAGTATAAAATATTTACAACCAAACACATAAAAATATGTAATATTTGGCTTTTTCTTATTCCACAATCAAAATAGAGTTTTGTCAAGAATTGGATGAATAGAAACTCGGTTTAAGATATATCAAGTTGTGTTAACGACCTCCATCCAAAAATACTTGGGTAAAGAGCACTCATTAAGGATGATCTTTAACATCTCTTGAATGGACCTATTCTTCCTCTCAACAACTCCATTTTATTGTGGAGTAACATAGAGCCAAAAAGTTATGCTCAATACTATTTTCTATGCAATAGGTTCCAAAAGAATTATTTTCAAATTCACCACCATGATCACTACGAAGTTTAGAAATCATATAACCTTTTTCTTTTTGAACTCTTTTGCAAAATCTAACAAATGTATCAAAAGAATCATTTTTATGAGAAAGAAATAAAACCCATGAATATCTAGAATAATCATCTACAGTAACCAAAGGATAATTTTTATCTCCTAAACTTGTAGGCCCAATAGATCTAGATATGTCTAGATGAAGAAGTTATAGCAGCCTTATTGAAGTTACCATTGCTTTTGGTTTGTGGGAGATCTGCACTTATTTTCCCATTTGGGATGCATTACATATATGATCCTTGATGAACTTGCCTTTGGGTAGACCTCTCACTAGCTCTTTCTGTTTGACTTTGGCTAAGGCATCCATATTGGCATGCCCAAGTCTTCTATGGCAAAGCCACTCATTGTCATCTTAAGTTACAAAACACCTTTCATTTTCAAATCATGTTGGTCAATAGTATAAATATTACCATTATAATGACCAATAAAGAGTACTACATCATCAATATCATGTCTAACTATACAAAGTTTAGACTTAAATAAAACATGAAATCATCTACTGCATAGTTGACTAATGGAGAGCAAATTATGTCTAAGTCCTTCTATGAAAAGAATTAATTAAAGATGAACTAATGAAAATATTATCAATACCTATAATTTTACCTATGCCATTATCCCCAAATGTGATGTGTCCTCCATCCTTTTCTTTTAACTCGATAAACATGGATGAATTTTTTATCATGTGCCTTGAGCAATCATGATGTAGGAATCATTTTTCTCTTTGATTCTTGGAGTGCAAGCATAGCTAAAACAATTAAGAACATTGGGATGGAACCTACTTTAAGTATGGGTCCATAACATTAGAGAGTAAAACAATAATATATTAAAAACATGAAATAAGGATGTAATGTAAGATAAAGTAATATAGAAAAGAAATCCTACCTTTTTGGATTAGGTAGAAAATGACCATAAGAATGTAGCAAATTAAAGCTCATTGGCCACTTCTAACTTACCTAAGATTCTCAAGTGAAAAATGCTTTAGGAACCAAAACTAGTTTGGATTCCTTAGCTTTTGGGATCATCTCCTTAACTACCCAAATTTATTTAAGAGAAAGATTTATCTTTATTTGACAACTAGTGGAGACATGTGTACTTTGACAATAATAATTGTATTTGAACTTTAAAAATTTTGAAATTAAAGCTTTTACAACAGCCTTTTAATCTAGAAGAGAAAATAAAACCAACTGCAGATTTACTTAGAACATTTCTTTTACTTTTTAAAATCATATTTTAAGTAGTATTGTCAATAAAGAAATTTTTAAGTATCCTTTTCCAATCCAAATTCTCTTTTTGAAGCTTATTAATACTAGTTTTGCAATCACAAGAGACTTTAAATGATTTTAAAACATGATTTTCCTTTTCAAGGAGCTCCAAGTCCTTCTTGCAATCACAAGAACTACTAGATGATTTTGAATCATCAAACTCATCTTCAAGTAATTGCAATTTATTTTTCAAATAAAAATATTGATGAAGCAATTTTTCATTTTAAGCATATAAATCCTCAAGTTAAATCATATACCTTATCCTTGTAAGCCATAAGACATAGATTTGCCACTTCTTCATCCGATGAGGCCTCTTCACTATTGGCCTCAAATTCATCTGATGTGGCTACCATAGCTTTCTACTTTTTTTTCCTTGAATGTTTTTGATTGGGGTTTGAGAGGACAATTAGCCTTCATATACCTAGGCTTTCTACACTTGAAGCAAGTGGACATATCTTCATCTTCATCTATGGTAATGGCCTTTTCATTCATCATTGGTCTCCTCGGACTTGAGTGCTATAGTTTTCTCCTTTTTGTCTTCTTCTTCCTCTTGACTCCAATCCTTCAAGGTCATCTCATGTGTAATGAGTGACCCCAAGAGCTCTTCCAATAGTAGCTTGTTGAGATTCTTTACTTCTTATATCATAGTCACCTTCAAATTTCAAGACCTAGGAAGATCTTAAAATTTTTCTTGCCTTTCATTATTAATATATGTTTTACCAAGTTATTTCATAATAAACTATGTAAACATCTCAATAATCAACTTATTTGGTTTCATCCAAAAGGGCTTATATTGACTAACCAATATGTTCACTTTAGACTCTCTTATTTGCCTTGTTCTCTCATGAGTGACTTCAAGACAATGCCAAATATCATGAGTCATTTTATAAATACTAATCCAGTTAAATTAATTTGGATCAAGAGAGAAATATAAATTATTCATAGCATTTATAATTTAAAACTTATTTCTTTTGTCCAAATCATTCTATTCCTCTCTAGGCTTGGAGACCCTCACCGCATTGATAAATTTAGTGGGTAGTGTATACCTCTCTTTCACTATATACCGAAGACCATAATCAATGACTTTTATAAAGATTTGAATATGAGACATTCAATAGTTAAAATATGTACCATTGTAAAAATGAGACCTTGTAATGGAATGTCGCTCTTGAAGCGATGGAGAAACATCAAAATTTGCCATATAATAGAATAAAAAACTCTAGGTGGTTAAATCCAAAAATAAAAGTACCGGGCTTTGATATCAATTGATAGGTAAAGAACTAACCTAAGAGGGGAGGGTGGGGGATTGGGTCTTATAAAAATGATAAACACTTTTTGCTATTTAAAACCCCATTCACAAATCAATTAAAAAAAACACAAGTCTGCAAGCAAATATAAAGTAAATGAGGAGAGTAAAGAAGGCATCATGATTTTTTATGTGATTTGGTGACTAATCACGCCTACTCCATGGCCCTTATCTCAATCGTGAAGACTTAGACTCTCTACTACAGTCATCGCTTCATAGGTGAAGCCAATCCCTTAAAACTTCACTTCACTTCACTTCCAACTCTAGGTGAAGCCCAAGTCTCACTACAAAATATCTCAAAGGAATATAAGGGCTTTTGAAGATTTGAAATTTGAAGAGGAAAGCTCAGAGCACTTGGAAGCTAATGGACTAGTGGAAGCTTGTGTTCTCAAATAA
This sequence comes from Trichopus zeylanicus subsp. travancoricus, assembly GCA_005019695.1. NCBI lineage: Eukaryota > Viridiplantae > Streptophyta > Magnoliopsida > Dioscoreales > Dioscoreaceae > Trichopus > Trichopus zeylanicus. The sequence continues at coordinate 55,131 of RXID01014878.1, read as the reverse complement.
ATATTTCTTAAGATGTATAAAAGTTCTCTCTTAAACAAACCCTATGCCCTTAAATAGTATTGGGGAGAGAACTAGCCATTACTAGTTATTCTCTGCCATGTTCATGCATCCGAACCCTAAGGTTCGGGCATCCAAACCACTTCAACGGTCAAATTTGACTACTCATTGTAATTGATACCTCGGGTTTGGATGTCTGTTTATCAGGTTTGGATGACTAAACCCTATATCGGAGATCAAAGATAGAAAACCTAAAATCTTGAAGTTATAGCTACTAACCTTCAAATGTTAGAATCAGAGGTTCAAGCATCCAAAGCTGTTAGTAACCCCAAGAGATTTTCTATATATCTGGGCATCCAAACTCCAAAGTTCAATTATCTAAAGTTTATAGAAAAACCTTAACTGGTTTACTACAATTTCAGTCCCTATTTAACATCGACTCATAACTAATCTTGGATAAAAAATATTGGCCGATGAAGACATTCCAAGATGAATTTGATGTTAACCAAAGCTATAAACTAAGAATTCAAAATGCAAATCTTCAATTCAATAGAAAATAAAATAAAAATTCTTAACCTAGTGAGACGACTTGATCTCTTGAGATTTCTTTAAGTCATCTCCAATTCTTCAAGTCTTGTCTGTTGATCCACTATCACACGTTATGTTTAAGGATATCTTCAAGTCAATCTATACTTGAGGCTTTTGAATGGGCTTAATCTTTATTTTGAGCTCAACTTAGATATTAGCTACACATGCTCAAGATATGATCAAATATAAAGTTTGTTTATCATCAAAACTACAAAGAAAAACAAAAAGGGGGTACATGAATGCACAAGACATCCAATTGAAAAATATATGTAATATTTTTCACTAACCCCAACATACAAAAGACTAGTTTAAGCACCACTAGTAGATAAGATTTCCAACATAGTACATGAACCAATTAGAGATCAGAGATGGAGACAAGCAATGTAGATTGAAATGGATGCTCTACATAAGAGCAATACCTAGGAATTTGTACCAAAACCAAAAAAGAAATATATGGTAGGATGAAAGTGGGTATTCATCATCACATATCATGCAAATGGCAATGTAGAGAGAGGGATTCAAGGCACTATTAGTAGCCAAGGGTTATACTTAGACTCCAAGGATAGATTACTTTGAAACTTTTTTCCAGTAGCTAGGTCAAAAGAAAAAGTAGAATGCATATTAATTTCCCTATCTACTTGTGAAATTTTATGGCTAAAATCATTTCTCAATGAGATAGAATATCCAGTTCAAGAGATTCCCCAACTCTTATGTGACAATCAAGCAATATTACATATTGTAAATTACCCAGTACTTCATGAATGATTCAAGCATATTGAAGCAAACCTTCATTTTGTCAAGTAAAAGAAACAAAATCACGTTCTAAAGCCAACATTTGTCAAATCAAGAGACTAACTAGTAGATAGTCTCACAAAGTTTCTGAACTCTGAGAAACTTGCATAGATCAAGACCAAGTTTGACATGTATGATATGTACAACCCAACTTGAGGAGGGTCATTAAGGAATATAGACACGTATTAGGGCCTAATAGGTTTACTATGCTTGCAACAAGTGTCTTCCTATAGTAGTAGTCCTTTCTAGTATCATCGCAACCTAGTAGAATAAGTTTGAAAGCACACTAAACAACTGTATATAATCAGATAGTTAAGCCTTTTATGTTGTCTCTTCTAGTTTTGATGATGAACAAATGATATTTAATGATTTGCTTGAGTTGCGTTTAGTCAAAATACTTAAATCTCTCGAGGAAATGTTCAAAAGCTTCAAGAAAAAGGAGAAGCACAATGGTAGATTGGCAAGCATGACTTGATGAGATATAGAGATGGCTTGGAGGTGAAAAAACTACTTGAAGACTCATGAGTGACCCAAACAAGGCCAAGAAAACTCAAGAAATTGACACTAACTAGGTCTAGTTTTTCTTTATTTTGAGTCATGTTGAAAGCTTATTTGAGATAAATTATTTAGTGTTCAAATTCATGTAAGAGCTCTACAGGAAGCCCTTAACAAACCTTTCCTAACTGAACCGAACATCCAAGTTTGAACCAGATGCTTGATTGAGTTCAGCTGAAAAATCAAATTTTCATTTAAGGCAAAACCGGATGTTCGGTACAAAATTAGACATCCAACTGGCTTTTCAAATATGATAGAACTGGACATCTAGTGCAAAATTGAATGCCTGATAGGGCTTTGAAGTTAGTTCTATGAACTAGAATTGGACATTAGGTTCTCTAAAATAGACATTCGGTATGAGTTTTCTGCATGACTAATGGGTAGTTTTTGACTGTTCGAGCTAACTAAGCTATGAGATCTCACCTCTAACAGCTAGATTTGGCTCCAAACATATAAATAGAGTTGAAGAGACTTCCATAAATAATTTTTACATCTTTTAATCTTTGTTAAAAGAGATCAAAGTCTTTTTCAACTCACTAGTTATTCTTGAGCTCTAAACCTTTTAATCTCAAGCTAGCTTTCATTGCCCTTTTTCTTTAATCTTGAGAGAACTTTGTGTAAGCTTAAGATTATTCAAATTATTATGAATTTTTAACTTGTAATCCACTTCAAGGTTGATTGGAGTGGTTAAGAGTTACTAACTCTAGTTTGGAGTAATCTTGTTGGTTGAAGTGAGGAGATTATACGGGGTTGATTTCACCGATGAAGTAGCACTCTTAGTGAAAGAGTTAAAATTCTCAAGATCGAGGTAAGGGCTATGGAGTAGGAGCGGTTAGTCTCCAAACCGCATCAAATCTTAATGTACCCTATCCTCTATCTTATCTTGTTTAATTAATATATTTTTTATTGTGGATTGAATCAATTTTGGATTCTATTGAAAAAAAGTTGAATTGATTTTCAAAACCTAATTCACCTCCTCCCTCCCTCCCCCTTTCCCCCCTTAGGTGATTTATTTACTTTCACCTTTTAGGATCATCACAACCAAGTAGAATAAGTTTGAAAGCCCAGTAAATTGCAATACGCAATAAGGTATTTAAGCCTTTTATGACTCTAGTTAGGGTTTAAGATTGTTGAAACTTTATATTTAAATGACGAATATTCTAGGATTTGTATTAAGTAATTTTGCTTCTTCTCAGAAAAGTTGAGCATTCAGATCTTTCATCATAGAAGTATAAACCCTAGTTGTAAAAAAAAATTGATGTCAGTTTGTGCAATCATGTATTACATGCTAAATAGTATACATGTTTCATTTTGCATATTTGGACATAGGTTGGGTTCCATTAATAGGAACAATAAATGCTTGCTTTCCTATTTCTAATGAACCTAAAAGATATTTTTATCCTTCTTTTGAAATGTTTGAATTTCATTTTGTATGTGGTTTAGTGTGTATTTTGTTGTTGTTATTATTATTATTATTTAGAAAAATTTTTAGATGCACCCAGGAAATTTTTTAATTGAATAATATCTCCCTTAAATTTTGTGAATTTTCTAAAAACCTCTTCGAATGTGACAAATATTTCATTTTGATTCTTGGTGTTATTAACAACACTATAACACCATTAAAGTACTACAATATGTATTGTGACAGGTAATGTTGCAATTAATGTAATAATATTTTGGATACTATAATAGTATTGTATTTATTATGATTAAAACTAAATAAATATAAATAAAATAAAATAAAATGATTAAAATCAAACCAATATAAATAAAAATAAAATAAAATGATTAAAACTAATCATATATGACTGAAGAGAATATATATATTTTTTTATCATAATAGCTAATTTTTAAATATATACTATTGCTATGGTACTGCTACAACACTACTATAATATTCATATCCTATTATGATATTATTATAATATTTTATATATTATTATATTATTTGAAGTATTACTATAGTAATGATAGAGTATAATACAATATTGCTAAACTACTATTATAGTCTCTCGAGTTTTTTATATTAACAGTTGCTAAGGAAGGGAGTTTTTAGAAATTTCAAAAATTGAAGAGAGGTATTGCTCAAATGAAAAATTTTCAGACTGTATTTAGGAATTTTCCCCTATTATTTTGGTAAAAAGTGTGCATTTTATTACTAATGAGGCTGATTGGTAATCAATGTAGACATGTTTCAAGAAAAGAAATGCCTCACAGTCCTACCCTTGAGTTTCAATCGGGGTATATTTGTTTATGCCCAACTTGTTGGAAACATTTTTGAAATTTTGGTTTAGATTTGGTAGCAAATCAAGTTTCTGAATTTTGTTCGATTGAAATGTGAAAATTACATTTTCCTTGATCAATTGCAATAATTTTAGAAAGAGTTTTTATGGCATGATTGTTATTCCTATGTAGCATTGGATCTTGACCGTTGTAATAATGGGTGATATTGGATTCAATCTAGGTTACCCATTATGTTTAACCTCATAAGTGGAGGGAGTTGGGTGGGGTAAAAGCATACGCTCATAAGTCGCTCTTCTCTTCGACTCTCTCTCTTTCTCTCTATATCTCTCTTTCTTTATTGAGCAGTGGAAAGAAACAACCTGGGTTCGACACACTCTAGACGTGCGCCAATCAGGAAGTTCTGAGGAGGGGCTTGTTCAATCTTTAGGAGGACGCAAGAACATCTTGTGCGACAGAGGGTGCAAATCTTCTCTAGATGACAGGAGAACATCTTGTGATGGAAAATGCCTCTCCATTTTCCAATATGAATGTGGGTCAGAAGTTCGAAGTGGGCTAATTCAGTATTTATTTATGTTCCAGCCACTTTTACGATCCCCTCAAATCCATTTTTTCACTTGAGATTGAGCGGAGCCGAAGTCGCTAGATGTGGGATTGTGAGTGTATTTTGAATCTGGTCAAGTCCATCAGGAGTAGTGAGATTGTGACTGTAGTTTCTACTGATGAAAGAATTTGGTGAGACTTATTTGTTGCAATGCACTAAATTAAAGTCACCGGAGTAACAGATAATAGTTTTGATTATTTTCTATTTTTTCTCTTTTTGTCATTCCTTGTTCCTTTCTTCCAGTTTTCGGATGTGACCGAGAGGTGCAAAGAGGCAACATTGAAAATTTTGCAATCTTTATCCATGCCAAGCAAGAAAAAGAATTTGGTATTAACTGGTATTGTGCTTCATTTTTCAGTCTTTCATGAAGGAACGGTTTTGATCCGAGTTTCTTCTTTTTTCTTAAATTAGGTATCTGTTAACAAAAGAATAGCACTATTTCCTTCTCTTTTTGTTCCCTTCTTTTCAAAGAGAAACAATCGTTTGCATCACAGATATCGGCTTTTAATGAACCATATTTTAGAGGATATATTTTAGGGAGTTGATATTCAAATATTGATCTAACTGCTATACCAATCAAAGTGAGAATTAAGGAGGACATGTCTGTGTGAGAAGGAAAGCTCTTGTTAAATGCATATGTTCCACTCGTCACATTACAATCATAGCTCACTAAGTCAAATCTTATTTTCTAATACCGCAGAAGACAAAGCCAATGTCAATATCATTATTCGACAGTTATTCTTAAACTTAATTATAGAGTGAGGCATTTGCTCTAAATGCAGGCCAACGACCGAGACAATTGTGATGTGAAGTTGTATGCTTATCAAAACTAGCACCACAACTTGACCCTGACAGATCAAAAAGTTTCTCTTCTAGCTTGAATGGAAGCACGAAATGGTTTAGATGTTATACACCAAACTGTAAATTTTGAGGCTAAAGGGATATGGACATTAATGTGTAATTTTCATTAGGCATTCATGCTGATGTGCGATAGCTCCCATAGCTTTAGCCAAGCCGCCTCACTAAACCAAAGGGAGACAGGAAGCGCACCGTCAAAGTTAAGCTTCTTATTCAGATTCCACAATTCGGTCATATACCTTGACCAATTACTTTTTTTATCAATAAAAGATCAAATTGGATTATCATAGTCCGTTCGGGATACCAAAGTTTGACTCTCATCCACATGCTTACATAGCATCATAGAACATAATTCACAAAATGATAATCATCTTTTACTGTCACTCCTTTTTCCACCTCCCACTACAAAATAAAGGAAGAGCATGTGCAGGTATGGAGACCAGAGTAAAACATCGATAATACTCCTGACACTTTATCCAATTATAGATGATAGAGGATATATAAACTCTCTCATCTGATAAGTACTATTTCTCTGGACTCTATCTCTATATTCACTTCCTATAGAGAATAGTCTCTCAACTCTATCACTTCACTAACCTAAATATTAGAACATGTTTTGTCGAATAACCCCCGATGAGTGCGTTTTTCTTTATTTATAGGTCCTCAAGTCTCTAATAGAGAGTTACAGAGTTATGTGGATGGAGTGTAGCAATACCTAATTACTCAGACCCTCTTCTCTGTGTATTAGTGACACAACAAGGTTCATTAAAATTTGCACTCAAAATCTCTCTAGTGAAATCCGGTCTAAGGAATGCTGATGGAGACACACTCTTGTACAATTGGAGGTCGATGTTCAACACTAGCAGGGTAGTCACTCAAGTCATCCGGTGGCATCACGAAAGACTCATCTGCAAGGATGCCTTTACATGCTACAACCACCAGACAATAACTTGGAGGAGGCTCCCCACTAGTGGTTCATCCTCTAGACCAAGTCAGATCATCCACTAGATTTGCTACAGCTGCTCAGGCAACCCCAGCAGACTCCATACCCCGAGTTGAGTTCAACCAACTCATGATTGAGAAAAAAATATTGGTCAAATTGTCTAAAACCAATAATGCTTGTTAGAAGCACTTTTGATGTCTCAACATTCAAATTAGCCAATAGGCCACATTGGCAACTGCCAAAGTCTAGCAGAGGATCAAGCAGAGTCACCAAGTGATCATGTTGTAGGAAATATAGTTGAGCCTCAAAGTCAACGTGTGACAACCCAGGGGAAGGACCACTCAAAAATCAATCCTCCCAAAGCTTAGATCAAGGGGTGCAAAGACACGAGGAAGAAAGACAAATAAGTAATGTGGCTCGCCTAAATGACCCTCACACATGGATGACCCAAACTTTGAGCCTACTAAACCTTAGGCTTTGATATGAGTATTGATATTGAATCTCGAGGAGATTGAGAAGAAAATCATTGAAATAGTGGAGTAGCAACTCGATGGAACTGTCGAAGCTCAAACTATTGTGCAAGGAGGAATGAGTGCTTTAGCACCATCCATCTTATTCGAACCTCCACAACAGAAATTTAAACAACCTCCATGGGAGATATACAATGGGACAAGGGGATCCACTTGACCATGTTGGTTCATTCAAGAACAATATGCTCCTTCACAGAGCCATGGAGATGACCATGTGCAAGCATTCCTGGCCATCTTGCATGACCCGGCTAGGACATGGTTCTCTAATTGACCCAAGGGATTTGTTACTAGTTTTGAAGACCTTGAGCATAAATTTATTAATCAGTCTATGTGATTGATGTTGTGGCACCGAGATTCATCTACTTTGCTAGCAATTCATCAAGAGGAGGAGAGCTTGCGAGCTATTTAGCTTGTTTTAACATGATGAGAATTCATGTCAATGACATGGATATTTCAATAGTGCTAGCTGCAATCATGAATGACTTACGAGTTGGCACAATCACCTATGAGATGGTGCATAAGTCATCGCATAACTTAATGAAGTTTATGGACCAAGTTTGAGAACATCTTGATGTGGAAAAAATGATGACAACTCATAGAGAAACTGAGGGGCTAAGGACAAGGAAGGAACACAAGGATGCAAAATAGTCAAAACATAAAAGGACATAGACTAAACTGCAGGAGTGTAGGCATGAATATCTAAGCTACACCCCCCTCGATGCCACACCAAAGTGCTGGTACAAATTGAGGGTTGAGTTACCTTGCAAAGACCCACAAAGTTCTGACAAGATCATGACAAGATGAATACCTCAAAGTACTACAAATTTTATCGTGACTATGATCATGACACAGAAAAGTGTAGAAACCTCAAGAAAGGAATTGAAAGATTAACTAAAGAGGGACATCTGAAATATTTCATTAGGCAAAGAGAGATGGAAAATAACCATCATAAGATTCTATTGTCTCTTCCTAGGGCCTTAGAGTAACGGAGACAACCATCGCCATGAAAGAATGAAGGCTCAGATGACCCACCATAACTCATCCTGGGGATATCTCACAACAATGATCATGGAAGACTATAGACTAAAAAATGGAAACCTAGTTGACAATAGGCATTATGCACCCACTGGGGGACAAGAAGTTAGCAAAAAAAAGGAGCATGGTATCGCGAGTTTAACTATAGCAGTACAAGATGGAGGCATTATAATAATTCAATATGATGATGTTCTAATGATCACAATTATGCTAAACGGATACGTGACTCTAGAATCATGATAGATACTAGTGCATCAGCTAACATCTTGTTCACAAAATTTTATAATAAAATGAAATGTGACTAACCACCCACTAAGGCATTATAAGAGGCGTCTTACATGCTTTCTAGGAGACTCATTGACATCTAAATGTACTATGATACTTCTCCTCACTATGGCTGAAGGTAAGAGAAGTTCCACCATGTTCATAGAGTTCCAAGTGATATGTGCAAGATTGTCATGTAACACTATCCTCAAAAGGCTAGCTCTAAATCGACACCAAACTATTATTTTTACATACCAACTAGTGATGTAGCTCCTGACGAAGTTTGGAATTGGCAATGCTTGGGAGGACAAAAAGCTTGCTTGTCACTACTATGTTGCACATTGGGAAGTTGAGAGACCTAAGAAAAAGGAGAAGATTGAAGAAGAAACTTAGAAGGGTCTAGAAGTTGCAGAGTGGCTAATCAGTATTATATTGGATGAGTCAATAAGGCAAATTGTCAAAGTAGGATCCTAGCTGCCATAGCCCACCTTAATCAAATTAAAGAAGTTGTTGCAATGCAAGCAAGATGTGTTTGCTTCATCTCTAGAAGATCTTCAGAGATGGACCCTTGTGTAGCACAACATAAACTGCTAATAGTCACAGGATCAAAGCTGGTAAAACAAAAGAAATATTATTTTACACTAAAGGGGCAAAAGGTGATCACTAAAGAGCTAGAAAAACTCTTGAAAATTGAATTTGTGGGAGAAGTTTGGTACTCAAAATCACTAACCAACATTGTTATGGTAAAAAAGAACAACAAGAAGTGGATGATGTGTGTTGACTTCAGTGACCTCAATAAGGCATACCCTAAGGATAAGTACCCTCTACCTATGATAGATCAATTGGTGAATTCTACTACCGAATAGAAGCTCTTAAACTTCCTAGATGCCTTCTTGGGATACTACCAAATCAAGATATGTCCAAAGGATAAAGAACACGCCATAATATTACAAATAAATCCTTAAAAATTGAATTTTTATATATAAGTCTATTTTAGTGTAATTTTGCAATGGATGACTTCAGATTGAAGATATTTTGTAGTAGAAAATATAAATTTTACAGATAGACCCTCAAAATATGTAATTTTATGAATAGATCCTTGAAACTTGAAAATTTATGATTAAGCCTGAATTTGAAGATTAAAGCACTATCTTTCTCAAAAATATAAATTAAAATATTTAAAAATATGAAAAGGCCAATTGGGGCATGGTACTTTTGCAAATAAAATTCTTCAAAAATCATGACATTATGTAAGGATTCAAAATGTAGGATTTGGCCAATTGGTTTGAGTCTACATGTCTAGGTTTTAAAGAATCGAAAAGATGGGTATTTACAACCATCAAGGTGACTTTTTTTGTAGAAGTGACATCCTCAGAATGAGGAAATGAAAAGATTTCAGTATGGAAAGTTCATGTTTATGGTTACTCCTATGAAATTGAAAGTGGGGCTAAAGCAACATTAACAAGTCTTGATAGCAAAGTAGTATAATATTCACTCAAGTTCAATTTTAAGACTTCAAACAATGTAGCTGAGTATGAAGTTGTATTGATAGGATTCCAGCTAGCCCAAGCTATACTTGCTCAATACCTCCAATTGCTCAGTAACTCTCACATAAGCAACCAGAAAAATCAATCGGTTGCACGAAGCCAAGGATAATATTATGGGGAAACTTGGTTGAAGTTCAGACAATGGTCTAAATCTTTGAGCCTATGGTCATTGTGCATATTCCTCGAGAAGAAAATATGGAAGCTGATGCGTTGGCAAGTTCATCTTTGGCAACTCACTCTAGGTGGATGCGAACAGTGTATGTGGAAACTTTGATTTCCCAATCCTAGGTCATAGGGAAGAGATTCATATTGTAGCCTAAGAGCCAAGGTAGATGAATGCAGTTGTGGAATGCCTCAACCAAGGAAAGTTGCTTGAAAACTCATCCAAGACATAGAGATTTCTACAACTTTCTCCAAAGTTTATTATGCAAGACAAACAATTATACAAGAGGTCACTTATCTTCTATTGAAATGCTTGTTACCTTCTAAGGCAAAATACACACTACAAGAAGTCCATGAAGAAATCTAAATCTACAATAGCCATATGAGGGGGCATAGTTGGCTCACAAGCTACTATGTCAAGGTTACTATTGGCATAATATGACTAAAGAAATCTTGAAACACACAACACATTGTGAAAGTGCTAGCTCCATGCACCCCTACATCAAGCTCTAGCCATGGAGTTGCAACAAATGTAATGCCCTTGACCTTGACATCTTGGGTTCTTTACTGCTAACTTCAAGACAAAGAAAATTCTTTGTTGTTGCCATCAACTATTTTACCAATTAGTTGTAAGCAGAAGCTCACAATACCATTAACCGGCACAAATTTAAGGAGTTCTTTTGACAAATCTAATTTGCAGATTCAGAGTTATGAATAAGGTGGTAACTGACAACAGAACACAACTCGATGGCAAGATATTCCAAGAACTGTATCAAGACCTAAAAATAGAACAGAAGTTCATGGCAATATAGCCCACTAAAAGCTGATGGGTTGGCCAAAGTGACCAACAGAATATTCCTTCAAGCGCTCAAGAAATGCATTGATGGACCAAAGGAGGCATGATTCAATGAACTACCAAACATCCTCTGATCTTACCAAACTACCACAAGGTCCACCACTTGAGAGTTTCCCTTCATGATGACCTATGGGGAGGTAGTCATTCACATAAAAACTCACCTACCCTCAGTCAAGGTTCTAAAATATAATCCCCATACTAATAAAGAGCTCCAACTAGAGAAGGGCCTACTACTAGAAGCGTGGGAGAAAGTCAAAATCTGAGTCATCACATATTAGTAATGAGTGACATGATATTAGAAATGTTACATTCATAACCAGCCTCACAATGTCAGTGATTGGGTACTGTGCATGAAAAATGTGATTGGCCAAACCATGGGGAAATTTTCTCTAAATTGGGAAGGAACATACAAAGTCATTTGTTGCATAGGTAAAGGAATATATAGGCTAAAGTAAAGAGATGGGTTATGTTCTCCCTAGAACTTGGCATGTAAACAATTTATGTAAATCCTATCAATAAAATGGAATTATCATTTCGACTTAACCATGCTATAGTGTTTATCAAGACTTAGTTACAAGTTCAATAGTTATCTAAGGTTTAAAAAATTTGGTTACAAATTTTGCACTTAACCGAAGTGTCAAAGCTTGGCCCCAAGACCCAATAACTGTCGATTCATCCATTTACATGTTCCACACTTGATTGTCAATTCATCTAGTCCACAAGATTCAATGACTATTGATTCATCCAGTTATCAGTTTCACACTGGACTATAACTTGATCCCTGACTCATCTAGTATACAAGATTCAATGGTTGTTGATTCATCTGGTTACAAGTTTCAAACTTGATCATTGATTGACCAGTTCACAAGTGTTAATGATTATTAATTAATTTTATCATAAGTTTCACACTGGACTATCAATTAATCTAGTCCACAACATTCAATGGTCATTGTTTCATATAGTTACAAGTTTTACACTTAACCATCAATTCATCCAATATCGTGATCAATACTTAATCGAAGGACCAAAGCCTAGATATAAGCTTTGCGTTTGGTTGAGAAGACTTTATTGCAAAACTACCATGTCAGACAACAATTTATGTAAGGTATACAATCAAAATCAAATAATTAGTATGCTTCACTATTAATCCCACCGCAAGGTAATCTACAACCTGGTTACACATTTAACATTTGACTGAGGTATGAAAAGCCCAATTTTTGGATCAACATCCAACTGAGGCATCCAATTATGGTTACAAATGTCATGCTTGACCTCATGAATCCTAGTTACAAGCCTCGTGCTTAACCTCATGAATCCTAGTTACAAGCTCTGTGCTTGACCTCTCTAATCTTAGACATAAGCAAAGTTAGGTTTGAAAGAAACCACCCAAACTAACTCACAAAAGAATCATCGAGGTGGTATGGACTATTGAGCTATTGTTGCTCCACAACTCGAGGAAGGTCATTCGAGCTATCACTTAGGGCACCTACCACCACTCAATTCCATAGTGTATGATATATGTTGTCTAAGATTTGAGCTACAAACCACCTCATAGCTCCCATAGCCCAAAGGAACATGTGTGAATTGTTATTTGAGGAGATTAACTAAGCTATAGGTGTTGATCACCACCACATAGTTTGAAGAAGAAGAATCATCTATAGCAATAGACTAAGTAAAATGAAAAACACTTCCATTAAAAAAAGTTTATAGCAGTCATACGCAGCACAACAGGTGATCTTAGAAGGCTCATCAAAAGTTTCTATCCTAAACTTCGGGAGCATCTCTTTCGATAGCCCAATCCCCTCTACTACAAACTCCTAGCCTCCGATCTAGGTTTTGAGGTAACTAACATGATGTGTGTTAGGCAAGGTATCCGAGGAATTCAATCCTCTACCTCAGAGATGTAGAAGTCCATAACCCTTCTTATCACTGCCTAATCCACCCTTTCAAGGAAGAGGTCACAAACATTAAAAGAAGGCTCTCAACAATAATGAAGCACTTCATACTAGTATATCTCACTCTAGTGAGGTCAAGTTGGTAGGAAGAAAAGGACTGAAATAAGAATGCTCCTTAACCTTGAGCTTCCTTAATCAACTTGAGGAATTCCTCACTCATGCGGTAATCTTGTACCACTTGGACCACACATCTTTTGGCCTCAGCTCATACTACCTCAGCATCTAAAGCCTTTTTCTTCTCGACTAAGAATAGAGTCTTTAGGAATGACTCATGCCTCTCCATTTTCGTGAGCTTAGAGTGAGCAACAAAAAGATTCTTCTACAATCAGGTCTTTTGCACCTCGGCTCATTCCATATGGTATTGAGACTCGACTTTGGTATGGATAGCCCGGACTGACTCCTTCCAAAGACATGAGTGAAATTTAAACATCTCTTGTAGAACATTGAAGAGCTATGACAAAACCAAAAGAAGTCATCAGTCCAAGCTAAAATTAGAAAAGAAGAAAGATCACCTAGAAAATTTACCCCTTCATGATTCTTGGCCACAAGAATGGCGAGAGCCTCATCTATCAACCCCTCTGATGACCCTAGTCATAGAGGAGAAACTAGTGCATCAGGCTCCCAGAGCTTCTGGTGAAATCCATTTCCTCCAAAGAAAAGTTGAAGTTAGTGAAACTTGGGAAGAATAACAAGAGTAGATAATGTGATTGCAAAAAATGACAAAAACATGAAAAAACTGAAAGAAAGGAAGTCTTGGTTGACATCCTCCACTATAAGATGAATTACAGCCTGTTGTAAATATTACATAAGGTTGACGGTGTTGGAATGCAAAAATGATTGAGCTCTAGAAAATAGAAGTCCGGGGAAAAAGATGAACTCCCTACTCACAACTCTTGTAAAGGCACACTTGATGGCCCAAATTAGTATTTGGCTTAATGGCAGGACTAACCCACCTTCGAAAGGTTAAAAGCCAAGGACATGTGATGTCATACTATGGCTTTACAAGATTCAAGGAGATGGGAAGGATCTCAAGTCATAATGGTCGCCTAAACTTAGCTCTAAGGCAATGATTGTAGGAAGCTAAAGCTACCAAATACCTTGTATTTTGCAAGGCACACCCCATCTTGCATCCAGCACCTATGTCACTCTAGGAAGATCCCACTACAAAGAAGTCTCCCAACATCAATGCTATCACAATCTAATTTCAAGGAAAATTGATGGAGGCATAGTTAAGTCTTTGTGACTGAGTTGTCTACTTGGTCAAAATGCTTAAGGAAAATGATGTGCCATAACCTAGATAGCTTTAGCCAAATTGCCCTACTAAAATTAAAGGGAGTCAATAAGCACACACACTTGAAACTAAGGTTATTATTTGGACTCCACAACCTAGTCACTTTTCTCATGAACAGAAGACCAAAATGTGTTGTCACAGTCTATTGAGGCTACTACAACTAGACTCTCATCAATATGCTTATATGGCATTATAAAATATGGTCCCTAGGATGATAACCATCTCTTGTGATACTCATTGCTTGACCTTCCACTACAAGATAAGGAGAGAGAAAGTCAAAACCCAAACTGTGGTAAAATATGTAACACCCCTAAACCTGAAGATATAAACCACTAAAAAAAGATAAATAATACAAACCTCTAAATACAAATATCATAACAAACTTGAAATAAACACAATTACAACCCCACCAATGACCTCTTAATTGAAAACAACTCTAGGCTAATCCTTCATTTGAAAATTCACCATACATAATAGTAACTATATCTCTGGAAGAAAAAAAAAGGTGAGCCAAAATACGCTCAAAGGTAGAGTTCTACCCCAACAAAGAATCAAATGATTTATAAATATCAATGATAATAATAATAATAATAGATCTCAAATATGATAGCACAACCATGATGATAGAACAATAGAATATAAAAAGAAAAGGAGTCATCATTACCAACAAGAGACAACCAAATCAACCAATACAACCAAATAAGTAACATGACAACTCAGGGAACACCTGACAATGGATCGTCCCAAGAAAAACCCCTAATCCCAGTATGAGTGTACTCTCAAAACTCACCAAGAGTCGTATCCATCTACACTCCCTATAAGTGGTGAGTGGTATCCACCTGCCATAGTGCATATGTCTCCAATACATCTGGAGACTGGTGATCATTACATCTGATGACCCACTAATCCCATAAGAAAATCACCCCACCAATATAGCCTACCTGTCCCTGGGGACAATGTGGTCCTAAATCGCATCCTCTTATCAACCACAACCAATCATGGGTATACAACAAAGGATAAGATAGCTCAAAAACATCACCACCATATAAGATTCATCAACAAAAGTATAGTTGAACAACTTCTCAATCAACTGAAACGAAGACCATTCAAGAGCATATATCTAGAAATACATATTTTCAACCTAACTTATCTTTTAACACATAATCATAAAACAAATTCTCAAATAATAAAGATATTAAATCATAACTCCAAATTGGGCAAACAAATTCTTTATTTCATTCAATTATGATTCATCCTCCAAAAGTACCAACTAGATCAAATCAACATAAATATACATAAAGTCCATTAATACTTTCAACCATAAACCAATCCTAACCTTAACTCCCAAATTGACTATTTAATTCCCAAATAACCTCAATTACAATGTACATCCTCCAAAACGACCAAATCCAATTAACTCCAACATTAATGTATATTATAATCCCTAAATTCATTAAATTTAAAATTAAGCATTCCATGAATAAAAACCACCAAATCAATCAAACTAATAAATCAATGTACTTCATAACCATTTTTGCATCTAAACCCTCATTTAATTTAAAAATTATTACTATAAAATAAAACAACAAATTTATATGCTAATCTTCAAATCAAACCAATTGCCAATATGGATTATGACCATTTAACCATAAAGTCACAATGAAATCCTCAAACTTATAAATCATAAATCAAATCCTTATCACAAATCACATATAGTCCCAAATTAAATAAGCAAACACCATAATAATTTCGTTAAATAGTATGTTGTCAAATATAATCTCAATAATCATAATTTAATCCTTTCATACTAAGTTAATTCTAAATCCAATCAACTTTTATTCCCAAATTAAATTTACTTCAAAAATAATTTAATCGAAGCCTCAACCAAGGCATGATCAATATAATCCAATTCAAATTTAACTCATCCGATACAATAAATTAGATTTATCACAAGTTGACCCAATCCAATATTTTTAATTCTAAATCCAAATCCTATATTTAAATTTAAATTCAATTAAACCCAAGTTTAACCACATAATATCTTTAGAATTTAAAATATCATCTCAATAAAATTGAATCCATTTAATATCAATTCTAATCTAAGCTTAATTAACCACATCTCCACAATAATCATTCTAGCATTATAATTTCCAAAAATAATTTCTCAAGAATCAATTTTAAGCTCATAAGATACAGAAAAATCATAACAATCAAAATGAATAATTCACTCCACATAATTTATGAGATTCATCACAATAATCTGATTTCTGAGAACACCAATTATGATTTATCAAAATCTAAGCCAATCTCTATATTATTCTTCATTACATCACAAAGTAGACATCAAATATTATTTTTGCATTATCATTATATCATGTAGAGATCAAAAAGAAAATAATTCCATAATAGTAGGGAGTCTACACCTACCTCTATATGTCATCAATATCCAAATCATCTCAGTCTCCATGCCCAGCCACAACAATAGTTGTCAATGTCATCATTAGTGCATTCTCTTCATCTACAGTTGCCACCCCAAAAATCTAAATCCTAAACATATAAGATCATCATATTTAAATATTAAAGGCATCGAACTAAATATAAGATCTAACTTAACTAATTAAATCTTAATCGTCTAATAAAAATCAGATCATAACAAAATATTGATAATACCCACAATACTTCATCAAATTACGGATGACAGATGCATATTTAAATCTATCATCCAGTAACTACTATCTCTCTAGACTCTATCTCTACATTCTCTTCTTACAAAGAATACTCTCAATTATATCTATTTGCTAAGTTAAACATTAGAGTGTCTTCTTTCAGATAACTCCTAACAAGTAGGTTTTACTCTATTTGTAGGTTCTCCAGTTCCCACATGAGAGCCATGAAGTTATCTGGATGAAATGCAATAGTGGAGTTATCTGGATGAAGTGCAACAGTAGCTAATTCCACTCTCTTTTGTGTGTGTTAGTCATACAACACATGTCGTATTCAACTTCAACCTCTAAAGGAAGTTCTTTTGAAATAAGTGATTTGAGCTACAACAAATGTAGAAAACTAACATCATGGAGTGCAATCAAGGTCAAAATGATAGTCAACTTGTGATTGGACTGTGTATATTAATATTTTTGCCAAGACAAGCATCTCTAATAACAATCATTGTGGTAGTTGCATCTCTTATCTCCATTTGCATCCTTGGCGATTGGTTTGATCATGAGAGACCAACCATAAATATAGAAATCAAGCATTCATCCACAATACTATCACCTATTATGAGTAGCATTCTCGGATCTGTAATTTCTACTACCCAATTTGGCAAAGCCATCTCAACATAGTTCCTTAGGTCCACACCATCCTTGAAGATATCGTCTGTTGGTCTCCTTCCTGTGAATATCTCCAAGACAAGAATTTCATACCTATAGACATCCACTAAAGTAGAAACTTTTCTGCATGTTTCAAACTATGTAATCAATTTGGTTTGAGTTTAATGGTGACATGTTCAGTATAGCATAATGCAAAGCAATCAAACTACTGAGTTAGATAGCTAGTTAGAAGAAACAAAGATGAAGAAAATGTATTTTTTCTGAAACATTGGTGTACCTGGTGCCACATAGCCAATAGAACCCCTTATACAAATTGAGCTATTTGAACGTAGTAGGGCTTCATATGTAGTTTTGCTTATATATCTTGTAAGCCCAAAGTCAGTGAGACAAGCATTCATCTCGATGTCTAGAAGCACATTGCTAGGCTTGAGATCACAATGGAGCATTGATGAGTGACAGCCATTATGAAGATAATTCAGTGTCTCTGCAACATCAATAGCAATATTCAGCCTTGGATCATACTTAAACTGTTTGATTGATGACCCTCATTTAATTTTGGATGTAACCATGCATCTAGGCTTCCATTCTGTTGGAATTCATACACTAGTGCATGAAAATCATTGCCTTTTGAATCAATATCTTCGCATGAACTTAAGTTTTTGACAAGATTTCTATGTCAATAACTTCATATGGCGTTACATTCAGCAATGAAACTATTTGAAGCCCTGGATCTTTGCAAATTAAAGACTTTGATGGCCACAAGAATTCTTCCTGCACCTAGAGTACCTTGGTAAATAATACCATGCCCACCCTTACCAAGTAAATTTGTGGAAGAGAAGCCATCTATTGCTTTAGATAATTCTGCATAAGTAACATTTGGGTAGTAAGAATCCAAAGGATGTAAACTTGATTGGGTCTTTGTCTCATCCCACCTTCTCCCATGAAGAATGGCAAATATCGAGTAGGACTAGGAACAACACTATGCCTACTACTGGGATCACAATATTTAGTGATAGTTTTCATCTGCCTATTACTTTAGGAGTTTGCAGGGGGCACTTGGGTAGATGTAGTTCAGGAATGCCCCCACAAACCCCAATATTTCCCAAACTTGAGAATTGGGTAGTATTTTTTGAAGATCCTCTTGATGGGAACCTCACTTTGCAGATTGTTGAAGGACATATTTAAAGAACTTAGAAAAGGAAACTCCTGCATGAAGCTTGGGATGGGCCCTGACAAGTTATTATGTTCTAATCTTAGTAGCTGAAGACCTTTTAAATTCTTTACCGATTCTAGAACTGATCCACTGATTGAGTTGTGTGCCAAGTCTAAATATTCCAATACTGTACAACTGCTAAGAGCAGCTAGGATGCTGCCAGATAAGTTATACTAGGAAAGATATAAAGATTGAAGATTTGTCAACTGACCAACCTCAAGAGGGATGGATCCAATCAAAGAGTTGCTAGAGAAATCAATATAATATGTTGTCGATAGACTGAAAATCTATGTTGGTATTATTCCTTAGAGATGGTCACAAGAAAGACCCAATAAAGCTAGATGTTGAAGTTTCCCAAGGCTTGAAGGAATTTTCCCATCAAAATGATTGTGAGAGAGGAAGAGAGTGCTCAATTGAGTCAAGTTGTCAAGGGAGGAAGGAATTTTTCCAAAGAACTTGTTGCTAAATAAGATCAAGCTTGCCAGTCCTCTGAGTTGTCCAATGTCATCTGGGATGGCTACAGTCAGCAAATTGTTTGCCATTAGAAGTCTACTCCGGCTTGTCAAGTTGCTGATTCCATAGGGAATATTTCCTGAAATCTAGTTATTGTGCAAACCTAGGTCCTGGAGGTTTGGAGAGAGTTTGACAACCGCATTTGGTAGGATTCCCCCTAGTTTATTCATGTCAAAATGCAATACCTTCAATTGGTTGCAGTTTGTTAAAGATTCAAGAAATCTCCAATCACTATCATTATTCTCAAACTGGTTCTACCCTAGATTAAGAGATGCAAGGACTTCTAATTTTCTAAGATCAAACAACATTTGCCCTATGAATTGATTCTTTGGCAAGTTGATTTTTGTAAGTTTTGAGGCATTGGACAAGAGGCTCAAAGGGGCCTCTCCAATTTGTTATTGCCTAGTAGGAGATCATGGAGGATAGGAAGTCTAATTCCAACATCAGATGGAAGACTCCCTTGTAGCTAGTTATTGTTGGGATTCACAGCGAAAGGTTTACAAATCACCATATTCTCAAACAACATAAAAATGAGGAGTAATACAAAATAAAAGAAAATAATTAAAAAAAATATCTAAGTGATATACGTGGTTCATCCAAAATCGGGTTAGTCTATGGGGGAAGTGAGAGATCTACTATCAAAAGACTTTATAAGAGTCTACAAAAAAGACTACACTCTTTTTTACCCAACTAAACTATTTCATCAAGTCTTGACAATGTCTTCACCTTCAGAGAGAATTTCCAAGAAAATACTAGGAGGAACTACTATGAGAAATCACCAAAAAGCACTAAAAAGACCCACACATGAGAGTCGATACTCTCTCTTTTCTCTTTTCTCTTTTCTCTATTCTCTCTATTCCTCTCTCTCTATTTCTCTCTAATTCAACCTCAGCACTACACTACATCTAAACCCTATGTATTATAGAATATTTATAGACCCTTATTGAGTCTGAGTTTTACTTTAATTACAACTCCTAATATTACATAATAAGTATTCAAAATCAATCATAAATCTAAATCCAACTTTAGATTCCTACGTTAACACAAATTCTAATTCGAGTTCAAGACATCCAAATTCAACAATCTCCACATTGGCTTAAACTCGAGTGTGCCACCATCACGAAGCTTCAGTCATCATCTCTCATCTAGCCCCTCCCCCTCGGATACTAGCTTATTCAGCTAATCGTAAGATGCGAGCTCAAGTCAACCTCAAATTCACTCTTCATGCCTACAGTCTTGTACTTCTGGAAGTCTTTCAGAAGACCTATATCTGCTGCAATAGTAAAAGCAACTCGAGAAAAATGTCTATCCCCCATCAAATTACTCTAAGTACCATGTTTCTTCTTAACCACTATAACTAACGGAACTCCATCTATAATGGTATTCCCTACCAATCAGTAAATATTGCTACACTTCTCTCCTTCTATCAGGATCCTAATATTATGTGTCACATTCATGACTCCATCTCTTGTTGAATAATTACAGCCTTTTGAGTCTAGTACACCAAGTGAAATTAGATTCTTTCGTATGTTGGGGACATGTCTCATCCTAGGGAGAATACAAACCACTCCATCAAATATCTAGATTTGGACTATTCCCACATCGACAGTCTCACAGGTCGAATTATCACCCAACCAAATAGTACATTCCTTCTTATTCTCCTCATAAGAAGTAAATCAATCCTTTCTAGAGAAAAGATGGTAAGAACTACCAAAATCTAAAATTCACTCACCAGAAGTGCCCATTTTTATGGATACTATATGAACGTCTCCGTCTGCACTATTCTCAAAAGTGTTATTCATTACTTCTATCACCATATTTGAAGACTCTATCTTCTCACGGTCCGAACAATGTCACCTAATGTGGCCATACTTCTTACACGAATAACATTGTACCTTCACCTTCAATTTTGATTTGGACCGTTGTTTGTCTTCTCCACATTCTCTCGATTTTCTTTTTTCGTGAGCTACCAATCCTTCGCCAATCTCAATATCGATATTGGAGTTTCTTCTCTTCTCATTACAAAGAATACAAGTTGTCACCTCCTCTATCTTGAGAGTTTCTTTGTCATAAATAATTGTGGTCACAATATGATCATACGAAACAAGAAGAGACATCAAGAGAATTAGTGCCTTATCATCCTCTTCAAACTTCACATCAACTTTCAACAAATCATTGATAATCTTATTGAAGGTATTCAGGTGATATAATATATAGTTAAACCTTCGCTCATACGTAGCATGTACAAATGTTGTTTTAGGTAAAACTTGTTTGTGAGGCTTTTTGACATATACAACTTCTCAAGTTTTGTCCAAATGTCCACCGTCATCTCTTCATCAATAACATTATACAAAACCTCATCAGTCAAGCTTAAAATAATTAAATTTAATGTTTTCTAATCGATCTACTTCGAGTCATCATCACTTATGTTGGGTGGCTTCTTTTCTTTACCCACTAACATCTTTTGCAGACCTTGATAAATAAGAATTGCCTTCATGTTTTTCTGCCATAAGGCAAAATTTATCTTGCCATCAAACTTCTCCACCTGTAGTAAAGACTTTGTCATCTTGGTTGTTTACTCCTAAGCTCTGATCCAATTGTTGGGATTTGTAGCTTAAGGTTCACAAATCACCTTGCTCTTAAACAACACAAGAAATAAAAAGTAATACAAGATAAAAAAATTTAAAAAAAAATACAACAATATACATGGTTCACCCAAAATCGAGTTACATCTATGGGAGGAGTAAGAGATCCATTATCAAAAGGTTTTATAAGAGTCTACAAAAAAGACTACACTCTTTCTTACCCAACTAAACTTTTTCATCAAACTTAGCAATGCTTCCACCTTCAAAGAGAATCTCCAAGAGAACACTATAAGGAACCACCACAAGAGACCACCGACAAGCACTAGAAAGACCTACACACGAGAGCCGACACTCTCTCTCTTTCTCTTCTCTCTATTCTCTCTATTCCTCTCTCTCTATTTCTCTCTAGTTCAACCTCAGCACTACACCATACCTAAACTCTATGTATTACTAGAATATTTATAGAATTTTATTGAGTCTGAGTTTTATTCTAATTATAACTCCTAAATATTACATAATAAGTATTCAAAATCAATCATAAATCTGAATCCAACTTTGGATTTCTACTTTAACTCAAACTCTAATCCGAGTTTGAGACATCCAAACTCAACAATTGGTTAACTGCTAATCTTAGGACCTACAATTTTGATATATTGTAAATCCCAAGAGGATAACACTTGAGAGATAGTTCTTTGATAGCTCAATGAAGTACAATACCTAAAGTTGGGATATGTCTTCTGGGATGCTTCCCTCTAGTTTGTTTACCCCTAGTGAGAGGTAATCGAGGGTTGTAAGATTGTCGAGAGAAGGTGGTAATGCTCCCAAAAGTTTGTTGTTCCCAAGCTCCATCACAACAAGATTCAATAGAGAATAGATGGATGGTGGTATACTACCTTGGAGCTAATTATGCTTCAAGTCAAGCACTACGAGGTCTGACTAGCAGGTCAGGTTTGTGGGGATGTATCTATATTTGAAATCAATTTTGACTGAAAATTAAATTTAATCAAATTTAATCAAAATATAGAATTGAATGTTACCATATTGTGATCCAAACTTGAGTCTCCATTGGACCAAAATTATAATCAAATTTAATCAAAAATTGGGTTTAATTTGAATTTGAATTGTTGAAAAATTTGGGTTTAAATTAAAGAAAGCTGATTGGGCCAAATATTTAGACCAAAATTAGTATAGAAATTCATCTGACCCAAAATAAAAATTATAAAATCTTTACAAACGGGTCCCTAACTAAGTTTTTTTATGAATAAGTCCTTGAAATAAAATTTTGTGAAAAAATCCTTGAAAGTTTTAAAATTTTGAATTGATCCTGTAAAATTTAGGTTTTGCAAAAAAACCTCTCAAAGTTTTTTATTCATAAATAAATCCCTAAAATTTCTTATTTTCACAAATAAACCCCTAAAATTTTAACTTTTTGCAAATAAATCTCTCAAAAATCTTTATTTGCAAACAAGCTCCAATTTTATTCAAAAAGGATCCTAAAAAGTTTAAATATATTTCTTTTATAAAATGACCCTCGAGATTTATAAAATTACATTTTTGGTCCTTTTTTAAAAAAATTACAAATAAATCCCTCAAAATTTTTATTTATAAATAAGTTAAAATTTATTCAGAAAGGCGTTGAAAATTTTAGAATTTTTATAAACATATCATTTTCTATAAAAGCCCTTGAAATCTACAAAATTAAACTTTGATCCAATTTTTTCAAAAAAATTTGTAAATAATTTCTTGAAAATTCATCATCTAAAAATAATACAAAATTTGGATATTCTGATTGGGAAAACAAATCCCAATCAAATGAATCACAGCCAATCACAAAATATGGAAATACAATTTAATCAATTATTACCACGACATGCTAATCATCAACCAACCTAATTTGGCAATCAAACTAATCAACAATTTGGTTTCAAATCTTCTCGATTTGGTGTTAAATCTTCTCAATGCCTATAAATTGATGAGAACCTGTAATCAGAAAAGACACATAACAAAGAGGAATTAGAATAGGAAGAGGATCACAGAGCCACTGTAGAGAAGAAGAAAAGAGAAAATTCAGAAACAGATAATCTCTACCTCCTGTTTTTGTTTTCATTGACCCGCTTCTTATTTTTCTTCCTCAACTAAAGAAGTGCTACACATGCTACTTTGCCCCCTTTGCTGATGCTCCTCATGGCCTCCATCCACCCGCCGACTTCTCCAACCTTGCCTCGCACCTAACTAGCTTGCCTCCCTTGCTCCCATGGCGGAAAATCCGAGCTACTCCAACTCATCTCCATCACTAGCTCCTCCTCCAATGGTGGCTATCTTAAAGCCCCTCTTCCTCCACCTCAAAACCCTAGCCCCCTGTTCCTGTCTCAATCTCCAATGCCTCTGCTCCCTCTCCTTTGCCTCATCAAAAGAAACTGCTATTGAGCGCCACCTCCACATGGAGCCCCTCTCTACCCTCGCTGGTAAGCACCTCAACCTCCATTACTGCATCCTTGACCTCATTCATGAGAATGACTTCGATGAGGCCTTCCTCCTTGTTTGCCACTCCATCTACTCCAATTGTCATCCCGTCGCAGCAAAGGCCGGTCAGATCCAACCAAGAGATGGTCAAATGCGACCAAAGAAACAACTGGGTCACCATGGCCTGGTCATGGGAAGCAACCAAGGGCATGGGTCTTAGTAAAGGAGAAAATGAGATATAAAAAGAAAGAAAAATAATAATAATAATAAAAAATTATTGTGTGAAATTTTTTTTTTCTCTTGTCTCGATTTTCAGCATCATGACCTCATTGTGACCACTTGCAGCCCTTCGAAGGCAACAATGAAGTCGGTAAACCCATGACCTCACCCTAGGTACCTACAGCCTCTCGAAGATGGCAATGAAGATGATGGACCCATGATCTCACTACGACCACCCATGACCCCTCAAATATAGTGATGAAGCTGGTGGATCCTCATCCTACCAAGCTAGCCTTTAGGCTTGCACCTAAGCCAACCTTCAAGCTCACATTCAGCTGCATTTTAACCAGCCTTCGAACTCACACTTAGTCAGATTTTAGGCTCACATCCAAGCCACCCTTTAAACTTGCACTTAGCCATCCTTCTGGCTTGCATCAAAGCCACCCTTTGGGCTTGCATTCAAGCCAACCTTTGAGCTTGTATCCAAGCTAGCCTTCGGACTTGCACTCTAACTAGCCTTCAGACTTACATCCAAGCAAGCCTTCGAGCTTACACCCAAGCTAGCTTTTGGATTCACACTCTAGCCAGCCTTCGGACTCGTATCCAATCTATCCTTCAAGCTTACACCCAAACTAACCTTCGGGCTCACACTTAGCCAGCCTTCAAGCTCGCAGCCAAGTTGGCCTTTAGACTCACACTCTACCAACCTTTGGGTTTACATTCAAGCCAACCTTCAGGCTTACACTCAGCCAACCTTCAGGTTCATATCTAGGTCAGTCTTTGAACTCACACCCAGTCAGCCTTCAAACTTAAACCAAAGTCCAGCAAACTTGGACTCTATAAAGGTCCAACACAAGGTCAAGCTTGACTCAAGCCAAAAGAAATTGAACTCAAAGATGAATCATATTAGTCCCAATGGAACTAATTAGGGTCAAATCGAGTCTCATTGGGTGTGTTGAACCTTCGATAATTCTCCAAGGTTATGAACAAAGAGTAATGTCATCCCCCTAACCTGAACTTGAATTAGATAAGGTCAAACTAAGTCTTGCTGGTGCGCTACAAAAGTCTTTAGCAATACTTCAAAGTTATATCCAACTCCTTAAGCTATTGGTGACATTGTCAAACTAAAAAAGTTAATTGCTAATATGCTCAAAGCCTTTGGCCACACTTTAAGCTAGTCAACCTCAAAAGTAGTTGATGATGCACTATTCAAGCTAGTCAACCCCAGGAGCTATTGACAATGTATCTTCCAAGATAAGCTAGCCCTAAAGCATTAGCAATGCCTCAAATCAAACTGAATGAAGGTAGACTTGAATTCACTTAGTCAATTAATCACAATGTCTTATTCAAATAAAGACAATCTACAATACCCTCCAAGTTGTCGACTATACTTCAAAGCTATACCTGACCCTCTAAGCTGTTAGTAATGCTATTGAGTCAATGAAGTCAACCAATAATACGCTCAAAGTCATTGGTTACATTTCGAAACTAGTTAACCCACAAGCAATTGATGATACATCCTTCAAGTTAGCCAACTCCACAAGCAGTTGACAATGCATTCTTCAAGCTAGTCAACCCCATAGGCAGTTGATGACACACTCTTCAAGCTTTTTAACCCTAGAAGCAGTTGACAATGTGCCCTTTCAATCTAGTCAACCCAAGAAGCAGTTGCTGATGAGCATTTTCAAGCTAGTCAACCGAAAAAGTAGTTAACAATGCGATTCTCAAAGCTATACCTGACCTTGTAAGCTGTTGGTGACACTACCAAACCAAAAAGAGTTATCACTTACACCTCATTGGCTATGGAAACACTTTAAAAATTGAAGAAGCTATTGCTTATGCCTTATTGGCTATAGAAATACTTCAAGGTTAATGAAGTTATCACCTACACCTTAACGGCTATAGAAATACTTCAAAAATAAAAAAAGTTATTACTTACGTCTTATTGGTTATGGAAACACTTTAAGGTCAATAGAGTTATTGTCAACGCTTTATTGGCTAATGAAAATACTCCAACCCAAATGAAGTTATCGCTAACACTTTATTGGCTAATGAAAATACTTCAAATCATGAATTTACCGCCAAAGCTTAAAGCTATCAAAAATACTTTAAGCCAATTCCAACAAGCCACTGACAATGTCATCCAATGAAGTTATCATCGATACTCAAAGACATTGGAAACACTTCAAACTTCTCCTATTTTCTTTCATATCTTATTGGATGATGCCATCAATACCTGCTAAAGACTGAGTCGATTTGAGTTAGATACCATGTGGTCCAACACAGGGGGAGCAGGGCAATAGCACACATCAAAGCTTCTTCTCCACTCTTTCTCTTTTCCTTTCTTTACTTCTTCCATGTTTCTTACAATTTCATGTTGACATTCATTGTGAAGTGAGGACATACCCTTACTTAAGCTATATATTATTTCTTAATATCAATCAAATAATTTTTTTCTTTTCTTTTTTTGTGTCTCTATTTTATTAGTTAGGTTTCTTACTTTAAGAGATTCTTGACAATCGTTCGAGTAATTAACAATAGGAGCTTGCATTTATTGAAAGTCATATTCTCACAACACCAAATAGTGCATTTTAAATCAGAATAAATCTTAATTTGTGATTCGAGATCACTCCTTAGGATCTCTGCTATCCTGGATGGTCAATTTTGATCCTACAGTCCATGCAACAAATTTGTACTCAAGTTAACATATTGCAGTTTGCTCAAGTGACTAATCTCGAAAGGGATATCAGCATTGAGTCAATTGTCAGATAGTTGGAGCATCAATAGGTATGTGAGATTGCCTATGGAGGGGGAGATGGTTCCTTCCAAGCCTTGCAAACTTTGGGGGTGGAATTTTCTGCAAACTAGTAGAAGGGGTTACTATTGTTCCATGAGCTGAGAACTCTCAAGGGATCCTGAATTATTTGGTTCTTGAAAGCAAGTAGTGTAAGGTGATCAATCTCGGTTCCTGGTGCGGTGGTCATGGTAGCATGTGATATGGATGACATTGATAATAAGCACAAGCACAAGTCTATTGAAAGAGACATAAGAATGTGATATGGGTACACTCTGGAGGTTTTATTTGTTCTTAGATAGAGAACCTGCAATTCAATATGTGAAGACCAGTATATATAGATTGCAAATCTTTTTGGAAGGACTAAGTGGAGGAAGACATCAGTTAGTTTCTTCATATTCCCACCAACAGATCTCACTCAAGTTGCTCCAAATATAAGCATCTTTCACTTCTCTCTCCATAAAATATGGTTCATTAGGTATACTGTTCTTTTCAATGTTTTTAGATGTCAATGATACAATCTTTTCATGTTTGTAGTCAGACATGGTTAACTGATTTTGCTTTTAGCTTCTACTATAGTCATGGAAATTGATAGCATTAGTTAGCTATTTAATGAACTAACCAGATCAATTTTAGTAATCTGTAATAAAATGTTGGAAGGACTTGTTGAAGAATCTAGCAATGATGTTGTATGAAACATGAAGGTATCTTGAATATGAGTGCCAAAATCATCAATAGAAAAATTCATGTCAACAAATATTTTGGAGTTGACGATTGTTCTTCCTGATAGAGGACATGTGGCTAAATATAAAAACTATTATCAAATTAAAGCAGGTCTTTTTCAAATGGAATCACACCAAAGATAATACATATTTTTGTTAAGTAGCTCCCTGAAGGTGCTCTATATGTAAGCTTTCTTCATTCTCTACAATCTAAAGGATTGTATGGTAGGTACATCTCAATATAGTTACACTACGTAGCTAGTCATGGTTTATTGGACTTTAATCTCATTTCCAACTTAAAGCAAGGAGGTATTGATTGATAGAGTGTACAAGATGCTTTTGGTAAACAACAGCTAAATCAGCTTTTAGCTATTAGCCATTTTATATATAGCATCCATGCCAACATTTTTTTGAGGTAGAAAGCAACTTTGTTTATCTAAGAACCTCAATTATGTCACTGAGAACTTAAAGACAAGTGGAGACTTTGAGAAGGAATAGTTTCTAATTACTTTGGATGGTTGTGAGTTGAA
This sequence comes from Trichopus zeylanicus subsp. travancoricus, assembly GCA_005019695.1. Taxonomy (NCBI): domain Eukaryota; kingdom Viridiplantae; phylum Streptophyta; class Magnoliopsida; order Dioscoreales; family Dioscoreaceae; genus Trichopus; species Trichopus zeylanicus. Next base: position 26,545 of record RXID01014878.1, on the reverse strand, counting down.
ATAGCCTCCATTTTGATTCTTCAAATTGATGTATTCTGTTGATGGTGTTTAGTACAACTCCAGCTTTGGTTTGGGGAGTCTCTTTTAGAACTCAATCCACATGGCCATCTCTTCTGTGAATCTACAAAAGAAGACCATAATGAAAAAGACCATCAGGAACCCTCTAGCAATAATTACTTCGATGCTCAAGTCAATTAAGAGCTTTCAAATATAGTGGAAATAAATCAATGGGCATTAGTCTCTTACTTTTGTAAATACAATACTATTTATAGGTAGAGAAGGTGATTTGATCAATCTAGAATTCCATAATTTCTATCTTGATCTTACTGAATTCTTTACAACTTATTGTGACAAATCCTAGATTCTCTGGGAATGATCTTTATGGATCATTGTTTGTTAGTTTCCATGAATAGTTAGTCACTCCCATATATGAATCAAGCCTATTGTATTTTCTTAATTATCTTGGGAGGAGTATCCACTAGATGAGCAGTCCTCATAATGTCGAACAAAATTGACTTCAATGATATTACCTCAAATGTTGACCTCAGTTACCTTGATTGGTAGCCTTGGTTGATAGCTCAATCTGCAAACTGGATTTTGATTTATTTTTGATTCATTGATCTAGCTATTTAAGCTTGGTATATCATTAGTGTCTTCCAACTCTGGACTCTAATTCCCAAAGTCAAGGCATGGAGTTAACTTAGTGGTTTACTGTCAGCTTGGTCATATTGACTTGGGACAAGTCTCCAACCACTTTTAATCTTTGGAATCCAAGCCACCACTTCATCAAATCTTGGGAAAGACTAGCCACCAAGACTCCTCAAAAAATGAGCCATCGATATGCCTAACCACGTGTGGCATGAATTATCGTTTGCCATGACCAATTGGAATTTGAGCCATCACCTTATGAAATCATACAAAATTATTAGGGTTTGTCTCCTTTCGAGATGACAACCCTAAGATGTCCTTTCAAATACTAAGGTAGTCCTTGATGTTGACACATGTACCTCATAATCCTTGCCTCAAACTACACTGGGCAGCATTTTTTTAGATAGGTGACATGTGTTTCTCAAGATTTGAGTGACAAATTTAGATTCCCATCTCTTAGACTTCTTTGACCTGGATCAAGCCACATGGCAAGAATCTGATGATTTAGAGAGGGCTACATAAAGGAGCCTTGATCCTTTGTCCTCCATTTTTGGCCATCTTACAAACCTGTGCCTTTTCTTCTCTAGGGAGTTTTTGCTTTTCATTTGTCAAGTTTTCTCCAAATGGCATCCTCATCTATTCATTCCCAAAGAGGGCACCACTCCTTCCACTAAGAAGCCATCAATCCCCTTTGCAACTCCAAAACAAGCAGCTTCAACCATTGACATCCAAGGTGCCATTGGGTCAAGCTTTACACCTGCTCAGACGACTACAGGACTACCGTTATGTCAACTTCTGAAGTGACCTGTTCTAGACCCCTTGTGGCTCCTGCCTTAACAACCTCAAACTCTGTCATGGCCTTCACCTCCAGGGAGTCTCAATTTCAACTTCTTAGTCATAATAGCTTTAATTCAGTATGTGAACACCTATTTTTCTTTGGATAGTTTGTCATACAAATGGTAGGATGATTAGAGTGTTGTACCTTTTATAAGTATTTCTGAAGTAAGGGTTTGGCTCTCCGAATCCACCATTTGAGAGAAAAACTTTAAGCACATGGTCAGCATGTTCAATTTCAGTTGGACTTCCACGTGTCAGAGGAGGATAGCAAAACCTTGAGGGAGGAGTTCAAGTTTGAGTTCAATACCTATTGGGAGATGCTCAAGAGTGGCTTTAGATACCCCATAATTTTACTCCAGATGTTCTAAGAGACTAGGATATTGCCCTAGACCAAATAATACTTAATGCCATGAAGTTTATTATTGCCTTTTGAGCCCTAGCAACATCAAAAGTTTTTGCCCCAATAGTCGAAATGTTTAGGGATACCTTTAAGGGTTACTGAGGCTCCAACACTAGAGGCTGGTGGTATTTTTTTTCCTAAAAAAATGGTGGAGACTCTTTGCCTCAAATCATACACCTATTCACTCTTAGAAGGATCACCCTATTAAAGTGTTTACTAGGATAGACTACGGACTTTCTTGTGGGTGGGGTGATCATTTTGCTCACTGAACTGAGCCTAAGATCTGTCTTGAGGTTCATCAACTTCTTATCTGTTAGGTAGATGAAATTTAAAGTATCAGGGTTGCTCCCATATGGTCTAACGAGACCTGTCTACTAAAATATAGTCTATATGTGGCTTGAATAACTGGTAGACACTTTGACCTTCATGCTTTAATTTTTATGATATATTTTTTTCTTGGCTATCCCTTTGTTTTTACCTCTACAAAACTGACCCACGTCTCATTCATGAACAAGTGTCTGAAGGAGAAAGTGGGAGCTCATCAGGTGGCCCTGGCTCAACCTGCCCACAAGAAAGCTTTCGAGGCAGAGGTGCCTATTCCTACTTATGTGGCCGCTTAAAGTTGCAGGAAGAGAGGGAGAGAAGAATAAGGAGGAAGTTGAGGTGCGAGCGAAGGTGAGATAAGGAAGAGGCAGGTGACATCTCATCCTTCTGACTCTCTATCCCGAGCCAATGCTGCTAGGGCCTCATCTGATCACCTAGTTCCCATATCACGGGGACAACTAATCATGGGAACAAGGTGGTGGACACCTCCACTCATGTTCCTCCTCCAACTCACATGGAAACTCAATGACAAATCTCCTCTAGACACTGAAGTTCCTTAGAGGAGAGTCCCAATGCCAATGAGTAGACCCGCAATATATGACATGACCTATTAACCTGACCCAAACTCGACCCAAATTAGATAGGTTTGAGTTTGTTATAATTGGGTTCAGGTCGTAATTGGGTTGACTCAATTATGATTTGAATTTTTTTGGGTCATAATCAAGTCACCCGTGCAACTCATTTATGACTCAACTAACCCATTTATTTAGGATCATAAATGGATTGGGTCAGGTTAATCCATTTACTAATTAAGCTAATTAAAATTATTTAATATTTTATTTTATAATATTTTTTATACTTATTATTTATAAATTAAATATTTTATTATTATAATTAGTTTTTAATGATATTGTTATGTTAATTATTTAAAATATGTTAAAATTATAAATGTTACTTAATATATATCGGATCGACTTAGGTCAATTTGAGGTAATTCGAATTGATTTGGGCAAATCAAATCAATTTAAGATGGATCAAATTATAATCTATTTAATTAAAAAGGTCAATTCGAGTTAAATCAGATCATAATCCAAATCTAACCTATTTAATAAATGGGTCAGTTCAGGTCAGGTCAAGTTATCATTTAAAAATTGAGTCGGGTTTAGATTCAAAAAATTGACCCGTTTAATAAACAGGTTTAGTTTGGGTTGACCCGTTTAGTATAATACTATAAGTTTGATCCGACCTAAAACTAACTTGTGAACTTGAATTGTCAGGTCTACTAAGAAGTACTTCCTTGGTGACTTCATGGGCAATAGGAACACTGTAATAGCCCAGCTCCCCAACGACGGGTTTTCTATGAGGCAAACCCAGACCTGCATCAACATAAGTCACTTGGACCTCATTCACTTTATTTTAGCTTTTCTTACAATGTCTAACTTCTGTCTTGATTGTAATCCCTAAAATGTTTTCCCATTATGAAGTTCATTAGTTTTTGGAGACCCGAAGGCAAGCGATAGCCAAGAAGTGAAAGGCTACAAAAGCTGAGGAGGATCTGAACCTCCTCTATTCTAAATTTTAGTCCCTCTAGCTCGACATAGAGGAGGAGAAGAACCTTCTTCGGGTCAAACATGACTCGACCTTGACAAGGCTAAAGGAGCTAGAGGATAGACATAAGGCCGAGATTGACAAGGAAAAGGATGAGGTGATGGCTTCATTCTGTCGAAGCTTGGAGTACAACAAGACCTTGAAACTCTATAGGCTGAAAGTTGTCGTCAAGTTCAAGGAGTGTCTAAGAGTAAGGATGACTCTCCACCAACTTCTTCGCTGAGGGGTACCTCTTCTACTGGGACACAGTGAAGAACACCCACCACGAACCCTATTTTGAGCCCGAGAACCTCCGAATTGAACTCTATGATTATTTGAGGATTAGTTACCTCAAATGAGAGTACGAGGAGATCCTTCAAAAGGAGGCAAAATTAGAGGAACTTGGAGAAGCCAAGGCTGAGCCCTAGGTACCTACCAACCCATAAAAGTCTGCTGAGCCCCAAAAGTCTTCAAAATAAATTTTGTATATTTTTCCTTCTTTCTTAATGAAAGACTTTTGTGCCCAAGTTTTAGCTCAGATGTAATGCTTCTTTCATTAATGAAAAAATCTTTCTCACTTGCTTTTCTATACAAGTTTTAGTTTGGAATGTGAAGTGTTGGCTTACACCTTCTCTCAACTCTTCAACCAAAATGACTTAAGTTATTCCTCAGAGGAAAACTAATTCGACCCTTATCGCACCTCTGAATCATTAATGGCTCAACTCTAGTGATTCAGAATTGATACTTCTTCAAGCTAGGACTCAAGCCCAAGAAACTTTTGAAGTGTCAGCTCGGGTTAGGCAAACAACACACTCATCTATTACAATTGTCTTTTTGGGTTAAGCCCCAATCTACTTTCTAGCTTATGTGAACACCTCAACTAACTGAGTCTAGGGTTAAAATGTAACTGAAGAGTTTATGTTTGACTGGAAATCCAAAGTGTCTAGCTGGGTGACTTAACCTAGAGCCAATTCTTGGAGTTTATGCTTATGGAGCTGAGAGGTCAATACCTTGTTGAAAGTCAAGGCACCTAGTTGGATGCTTAGACTACAGAACTAAGTTTTTGGATGACTGAAGAGCCAATACCTGACTAAAGAGTTAAAGCACTTTGTTGGATACTTCGACCAAAAATTCCAAGTTTTGGATGGTTGAAGAGCCAATACTAGTTGAAGAGTTGAGCATCTAATTGAATAGTTAGACCACAAACCAGATTTTTGGGTGGCTTAAAAGCCGATTCTTAGCTGAAGAGCCGAGACACCTAGTTGGATACTTGACCATAAAGCGAGATTTTTGGGTCCAAATTCGTTTCCTATCGCATCGTTGATGAATTTTTAAATAGATAAAAGAGAATCATAACTTTATTTAAATATAAAACTTTCTAAGGTTGTTAATATGCTAGGTTCTCAGAAGTACTTTGCCATCTAGAAGCTCAAGCTTATGAGCTCCTTGCTCTACAAGTTGAGCAACTTTGTATGGGTCTTCCCAATTCGAGGATAGCTTTCCTAAGTCATAATTGCTGAGGTCAACATGATAGGGCATCCAGTCATCTAGTTGCAGCTCTCAAATTCATACTTGAGCATTATAGTAGCATGCCACACATCTTTGGTACTCAGTGATCTTCATCCAAGTCTTCTCCTAAATCTCCAAGGAAAGATCCTTCTCAGTTTGGACATTTGCTTTATTTGACTCAAGATCATAGCTTTCTACTCATAACGAAGTGAGGCCTATTTCCATGGGTGTAAGTGCCAAAATTACATAAGTAAGCATGAAGGGTGACTCGTTGGTGGTTGGTATAATAAAGGTGGTATAACAAAGAATACAAGCAAAAATAGGTTCTAAATATGATTCATATCAAACTCCAAATTTGATATATATTTAGCTCTAATTTTAGTGCACGTCATATAGAAATATGTTTAAAGTTTGCTAGGGTAATTCAAAATAAACTGAAATGAGTTTAAACAAAATCAAGGGTAAATTTATCTTTTTTACATTTTGGACTAAATTTTAATGTGAAATAAATTTCTCGACTAGACGAGAGATAATTTTTTACAATAACGACTGAACCATAAAGCCTCATTTAAACAGGTTTGCAATTGATGATGCACTGATGTAAATTAAATTAGCCGAGTCGAAAATTCAATGAGAACTAAACCAAGACCAGGTCATGAGCTGATACATCTAAGTTAAAACTCGCTTTAACACTAAGGTGCGAGAGGCCCGACTTGTCTTGGCACCGAGATGTGAAAAGCTTGATGTCCTCAAGTAGCGACCTACCCTTGTGTGGGTCGGTGGGTCTAGAAAGGAGTTACACCAAGGTTCCACTAAGCTCGGGTACCTTGGTGCACACATAGCAAGGACCGAATAATTATGAAATGCAAACCACGTTCTTTCTTGGAAATCAATTCTGAATGATCCAAGATTTAAAGGTGTCCGTTATGAGAAGTACAGTGAGATTGCGACACAGAGACCACAAAATTTTGATACATTAAACTATTTTACACCCTATAAATAACACAGTCTCTAAAGAGGTAAAGACTAATGTTATTTTTCTCTTTCCCATTTTATTTCGAGATCATTACGGACTTAAGAAGCGGAGTGGCTGCTGCTAGAGAGTTCCCAATGGTCTTCTTCAAGATCTTCTTTTCATTACATATTAGTGAGAGAACGTCCTAGCGAATCAAGATTTCAAAGAGCTTCTCAAGCCAAAATTGATGGTGAACCAAGCTCCATCAACATTGATGCTTTAATTGAGGGTTACTCCACCTTTCTTCCTTGCTAATCCAAGAGGTCGTTGACTATGCCTCATAGAGCAGCACAGCCATCATTGTTAAAAAAATCCACCTGGGGGAAAATGGTTCTAGCGTATTGTGTAATTGCATAATTCATCTAGCAAGCTAGGTGGGCCAGCTTAACAAGCCAACTTGATGATTCATCCACCACAGTAGCCTCAGAGAGCTCCCTACAGACAATGCCTAACTTACCTCCTAGACCATCCAACTCGGTGACTCGGCATGAGTTTCAAATATTAGTCATAGCTATCCAGTAGATGGCGCAGCTACTTGAGATTCAAGCACAAGCTATGTAGAATCTACATGCTCAATAACTACAAAATCAAGCCCAATTGATGCTGAGTCTTCCGAATCATTGCACACAACAACAAGCTCAAGCTTCAAACTGAGATGCGACATTAAACTAACAATATGAGTCATAACATCATACCATAAACCATTCACACCCTAGTGGGCCTTATCACCAAAATCATCAAGACCTCTTGGTTGTGGCCCCACTTTGGCTTCAAACCTTGAGAGATTATAATGGATATAACCCCACATACGATCCAACTACTGAAGCCACATATTGCACGCACATTAGCCGAGCTTTAGCTAGAGCTACTTTCAGCGCCCAGAGGGAGGTTAGGTCACATTCAAGTCAAGAACTATCAAGGGCACTAGCTTACCCGAACTAGGTAAGTATGATACTCCATTAATCCCTAAAATAGCATACTCCTCTGTGCAACTAAAATTTTAATAATCTCCTTATGAGGTATATGATAGGTCGAAGGACTCAGCAGATTATGTTAGTATATTTAGGAATCATGACTCTATAAGAAGCATGGAATTTCACCATGTGTAAGATATTCCCCATGGTATTATAAGAACCAACCCGAGTCTCGTGCTCTAGACTTTCAAAATACTCCATCACCTATTTCAATCATTTGGCACACACGTTCATATAATAGTTTGCTCACTCATACCTCAGTACAAGGACCCCATTACTAACAGTGAAGTAGAAAGAGAGTAAAAGCTTAATGGAGTATTTGGCTCAATTTACCAAAGCTCTCCTCAAAATTACTGAATTCGACAGCTTCATCATCCTTGCTGCTGTAATCAATAGAATCTGACAGGCTTGAGTCTCCTATGAGATAGCTCATCGATCTCCTAAAAGCTTGATAGAATCCATTCAACTAGTCTGAAAGCATATCAATATCAAAGAGACAATTTCGGCTAGAAGAGAATTTGAAGGTAGCAGCATACCAAAAAAAGAGCCTCCGAAAGTCAAGTTCCTCAAGTCAAAGAACTAAAGAATCGAGCAAAGGGAGCATAGGCTTAAGTTTCAAGCTTACACCCCATTAAATAACTTGAGGTCCAAGGTTCTTGAACAATTAAACACTGAGACTTCCTACGGAGGTCTTTACCAATTCACACAACTCAACAATATTTCAATAAATCAAGATATTGTCATTTCTACCAAAAACATGATCATAATACTGAAGAGTGTAAGAACCTTAAAGATGAAATTGAAAAGCACATTAAAAAAGGGCACCTTGGACAATTTTTCTACCGATGTGAACAAGTTGAAGAAACTTATGCATGGGAACCTCATCTACGTGTCTCCTTGCAAAGGAATCCCACCATAGAGTAGCATAACCCCCCAATAAAGAAAGACCTTAATATGATTTTCATGAACCCACTAACTCAAATTAAAGCCTCGACGTCAACTTATAAATGCTAAACCATCAATAGGGGGTAGAAGGAGTCAAAGTACGAGACAAAGAGGCAACATTGTGAATCCGGGCATCGAAATATAGTCTTATTTATCAAGGACATGGAGGAAATTTTAATGCCCCACAATATGTTAAATAATTAAAGTGAACTTTTTGCACTTATTTACATTAATTCTATTTAGGTTTTCCAGAGGAAATTATTTTGATATGAAGTTATTATAGGAAATAACTTCCCTTACTTTTCTCTAACTTCTCATAACTTTCTCCTACAATCTATTATAAATATCAACTTTGATGTAATAGCAAAAGTATCCTAGATTATGTATTCATATATGGTTTATCATTATCAATGATAAATTAAGTTTAATATTGCCGTCCAATTTATTCTTCTTCTTATTATATGGTTATACAATTCTTAGGCTAGTGTGAATAACTGTAATACTATCGTATGAAATCAAATCTAATAGTCCTGTACATGATATTAGAGCCTCAAAGATAAAGTTTTGCATTCTTGGAAGCGTTTCCTTGGAGAAGAAGTTCATTTGGTCCATCGACGATGGAGTTTTGCAATTGAGTTGGTAGACTCAATATAGAGTTACTAAACTTCTCCAATTATAAAATTTGGAGGACATGCGTGGAGTCTTTTCTAATCGGAGAAGACTTGTGGGAGATTGTTGGCGGTAATTATCAAGTGGCTCTAGAAAAAACATCTGAGAATGCTCAACCTTACAATGGAGGATGGCTAATGCCATAGTCAAGTTTGTGCTAAAGAAATTCATTTCATGTGATGTCTTTGAACATATTATGGAATGCAAATCAGCAAATGAGATTTGGAGAACTCTTGATGGGTTGATGAACAAGAAGAATACTGCTCAACTTTAGTTGCTAGAAAATGAGTTGACTAATACAAAGCAAGAAGATCTCTCTATTTCTCAATATTTTTTGAAGATCAAGCACTTGTGCTCAAAAATTTCAATCTTGGACCCAAAGGAGCCAATCTCAAAGGCACCTAAGAAGCATTACATTATTTGTGGCCTTAATAAAGAGAATCATTCTTATGTTACTTCTATTCAAGGTTGGGAGAGACAGCCTTCATTAGTGATATTTGAGAGCCCCCTTGCTTCTTAAGAATCCTTTGCAAAACAAATGGTAGGAGGTTCTCTTCATTCTAATGATAATGATATTTTCTTTTCTAGCAAGAAAAAATTTCAGAAAAAGGAGAAAAAGAAAGATAATGAAAAGAAAAAAATATGAGGGGTCTAGTAAAAATAAAATTGAAAAGAAAAAAGTTGTGAAATATTTTAGATGTGGTAAGTTGGTACATGTTAAATTGATTTGTTGTGCTAGGTTGAGGAGTGAAAATATTAGTGGGAATGAGGATGTTTTAAAAGAAGATGTTGAAGATTGGAGTGGTAAATGTTTTATTGCAAATACCACTTCATGGATGCCTTGGCATCCATCAACTTTGATGAAGATTGGATTGCGGATTCTAGTTATGGACATCGCTTTACCAACAATGACTCGAGGTTCTCACATCTTGAACAATATGATAGCAATCAGGCCATCATCATGGCAGACAACACCATCCATCCAGTAGAAAAAAAGGGCATCATCACTCTGCAAAAGCAATGGTGGTAATCCTCTTACTCTCAAGAGTGTCTATCATGTTCTTGGAATAAAGAAGAATCTCTTCTCGGTGGCTAATGCTATGGATATTGGCCACTATGTCTTATTTGGCCCTAAAAATGTGAAGTTTCTCCAAAATATTTCTCACTTGAAGGCCGACATGACCCATGTTGGTAAGAGAACTAAATATCTCTTTGTTTTATTAGCCTTAACTTCTTATGTTGACAAAATGGGCCCAAACGAAGGAGCTTCTATTTGGCATGCTCGATCGGGCCATTGCAATATGAAAATGTTAGAAGCAATGGTGGTGAAGAAATTGGTTAATGGATTACCCAACATTACTTCTTTTGGTTGTGGCACTATTTGTGAAGGCTATAAATATGGAAAGGCACGTCACCTTCCATTTAACAAATCACTCACATTAAGAAGCGAAGCACCTTTGGAGCGAATCCAAAGTGACTTGATGGGACCGTGTACCACACCTTCCTATGCAGGCTCTCTTTATATGTTGCTTTTTCTTGATGATTTTACCAAATTTACTTGGGTATATTTTGTGAAAGAGAAGTCTAAAGTCTTCTCCAAATTCGAGGAGTTCAAGATGACTATTGAAAGTGTTCTTTATCAGAAGATATGAAGATTAAGAACCAACAATAGAGGAGAATTTACATCAAATAATTCTTCTCTTTTTGTCAAGAACATGGCATCAAGAAGGAATTATCTTGTACATATACTCCAGAGCAAAAGGGCTTGGTGGAGGACATGTAAATGTTGATTGCATGCAAAGAACTTACCTAAAGCCTTGTGGGCAGAGGGTATAACTTGTGCAGCTTTTGTCATCAATCGACTTTCTCTTAATCCAACCAATATGAAGTCCCCTTATGAGTTTTGATGTGAGGAGAGAAGCCTAATGTGAAGAACTTTAAAGTTTTTGGCTCTCCATGCTACATTGATTTACCAGTTTCCAAGAAAAGCAAGTTGGATGCCAAAGCCAATAAATGCATATTTATTGGATATGAAAGGAAAAATGGATGGATCCCAAAACTCATAAATATGTAGTTTCAAGGGATGTGGCGTTTGATAAAATATCTTTCTTCTATTTTCTCAAAATAGTTCTCTTGGTAGTCAATAATGGGAGGAGATCATGAATGAAGAAATTAAAGTATTGAACAAGAATGAGACTTGGGTTCTTGATCCAAAACCCTTGGATGTGCCCTATTTCTTGCAAATGGGATACAAGTTGAAGCAAAAGGTAGATGGTAGTATTGAAAGATATAAAGCAAGACTTGTTGCTTGAGGGTTCACTCAAAAATATGGAGAGGACTATGAAAAAACATTTAGTCCTATGGCAAAGATAACTTCTATTAGAGTGGTGATCTCTTTAGCAACTAGCCGAGGATGGAAGTTATGGCAACTTGATATCAAGAACGCCTTCTTTCATGGAGAGATTCATAAAGATATATTCATGGAGCAACCAGCAGGGTATGTTTCAAGTTCCCATTCTGAATATGCTTGCAATCTTAAGAAGGCCCTTTATGGGTTAAAGCAAGCCCCAAGAGTATGGTATGGTAAAATAGCCCAATATTTGTAATTTTATGATTATTTTGCTTCTAATTCAGAAGCTAGTTTGCTCATCAAGAAGCGAGAAAGAATGCATATTCTTGTACTCTTATATGTTAATGATATGATCATCACAAGCAATAATGATGAAGAATTATAAAACTTCGAGCCCAACTCTCCATTTAATTTGTGATGAAGGACTTTGGGTCAATCGAATCACATCCTTGGTTTGGAAGGGGAGAAAGTGAAGAATGGAATTCAAGTATCCCAAAGAGGCCATGCAAAGAAGATTGTTGAACAATTTTGCAAAAAGCATGGCAAAAAATGCTCTACTCCACTTGATATAAACGTCAAATTGAAAACGGAGGAAGGTAAACTTCTTCTTGATTCTCAACATTATCATTCTCTTGTTGATAGTCTTAGCTATATGAGGCTTGATATTTCTTTTTCTATTGGGCTTATCAGCCATTTTATGCAAGCACCATAGAAGTCACATCATAATGCAACAAAGAGAATCTTGAAGTATATCACTCTACACATGATTTTGGCTTGCTATACACAAAAGATACTCCATTTATTTATATAGTTATATGGATGCTGATTTGGGTGGAGAATTGGATAGTCGACACTCTACATCAGGCTATGTATTTATGAGTAGTTCAACATGTGTTTCTTGGTGCAATAAGAAACAAGATTCTATTTCTCTTTCCACAATAGAGGAGTACAAGACTTCTTCTTAAGCAGCCTAAGAGTGTCTTTGGTTAAAAAGATTGATAGAGGATGTTGATTTATCTATTCACAAACCTACTATCATTCAAGATGACAATCAAAGTGCTCTTAAACTAGCAACAAATCTGGCATGTCACGGCAAAATCGAACATATTGAAATAGAGCATTATTTTATTTGTGAAAAGGTGCTTGAAGAAACCATTGAAGTCTTGGAGATACAAAGCAAGGACAATATTATTGATATCTTCATCAAATCACTCTCTAAAGGCACATTAGAGTATTTTTGGGCTAAACTTGGATTAGTTTCCAAAAATTCACTTTAAGGAGGAGTGTTAAATGATTAAAGTAAACTTTGTGAACTTATTTACATTAATTCTAGTTAGGCTTTTCAGAGAAAGTTATTTCCATAAAAAGTTATTGCAGGAAATAACTTCCTTTATTTTTTTTCCAATTTTTTATAACTTCCTCATACAATCTATTATAAATTTCAATTTTGAAGTAATAGCAAAAATATACCAGATTATGTATTCATGCATGGCGTATTGTTATCAATGATAAATTAAATTTAGTATTATCCTCCATTGTCTTCTTATTATTATATGGTTATGCAATTCTTGGTCTATTATAAATAACTATAACACTATTTTGAGGAATTAAATCTAATATTCCTTTACACAATAATGTACTAGTGGTCTCGAGAATCTCAGACGACTACACTACACAACACATCATGATGGATATGGGAAGCTCAGAAAATATTTTGTTCACTTAGGCCTACAATCAAATGAAAATCGAGCAAAACTTTAAGCCGTATGTCGGGACGCTTACTAGATTCATAGGAAACTTGGTTATTGCGATCGGCATAATCAACTTACTCCTCATAGTAAGAGAGAATCCCAAGAGCATGACCATCAAATTAAAATTTGTGGTGGTTCAACACGCTCTACATGCAATATAATATTGGGTCGTCCAGTGCTTAACTAGCTTCAAACGATAATCTTGATTTTTTTTATTTAGTTGTGAGATTTTCAACTAAACACAGTAGAAGTGAAGTGTGAGGCAACCAAAGCCTTACTAAGAAATATGAGCCAACTTATTGGTGAAACAACTTCGACCAGAAGGGCAAAGGTTCTACAGTAGCCGAGATTAATGAATTTACCACTGAGCCAAAGAAGGCAAAAGAAGGCACATGCTAAACCTATGGAACAGCTTATTAACCTCATCATTGATGAGGGCTCAAGAAGGACATTGAACCTTTCTACACCAAACTGCAAGAATTCTTAATGAAGATATTTTTGTATGGTCCTCGAAAGACCTGCCTGGTATAGAATCTTTGGTCGCACAACACGAGCTTGCAGTGGTAGAAAATCATAAATCAATCAAGCAAAAAAAGATACAATTCACCCCCAAGTATCAAAGAGTCATCACTGAAGAGGTAAACAAATTTCTCAATATAGGATTCATTAGAGAGACTCATTACCCCGAGTGGCTAGAAAATATGATAATGGCGAAAAAGTCTAACAGCAAGTGGAGAATATGCATCAACTTCATCTATTTGAACAAAACTTACCCAAAAAATAGTTATCCTTCTAAAACCAACTCCTGAGTTTCTTAGACATATTCTCGAGCTATTATTAGATTTAAATGCATCCCAATGATAAGAAAAAAACAATTTTCATCATAAATTAAGGGACATTCTATTACATCATAATGTTTTTTGGGTTGAAGAATGTAGGAGCGATATACCAAAGGATGGTGAATAAGGTATCTGATATTCAGCTCGAAAGAAATGTGAAAGCATATGTTGATGATATGCTGGTAAAAAAGATCCACACTAAAGGATACTTGAAGGATTTAGAAGAAACTTTCAACATACCATGGAAGTTCATAATGAAGTTAAATCTAAAGAAGAGTGCCTTTGGAGTAGGCTCAGAAAAGTTCCTTAGTTACCTCATCTAAGAACGAGGGATCGAGGCTAATCTTGAGAAGATTAAGGTAGTTATAAAAATAAAACCTTCGAGTTTTATCAAAGAGATGCAAAGGCTCACAGATCAGTTGATGAGACTCGATCGTTTCTTGTCTAGGTCAGGTGAAAATGCTTGTCTATTTTCAAAGCTCTCAAGCAAGGCTCAAGATTTGAATGGATAGAGAAGTGTAGCCAAGCCTTCAAAGACCTTAAGAGGTACTTGCCCAAGCCTCAAGTATGCTATTAGGTATTGTGAAAATATTAATTTCCAACAAAGGCAAGTCTCTTTTGTTAATTACCCCGATAATTGTTAAAAATCTTCTAAATCAAGAAACCTAACTAATAAAATAAAATAGAAAAAAGAAAAAAGTATTCAATTAATTTTAAAAAATAACACATAACTTAAGAAAGGATATACCTTCACTTCACAATAAATTTTAGCCTCAAATTATAGAAAATATGAAAGAAATAAAGAAAAGAAAAGAGTGAAGAAGAAGCTCTGATATGTGTACTGCCCTGCTCCCATGCACTGTACTATACGATGTCTGATTCAGATCGATCTTGACTTGATCCTTAACGGATGTAAATGACATAGTTTGGCCGGACATGGAAAGAGATGAGAGGTGAAGTTTTTCCAATAGCCTTTGAACTTTGGTGATAACTTCTCGGACTGAAGTATTTCTATTAGCCCATAAAATATTAGATATAACTTCGTTTAAATTGGAGTGCTTTTATTAACCAATAAGGCGTTAGCAACAACTCTATGAATTTCGAAGTGTTTCCATAATCAATGAGGCATAGGTGATAATTTTATAGGTTTTGAAATGTTTTCATAGTCAATGAGGCATAAGTGATAACTTTACGAGTTTTGAAATATTTTCATAGTTTGTCGAGTGTAAGTGATAACTTCTCTGATTTTGAAGCATTTCCATAACCAATGAGATGTAGATGATATCTTTATTGAGTTTTGAATTATTTCCATAATCTATTGGACGTAGGTGATAATTTCTTCTTATTTGAAGTGTTTTCATAGCTTGTAGGGTGTAAAAAATAACTTTATAAGTTTAAAGTATTTCTATAGTTTGCAGGCCGTAAGTGATAACTCCATGAGTTTAAAGTGTTTACATAGCTAATGAGGCATAAATAATAATTTTTTTAGTTTGAAGTGTTTCTATAACCCGTGAGGCGAAAGCAATAATATTATGAATTTAAAGTATTTTCATAGTTTATGAAAAATAAGCAATAACTTCATGAGTTTTAGAGTGTTTTCATAGTCAATAAAATATATGTTGTAACTTTATTGAGTTTTGAAGTATTTTCATAACTAATGAGGCACAAGCGATAAGTTTTTCGGTTTCAAATGTTTCCGTATCCTGTAGGATGTAAGTAACAATTTCATGAGTCTAAAGTATTTCTGTAATCCGCGAGCCATAGGTGATAACTTTATGAGCTTGAAGCATTTCTGAAGTCCATGGAGTATAGGTGATAACTTCATAAATTTGAAGTATTTCTGTAACCCGTGGGGTGTAAGCAATAACTTTTTTGATTTTGAAATATTTCTATAGCCTGTGAGGTGTAAGAAAAAACTTATTTGATTTTAAAGTGTTTTTATAGCCCCTCAGGCATTAGCGAGAACTTTATAAGCTTTAAAGTATTTCCATAGTCTATGAACGTAAGCAATAACTTCATAAGCTTAAAATATTTTTATAATTAATGAGACATAAGCCGTAACTTCTTCAATTTTGAAATATTTCTATAGCTAATAAGACATAAATAATAATTTTATTTAATTTAAAGTAGTATTACCCACTATTGGTGGAGTTAGGCATAGTCTTGGAGTACTGTCAAGGACTTCTATAGTACACTTAGTGGAATTTAGTTTCACCCAGCATAGTTCTACTCAAATTAGTTCTAGTTTAGGCCAAGATAGTAATATCACTTATTGTTCATAGTTTCAAAGTATTGCCGAAGACTCAGCACACCCAGTGGAACTTAGTTTAACTCTATTTAGTCTCATTCAAACTAACCTGGTTCAGGATTGAGTTCGATTTGGAATCAATTCAATGTTTAGCACTTGATTCCAGTTCAAGTCTAAATTAATTCAACTTGATATTCAATTTTTGATTGAATTGCGTTTCACTAACTCCTTCTTGAGAAATAATGATATGTTTTGGTTATTCTCTACCCATAACCTTTGTTGATTGGGTTCATGTTGAGACTTTATAGCATGATTAGAGGAACCATATGAAATATCCATTCCCAAAATTACTATTAGTATTAATAACAAATGTTCAATTTCCAATAATAAATTCAATTCATCAAGATTGACATTAATTTTCATAAGAATATTTGTTAAATACTGATCATTGACCCTGGTTGGAGTAATGCTAATTTCAATTTGAGTTTAACCTAATTCAGTTCAATGTTCAGAACTCAATTTTGGCTCAAGTTTGATTCCATTTGATTCAGGTCAAGTTTGACCTTGTGTTGAACCTTTATCGAATTTAGGTTTGCATCTTGATGCACTTCAGTCCAAGTTCAAGTCAACTTGGTTTCAATTCAAACTTGACTTGATTCTGGTTTGACTTTGCTCGGCTTTTAGTTAGATTTTACCCAATTAGGGTTTGATCCAAGCTTAATTTGATCTAAATTAGATTTGATTTGAACTTGATTTTGAATTAACCCAACTCGAATCTGATTAGGATTATATATGAGCTTATTTGATTTAGGTTAACTTAATTTGGATTTCGGGTCTAGTTTAATTCAAGTTTAGTTTATTTATTTGATCAATTTAGGTCCATTTGACGGTTTATTTGAGTCAATTTAGTTCTACTCATTCACTTGCTCTAGTTGAGTTCAATGTGATTGAGTCACATTTTATTAATCAATTTAATTTGAGAATCATTGGCTATCATAATAATTTTGAGTGAGCCTGTAGGCTGATTTTAAATGTACGAGCTCGAGGACTAGCTTTATTTGGTAAGCTCAAAAGCAAGCTTGGAGTTGGTGGACCCGAAGCTGGCTTGGGTTCGGTGGACCCGAAGGCGAGCCTATAATTTCGGTGAGCCCAAAAACTAGCCTATAGTTTCAACAAGCTCAAAAGCTAGCTTATAGTTTCAATGAGCCCAAAGGCTAGCCTAAGTTTGGTAAGCTCAAAGACTGGCTTGAGTTTGGCAGTCCCAAATACTGGCCTATAATTTTAGCGGATTTGAAGACTTTTCTGGATTTGGTGGACCCGAAGGTTGATCTCTAATTTTGGTGAGCCCGAAACCTAGCATATAGTTTTAACGAACCTGAAGGCTAGCCTATAATTTTGATGAACCAAAGGCTGACCTATAGTTTTAACGGACCTAAGACTAACTGCGGTTCGATGAGCTTAAAGACTGGCATGAATTCGGTAAATCTGAAGGCTAGGCTATAATTTTGGTGGATCCAAAGGTTATCCTATAATTTTGACAAGCTTAAAAACTGACCTATAGTTTTGATGGGCCCAAAAGTTGATCTAAGTTTGGTGGACTTGAAGGCTGATCTATAGTTTTGGCTGGCTCGAGACTGATATGAGTTCAGCGAGCTCGAAAGCTGGTCTATTTTGGGCAAGTCTAAATGTTGACTTGAGTTCGGTTGGCCCAAGGGCTAACCTATACATAAAGCCATAGGTGGACGTGTTATTGATAGAGTTTTACTATCATATGAAGGGTCACGAGTGACTGCCGTATTCATAGAGATTTCAGCAACACACCAAAGACCGCAAGTGATCGCAATAGTGATGTCGCACAAATTAAAATAAGAGTAGTTTCTTCTTTTTTTGCGAACAACCTTTTTTTTTTTTCTTTCTATTTCTCTCTTTTTGCCTGTCATGCCCTATTCTTCATCTTCCTCACAAAACCCTAGTTTGTGCCTTATTCTCTTTGATGGAATCTCACTAGGTCATGGCCCAGTTCCTTGATCTCGTGGCCAAATTTGACTAGGTCTGTCCAAATCTGGCCTCAATCTGGTGGCGGATGGCTGGGATGGGCAAAGAGCTCGTAGAGGCTCATGGTTTGGTTGGACTATGCTTGGAGGGTCAAGGCTTGGGTAGCCATGGCTGTGGCTTTGGGCGGCTAGGGCTAGGAGGGAGATGACTACGATGCTAATGCGAGTGGGAGGCAGGGGCAGCTCAAGGCGACAGAGGAGCTAGTTGTGGTGTCGGCATAGGGCCAGGTAGGAAGTAGCAGAGCAACACCGGAGGAGTGCAATGGCTGCCAGGATGGTGTTCATGGAGTCTTGGCAACATACTAGCCTTGGGTGGATAACAGCAAGAGCTATAGGCCCAGAGTAGGCTGAGGACGATGGAGCTTAGGCAAGTATGTGCTAGTGCGAAGATGAACTCAATAAGGGGAGCTCGGGCAGAGTGCAACCACAATGGTGCAAGTGCACGATGGGGGCTTGCCAGGTAGCAGTCGAAGATATTCCTTTGGAGGATGAGAAAGGAAGGTAGGAGAAAGATCAATGAAAGAGAAAAAGAAAGAGAAAGAAAATTACCTTATTCTTTTCTTCAAATTTCTAGTTTCTTGATAATCTTTCGATTTTTTGATCTCTCATTCGTTTATGCATGTCTTGCAAGTTTCTCCATCAATTTATAGACTTCAAGAAGAACTACAATCAAATTCTCAATTGGTTAATTTTGGAATGTGGTGTGATTATGAGTAGATCTTGACATTTTTGATTGATTTTATTTTGGAAACATATTGAATTGTAATTATAAATGAATTGAATTGTCATATTTTGTGATTAGCATATAATCCATTGCTGGGGATTTATTTCCTTGATAAAGAAATTTAAGATTGGTATGCTTTGGATGCTAAATTTTCAAAAAATTATTTGTAAAATTTTTCAAAATATTTAAATCAAAATATAATTTTGTAAACTCTCGGAGCCTTTTTGGTAAAACAAACCTATTTATGAAATTCTAAAATTTTTAAGCTCTTTTTGTAAGAAAATTCTAGGGAAAAGCCTATTCGCAAAAGTTAAAAATTTCAAAAATTTATTTGCAATATAAAATTTTGAAGGGCTTATTCACAAACTCTAGATTTTATGGGATTGATTTAAAATTTTAAAATTTTTAAGGATTTTTTCATAAAATTCTTAGGGACTTACTCGTAAGAAACCTCGATCAAGCATCCGTTTGTAAAATTTATTTGATTCAGGGACGTATTTGCAAAATTTTTTATATTTTTTTATTTTGCTCCAGATATTTGATGAATTTTATGCTTAAATATCTGACCCACTCAACCCACTTCAGATTGAACCCAATTTTCTCATTAATTCAAGCCTAAATTAAAGTCAATTTTTAGTCAAATTTCATTGTGAGTTCTGTCTAAATGCGACTCACATTTGGGCTTTAATCCAGTGGCATTCAATCCCACATTTTGATTGAATTTTGATTAAATCAGATTTTTTATCAAAATTAATTTAAATAAATATCTCATTCACATCTACTTCATGAGTTTTCTCAACAAGGGGAGTGGATGCAAACAAATCTCTCATGTGCTTGCCCTTTACGTCAACATCCTAGGAGTTGACCATATATGGAGTGGACTCAATTTATCACAATAAGTGGACTTAATTTACCATAAGAAATAGATTTAATTTACCACAAGCAGAGGACTTGACTTACCACAAAAATGATTTTAAATTACCACAAAAAATGGTCTTGAGCTACCACAAAAAGTGAACTTAATTTGTCATAATAAGTGAATTTTAGTTACAACAAGGAGTGAACTTGATTTTGTACAAAAAGTAGACTTAATTTATCATAAAAGTGAATTTAGTTAGGCACAAAGAGTGTATTTGATTTACCACAAGAAATTGACTCTGAATGTCTTGTAAATGCAGACTTGACAGCTATACAAAATAGACTTGAATCACTACATAACAGTAGAGTTAATTTGCTATTTAAATAATGGTTTGATTGTCATGTAAAATGGACCTGAATTACCACAAGAGTGGATTTGATTTACCACAAAGAATAAACTTGATTTATCATAAAAAAGTGGACTTAATTTGTCACAAAAAATGGACTTGAGGTGTCACAATAAATAAATTTAATTTGTCACAATAAGTGGGTTTGATTTGTCAGAATAAGTGGACTTAACTTATCACAATATATGGGTTTAAGTTGTCATAATAAGTGGGCTTGATTTACTAAAATAAGTGAATTTGATTCGCCACAAAAAGTAGACTTGAGGTGACACAATGTGTGTACTTAATTTGTCCCGATAAATAAGCTTGTTTTGTCAGAATAACTGGACTTGAGTTGCCACAATAAGTGAAGTTGAGTTATCGTAATAAGTTTGATGTACCACAATATGTGGACTTGATTTAGCATAATGAGTGGACTTGAGTCATCACCAAGGATGGACTTGAGTTACTGTAAAGGGGTGGTCTTACTTTACTACAAGGAGTGCACTTCAGTTGCCATAGGAGTGGATTTGATTTTGTTACGATTAGTGGACTTGATTTGGCATGATAAATGAACTTGATTCATCATAAAAAGTAGGCTTGATTCGTCGTAATTAGTGGACTTTGAATTGCCACAAGGAGTAAACTTCGAATAGTATGGACTTGATCGTCACACAAATTGGGCAAGGTTTCTTGACCATGTTTTACCTCAAGAAATATAGAGTGTATGTTTGACCAGACATTTCTTTTTGAGAAAATTAGACATTCTATCATAAATAAAAAATAAATATTTTTTGTTATTATTATTACCCCCAGAAGCTTATGCATAGTATCTTTTGAGGAATCAGGTATTGATTAACAACATAGGCCTTTTCTCTTTGATTGTTAATCAGTTAGCAGGATTTTTCTTCAAATATCATTTCAACGATATAAGAGTCTTTCCAATTAGACTTGAATTTATCTTTCTTATTTCAATTTGGGATTATAAGTATTTTCAGAACTAAAACTATTTCTACCTTCTGGAAAGATCTAAACTGGTTCATCTTGTCGTAGGCCTTAAATATTTATACTTGATATATTTTTAGATTTTGCTGGGCTACGAGTCTTATCTCATCCGAGTTTAGCTCATTAAGGCGAAAATGAACGTTGTCTTTTCTGGTGATTTTTTTTTTGCAAGACAATCCTTAGACAAGGGATTTGTACTTCTAATGGCAAAATTACCTCAATTCCAATCATCAATGCATATGGCATTGATTGGATAGGACTTTAATGTATAGTGTGATAAGCCCACAATGCTTCAAAAAGCTTTTGGTATCAGTTTCTCTTGTTTCTGACGATGAATTTTTTTAATATCTTAGAATGGATTTTGTTGAATTCTTCGATAAGCCTATTAGCTCTCACATTATAGATAAATAGATATCTCCAATCTACCTTATGACAATGCGCAAATTGTCCTACATTGAAATTTCTGAAGGATGATCAGTTGTCGAAAATGATCCTTTGAGAGACAACGAATCAGTACAAAATATTTTCTTAAAAGAAGCAAATAAAAATATCCATTTTTACCTCTTTCAATGGAATTACTTTAGTTCACTGAGAGAAATAGTAGTCACTGCTAGTATGAAATGGTAATCTTTAGAAGAAAATGGTTCGATTGGGCCAATGATATCTACATCCCATATATCAAATGACCGTAAGGATACTATTGGATGTAGAGGATTTGAATGTTGATGAATAAAGTGATGCAGCGGGAAGAGGGGGCACGAGGGGTCGGAAAAAGAGCACCGTCTTCTCTTGATGCAGAGGCATAAAGCACGAGAGATAGGGAGAAGATCACCGTCTTCACTTGATGCAGCGGGAGGAAGGCATGAGGAATAGGGAGAAGATCACCGTCTTCTCGCAATGATAGATCCGCTTGATGTAGTCGGAGGGGGCACAAGGGATAGGAAGAAGATCACCATCTTCTCACCACGATAGATCATTGAATCCACAAGGAAGATAAAAAGGGAACAAACCCAAAATAAGATAATATTATTGATAGAAAAGTCTTCTTTTTTCTTTTGTTACAACCTTGGCTGTATATATAACCCTCTAATAAACTTAGAGACCTACTTGGTGTAGACTAAAAATAGGACTTAGACTCTACTGATAATTCTACTTAACATATCTTAAATAAAGATATAAAAATCCTATTTCTTATTGTGCTAGGACTGTTATTGACTCGGACTGATAAATAAATCCTAATTTTGATCAACATAAGGTCCGAATTATCCAAAATAGTAAATAAGAGACTTGTAGAAATCAATATCACCTTTCCAACGGATAGTTATTTTCTGAATTTGGATCAATATTTTAGGAGATATGACCTTTGGACTGTAGCTGTACGAATCTTGACGGATCCTAATTGGAGTTGGAATTCAACTTGGACTGGATCTCTAATTTTACTGTAAAAAAAGATGTAACTGTCCTACATCAGACCCCTCCACTTGCAAAAGACTTGTCCTCAAGTCAAAGATTGGAGTCTCCGTTGGTGTAGTTGTGCTCCCCTTGAACTCTTTCCAACATAAAACTTGATGATGTAAACCAATAAGATTTCTTCGAGTAACATCTTCAGCACTTTGATTTCCTATTTTCCTTCGACACAACCACTTAAACTTTTGCAGGATTCCTTTTGACCTTATTTGAAATAAATTTTTTGTACACACCAACTTATGATTTATTCTCATGCAATGAAAGTATTCTTCGCAAGTTTGCTGACAATTGCAACAATAATTTGGATATGCCATTGCAAATTTCGAATCTTGCATAGTGATAACTTCTGTAGAAATTTTCTCTAGTTGTTTAAGAAAGTTGGCTTTTGATGACTTCAAAGAATAATCTTGAGTAGCACAGTCAATATTTTCACAAGTAGAAAACTCTTTCTTGCAGCCTTCAAGATTATCAACTGATTTATATGAATTCTCATAGATAGTCTCTTGAAAATTTTCCGTAACATCCAAAGCTACTTTTGTATGATCTTCTAATTCATCAAAGAAAGAATCTTTGGGGCTCTCAATAAATTCTTCACTAGTTTGTTTGTCTTCCACACGATCCACAGCCTCTTCTTTGACTTGATAATTCAATATTAGAGGAAAGTTACTAAGATGTGGAATTAATACCTCATGGTTGTCTCCACTGATTTCAATGGCAGAAGCCTTTGGATGAGAGATCTGTTTTACCTGATTTTGATCCCCTTTTGAGAACTTTATATTGAATAGTTTAAGCATCTTCAGCCATGAGCGAATTTTTGGTTTGCCTTCACGTGTTCTTTGGACTTGAATTTGCTCCCACCAAGATGAAGCATAACCATCAAGCTTGTATTCAACAATTTTCACCTTCTTCTCTTCAGGAATCTCCATAAACTTAAAGAAGTTCTCAACTTTATCGATCCAAATAAATAAATTCTCATAGCCATGAAAGTATGGAATATTCACCTCACCATGGTTTTGGTTTTCTTGAATAGCTTCGTCTGTTGATCTCCAAGACATCGGACCGCGAGCCTCTTCGACGATCAATTGATGAACTTGGTTCTTAGTTTCAATCTGTTTCAAAGCTTCATACTTCCTAGTGATAGAAACAAGAAAATTTTGTTTAATCAAATCTCGAATTTCATAATCTCCTAGATCACTGTCCATGGAGTTGTTGCCACCAACTACGATCAATGGAGTCGAGCTCAGGAACAACGTCGCTCTGATACCACTTGATGCAGCGGGAAGAGGGGGCACGAGGGGTCGGAGAAAGAGCGCCGTCTTCGCTTGATGCAGAGGGAGAAAGCACGAGAGATAGGGAGAAGATCACCGTCTTCACTTGATGCAGCGGGAGGAAGGCATGAGGAATAGGGAGAAGATCACCGTCTTCTCGCAATGATAGATCCGCTTGATGTAGCCGGAGGGGGCACAAGGGATAGGAAGAATATCACCGTCTTCTCACCACGATAGATCCTTAAATCCACAAGGAAAATAAAAAGGGAACAAACCCAAAATAAGAGAATATTATTGATAGAAAAGTCTTCTTTTTTTTTTGTTACAACCTTGGGCTGTATATATAGCCCTCTAATAAACTTAGAGTCCTACTTGGTGTAGACTAAAAATAGGACTTAGACTCTACTGATAATTCTACTTAACATATCTTAAATAAAGATATAAAAATCCTATTCCTTATTAGGCTAGGACTGTTATTGACTCGGACTGATAAATAAATCAAAATTTTGATCAACATAAAGTCCGAATTATCCAAAATAGTAAATAAGAGACTTGTAGGAATCGATCTCAGCTTTCCAACGGATAGTTATTTGCTAAATTTGGATTAATATTTTAGGAGATATGACCTTTGGACTGTAGCTGTACGAATCTTGACGGATCCTAATTGGAGTTGGAATTCAACTTGGACTGGATCTCTAATTTTACTGTAAAAAAAGATGTAACTGTCCTACATCATAAAGTCACTGTGAATTTAGCATAGATGGTATTTTCTCATGTATTCAATGTAATCTCTTACCATCATGGGCCAATAGTAGCCCACATACTTAATCTTCTTCATCATTTTGGGCTTAATTATGAGCCCCACAAACCTCAGAATGCATCTTATATATAACTTCTTTGATTTCTTTATTTGAAAGACAGTGTAGAATTAGTTGATTGAAATATGATTAGCCATAGTTTTATAAATCAAGAGATTCAGACACATTAACTAAAAGTTGGAAAAACTAGGAAAATTGGATTAAGTCGTATGATGCTCATGCACAATATATGCAAATACAGAATACATAACAAACTACAAAAATCTTAGAATAAGCCATATGCATCGGGAAATTATTAGGCATAATCTGCTATGGGGCACCTAAATGATGAATAGATTCTGCAAACACAAACACAACAAAAAGGGAAAAAAATAATAACAGAGAATGATGAATAACATTCACCAATCTGTGGTTTTTTTTATTAGTTTAGATTCAGTCTTCTCATATTTGATGTTGAAGACTGAGTTTCTTACTTGTCTATTATGGACTATGATTAGAATTTCTTCTTGATTAGTATCAGCTAGTGTCTTATCTAATTTGGCTAAGAAATCCACTTCCACATTAACAAACTGGGAAATCCTAGTTATTTGACATGGGGGATTTGTTGTTTGATTTTGGAATGTGATGTGATTATGAGTGGATCTTGACATCTTTGATTGATTTCATTTTGGAAACATACTGAATTGTAATTATAATTGAATTGAATTCCCATACTTTTTGATTGACATGTAATTCATTGATCGAGATTTGTTTCCCTAATGAAGAAATTTAAGATTTGTATTGTTTTTGGATGCTGAATTTTCAAAGAGGTTATTTGCAAAATTTTTTGAAAATCTTGGACCAAATGTAATTTTGTAAACTTTAGGGGTCTTTTGATAAAAAGGACCAATTTATGAAATTCTAAAATTTTCATGATCCTTTTTGTAAGGAAATTTCTGATAGGAATCTAGTTGTGAAAGTTAGAAATTTTAGAGATTTATTTGTGATATAAAATTTTGAGGGGCTTATCCATAAATCCTAAATTTTTTGAGGATTGATTTAAAATTTTAGAACTTTCAAGAACTTTTTTGTAAAATTTTTATCTCATGGACTTGCTCGTAAGCAAACCTCGATCAAGTACCCATTTGTAAAATATATTTGGCTAGAAAGCTATTTGTAAAGATTTTTATATTTTGTCATTTTGCTCTAGATATTTGATAAATTTTTAGCCCAAATATCTAGCCCACTCAACCTACTTTAGTTCAAACCTGAATTTTTCATTAATTCAAGTTCAAATTGAACTCAATTGTCAATTGAACTTGACTATGAGTTATATCCAAATTCAATCCATATTTGGGTCTTAATCTAGTAGCATTTTTTACTATATTTTAACTAAATTTTGATTAAATCAAATTTTTGGTTAAAATCGACTCAAACAACACACTGCAAAGTCAAAAACTTTGGAAAGATTACTTAAATAGTCCATCGAATTAATCCAATTTAAGATAACTTTCAAGGCTCAAAAAACTATTAAAGCACAAGCTCTAGTGGACTACATACTGGAGACCACGTCATACCTAACTGGATCAGAATTTGAACCATGGGAGGTTTAGGTTGATGGCTTATCTTGCGAGTCAAGTTGTTGCATCAAAGTTATCCTCCAAATCCAGATGAAAGGGTGGTCAAGTATTCAACTCGGTTAAAATTTGAGACACCATTTGATTTGGAATCAGGATTAGGATCAAGACTAGTGAACCACTTTTCTAAACTAATATTTTTTTATTAAAATTAATCCTATAATAATTTAAAAAAAAACTATTTAATTTTTTATAAAAATTTAATTTAATAATGCATGAAAATAAATAATATTAATTTTATAAGAAAAAATTT
>RXID01014876.1:92431-108128 GCA_005019695.1 Trichopus zeylanicus subsp. travancoricus | reverse complement strand
AACAACAACAATAACTACTACTACTACTACTTCTATCACTACTACTGTTGTTGCTGCTACTACTACCACTACTACAACAACTACTGCTACTTCTCCTACTACTTCTACTACGGCTTGTACTACTATTGCAACTACACTGCTATTACTTCTACTACTACTTCAACAACTACTACTACTGCTACTATGGCTATTACTGCATCTACTAATACTACTACTACAGCTACTAATACTACTATACTACTATAACTACAGCTATGACTGCCTCCACTATAATAACTATTACTACTGGAACTTCTGCTACTACTCCTATTGCTGCGATTGCTACTACTACTGCAAATACAACAACTCTGACTACAACTATTGCTACTTCTTTTATTATTGCTGCTACTACTATTATTACTACTACAACTACAACAACTCTTACTACTACTGCCACTTTTCCAATAATAACTACTATTACTTCTCGTACTACTACGACTGCTACTGCTACTACTTCTGGTATAACAACAACTATTACTACTACTACTTCTACTACTACAACTACAACCACTACTACTTCTACTAATACTACTACAACAACAACTACTACTACGGCTATAGCTATCACTACTACTACTACTACAACTCGCGCTACTACTACTATTGTTGCTATTGCCACTACTTTTTCTAATACTACCATGGCTTCTACTATTACGGCTAACACAACCACAACTGCTACTATTACGGCTACCGCTACTATAATTACTACTACTACAACTACTACTAGTACTACCACCACCACCACTACAACTACTACTACAACTAATCATACACCTAATGCTATTGCGACTATTACTTATTTTACTACTGGAACTACCACTACTGCTACTTCTAGTACTACTACTTCTACTTCTACCACTACAACAACTACTACAACTACTACTTTAACTACTACTACTTATACTCGTACTTCTGCTATTGCTACTACTACAACAACTACTACTTCTACATCTACTACTGCTAGTACTGCTGCAATTAGTACTACTACTACTACTACCGCAACTACTACTGCAACTACAAGTACTACTTTCGCTACTATAACTAATCCAATAACTACTACTATTACTAATACTGCAGCTGTAGCTACTAATACTTCTACTTCTGCTATTGCTACTAGTACTTCTTTTCATACAACTACTAATTTTGCTACTAGTATTTGCTACTCCTACTTCTACTATTACTACTACTATTGCTACTGGTGCTACTACTGCTACTACTGCTACTGTTAGCACTAAAATGACTACTACTATTGCTACTATAACTACCACTATTACTACTACTATTACTACTAGTACTACAACTACTACTACTACTGCTACTTTTGATTCTGCTGCTACAACAACAACTACTACTACTGTTGTTGCAACTATTACTACTAATACTATTGCTGCTCCTACTATTACTGCTACTGCTACTACTGTAGTTGTTGCAGATGCTACTACTACTACTACTACTTGTTCTACTACTACAACTATAGTTGCTGCCACTATTAATGCTACTACTACGACGACAACAGGGAATACTACTACTACTGCGACACTACTACTTTTGTTGCTGTTGCCGCTACTACTAGGGCGACTACAACTATGGTAGCTGTGACTACTGCTATTACTACTGCTACTACTACTATTGCTACCGCTAATGTTACTACTATCACTACTACTACTACTACTACTACTCATACTCCTATTACTACTCCCCCTACTACTACAAGTACTACTACTACCACTCCCGCTACTACTACTACTATGATTACTACTACCACTTCTACTACTAGGACAACTACTACTACTGCAACAACAACAACAACTACTACTACTACTACTACTACTACTTCTACTGCTTCTACGACTATTACTTTCACTAATACCACTACAACTTCTACTACTAATACTACTACTACTATAGCTGCTACTGCTACTAATGCTGCTATTGCTTTTGCTGCTGCTACCACTACTACTACCACAACTCCTCCTACTACTACTACACCTACTACAACAAGTACCATTACCACTACTACTAATATTGCTACTACGACTAGTACTACTTCTACTACTACCACCTCTGCTACTACCAATACTTCTACTCCTACAACTACTATTACCACTATTGTTATGGCTTCTGCTACTATTACTACTACCGCTACAACTACTACTAATGTTATTGCTACTACTACTACTACTACTACAAAAATAACTATTACTGCTACTACAGGTAGTACTACTACTACTGTTACTACTACTACTACTACTACTTTTGCTGCTGCAACTACTACCACTGCTACTACTAGTGCTGCTACTTCTACTACTACTTCTTCTCCTGCTACTACAATAGCTTGAACCACCACTACTATTATTGTTACAACTACTACTACTTTTACTACTACTCCTCCGCCTACTACTACTTAGGCTACTACTAATGCTACTACTTCTACTACTACTACTACTACTACTACTATTACTACTACTACTGAGGCTGCTACTACTACTAAGGCTACTATTACTACTATTACTAGTATTACTACTACTATTGCCACTACTTCTACTACTACCACTACCAGAACTTGACTGCTAGTCGGGCTACTGCTACAACTATTACTTCAACCACCACTACTGCAGCTCCTACGACTTCTGCTACTATAGCTACAATTACCACTACTACTGCCACGGCTACTGTTATTAGGACTGCTACTACAGCTACAATTACCACTATTACTGCTACGACTGCTACTACAGATACCACTACTACTACTACTATTACAATAAATACTACAACTGCTACAATTGATTCTCCTGCAATAGCACCTTCTACTACTACTAATGCTACTGCTGCTACTTCTATTACTACTATTGCTACTAATAATGCTACTCCTGCTACTGCTGCTGCTGCTGCTATGGCTACTACAACTACTACTAAAACTACTACTACAATAATTACTACAGCTGCTACTGCTACAACTACTACAACTGCTACTACAATGACTATTACTACTACTTCTGCTATTGTTGCTACTACTAGCGCTACTACAACTATAGTTGCTGTGACTGCTGCCACAACTACTGCTATTACTGCTGCTCTCGCTCTTATAACTACTACTGTTGCTGCTGCTCTTGCTCTTATAACTACTACTACTGTTGCTGCTCTTGCAACTACTAATGCTAGTACTACTACAATGACCACTACTACTACTACTATGAGTATTACTACTTCTACTACAACGACAACAACAATAACTTCTTCTGCTACTACTGCAATTACTACTGCTACTACAACTGCTAGTACTACTACTACTTCTACTACTGCTACTGCTACTAAGAATATTACTTCAACAACTACTACTACTACTACTTGTACTACTAGTACCAAAATTACCAGTACTACTATTACTAATGCCACTATGACTACTACAACTACTACTACGACTACTACTACCACCACCACTACTGCTACTACTACTAGTATTACTACTTTTACAATTGCAACTACAGCTACTACTACTACTAGTACCACAACTACTGCTACTACTACAACTACTACTACTATAACAAATACTATTACTAGTATGACTAGTACTTTTACTATTACTACAACAACTACTACTATTATTACTACTATTACTACTACTCCTACAACTGCTATTCTTGCTAATACTACTATTATTATGACTCCTGCTGCTACTACTACTATTACAGTTACTACTTCTACTACTTCTACTACTACTTCCATTACTACTGCTACTACTACTTCTTCTATTGCTACTCCTACTACTACTCCTACTAGTACTACTACAACTCCTACTACTACTACGGCTACTATCACTGCTACTGCTACTATTGCTACTGCTACTATTGCTACTACTAATATTGCTACTATTACTACTACTGCTACTACTACTACTACTACTAATGCTTCAGTAACAACTACTGCTGCTTCTACAACTACTCCTATGCCTATTACTACATCTACTACTACAACAACTACACTACTACAACAACTACTACCACTAATACAACTACTACAGCAACAGTTGCTTGTAAGACGACTACTAGAACTACTACTACTACTACTACTACTTCTTCTAGATCTACTACAACTACTAGTACTACTAGTACTACTACTACAACAACAACTACTGCTACTACTACTACTGCTGCTGCTGCTACTGCTTCTACTATTGCGTCTACTACTTCTACTACTTGCACTACTGCTACTACTACATCTACTACTACTACTAGTATGACTATTGCAATTGCTACTACTCTTACTACTACGAACGCTACTACCGCTACTCTTGCTACTTCTGCTACAACAACTGCTGCTGCTACAATTGTTACTACTACGGCTACTACCACCACTACTACTGCTATTGCTACTATGACTATAACTACTAAGACTCAACTACTACTGCTACTTCTACTACTTCTACTGCTGATACTTCTACTACTGCTAGAACTACTGCTACTATTTGCGCTACTACTCCTACTACTATTACTTCTGCTGCTGTTACAACTGCTTGAACCACTACCGCTATTACTGTTACAACTACTACTACTACTACTTAGGCTACTACTACTACTACTAGTACTAGTACTATTGCTGCTACTACTACTACAATTACTACTAATACTAATGCTACTACTACTACTACTACTACTACTACTACTACTACTACTGAGGCTACTACTACTACTAAGACTACTACTACTACTACTACTAGGACAACTATTACTACTGCGACTACTGCTACTACTACTACTAATACTGCTACTGCTACCAATACTTCTACTACTACCACTACTAGAACGAATGCGACAGCTACTCCGGCTACTACTACAACTATTACTTCAGCCACCACTACAGCTGCTCCTATGGCTTATGCTACTACAATGACAATTACCACTACTTCTGCTACTGCTACTATTACTGTGATTGCTACCGCAGATACTATTACTAATACTATTATTACTACTATTACTATTACAATAAATACCACAACTGCTACAACTAATTATGCAGCTACAACAACAACTACCACTACAACTGGTACTGCAACCACTACTACTTCTATTGCTACTAATAATGCTACTGCTACTACTACTATTGCTGCTACTATGGCTACTTCCACTATAACTACTTCTACTACGACTAAAACAGCCACTACAACAACGACTGTCGCTGCTACAGCTACTACTACTGCAACTACTACTACAGCGACCACTACTACTACAACTACGCTACTGATTCTTTAGCTATTATTGCTACTAATAGTGCTACTACAACGATAGTTGCAGCGACTGCTACCACTACTACTGCTACTGCTGCTGATCTTGCCCTTACAACAACTACTACTGCCACTGCTCTTGCAACTACCACTACTGGTACTACTACAATTACCACTAATACTACTACTATGAGTATTACTACTTCTACTACAATGACAACAACAACTTCTTCTACTACTACTACTAGTACTACTGCTACTGCAGCTACTACTACTACAACTGTTACTACTGCTGCTACTACTTCTACTACTACTACTGCAACTATTAATACTACTACTACTACTACCTGTACTACTATTACAACAAATACTATGACAATTACAACTACTACTACGACTACCATTATAACAACAACTACTACTACTATTACTACTCTGACGACTACTACTACTGCTACTACTATTGCTACTTCTTCTACTACTCCTACAACTATAACTATTACCACAACAACTACTACTCCTACTACTATAACTATTACCATAACAACTACTGCTGTTGTTGCCACTACTACTACTGCTACAACTACTTCTTGTACTGCTACTCCGACTACTACTCCAACTACTACTATAACTCCTACTACTACTACGACTACTATTACTACTGCTGCTACTATAGCTACAACTAATACTGCTACAATTACAACCACTGCTACTACTTCTACTACTACTAATTCTTCAATAACAACTACAACTACTTCTACAACTACTCCTATGCCTATTACTACATCTACTACTACTACTACTGGTACTACTGCTACTACTGGTGCTGCTACTTCTACAACTATTACTTCTACAGCTACTACAACTGCTTGAACCACTACTACAATTATTGTTCCAACAACAACCACTGCTCCTACTACTACTACTACAACTACTACTTAGTCTACTACTACTACTAGTACTAGTAGTACTAGTACTACTACTGGCACTACTACTACTACGACTACTACTACTAATACTACTACTACTACTACTACTAAGGCTACTACTACTATTAGTCGTACTACTACTATTGCTGCGACTACTACTACTACAACTACTAATGCTACTAATACTACCACTACTTCTACTACTACCACTACTAGAACGAATACGACTGATACTCCGGCTACTACTACAACAATTACTTCCACCACTACTACAGTTGCTCCTACGACTTCTGCTACTACAACTACAAATACCACTACTACTACTACTGCAACTATTACTATGAATGCTACTAAAGATACTACTACTACAACTATTATTACTACCACTACTATTATAATAAATACTACAATTGCTATAATTGATTCCGCAACTACAATAATAACTACTACTGCTGCTACTACTACTACTTCTACTACTACTGCTACTACAACTACCACTACCACTACTACTACAACTTCTTCTAAAATGAAAACAACAGCTAGAGCAACGACTGTAGCTGCGACGGCTACTGCTACTACAACTACTACTACAGCAACTACTACTACTACTACAACACAACTACCTCTTTATCTTTTGTCGCTATTACTAGAGCTACTACAACTACAATTATTGCGACTACTACCACTGCTAATGGCTACTACTCCTGCCCTTGCCCTTACAACTACTACTACTGCGATTGCTCTTGCAACTACCCCTGCTAGTATCACTACAGCGACCACCACTACTACTACTATGAGTATTACTACTTCTACAACAATGATGAAAATAACTTTTCTACTACTACTACTAGTACTACTGCTGTTGTTGCTACAACTGCTACTACTACTACTCCTCCTTCCACTACTACTACAGCTACTACAAATACTACAACTACTACAACTACTACTACTTGTACTACTAGTACTACTATTACTAATACTACTATGACAGCTACAACTACTACTATGACTAGTACTACTACTACTACTAATACTACTACTACAATTACTACAACTATTACCACTCCAACAACTGCTACTACAATAACTATTACTACTACTAATACGACTACTACTGCTACTACTACTACTACTATTACAAATACTACTACAATTATGACTATTACTTTTACTACAACTATTGCAACTACTACTATTATTACTACTATTACTACTACTCATACAACTACTATTATTGCTAATACTACTATTATTACTAACCCGAATGCTAATACTACTACTACTGCTACTCCTGCTACTACTACTCGTACTACTTCTACTACTACTACTACTATTACAGCTACTACTTCTACTACTTCTATTGCTACTTCTTTTACTACTCCTACGACTGCAACTATTACTACAACAACTACTGTTGCTGTTGCCACTACTACTACTGCAACTTCTATTACTACTGCTACTATGACTTGTTCTACTGCTACTCCAACTACTACTCCTACTACTACTACAACAACTCGTACTGCTACTATGACTACTATTACTACGGCTACTACTACTGCTACTACTAATACTGCTACTATTACTACTACTGCTAGTACTACTACTACTAATGCTTCAATAGAAACTACTACTACGTCTACAACTACTCCTATGGCTATTACTATATTTACTACTACTACCACTACACTACTTCAACTACTACTACTACCAATACAACTACTACTTCTATAGTCACTTGTAAGATTACTACTAGAACTACTACAGCTATTAATACTACCACTACTACTTCTACAACTACTACAACTACTAGTACTAGTACTACTACTGCTGCTGCTGCTGCTGCTGCTACCGCTACTATTGCCTCGACCACTTCTACTACTTCCACTACTGCTACTACTTATAGTGCTGCTACTACTGCATCTACTACTAGTAGCAGTGTGACTATTGCAAATGCTACTACTATTACTACTACTAATGCTAGTACCGCTACTCCTGCTACTTCTACTACAACTACTCCTGATGTTGTTGCTGCTGCTACAATTGTTGCTACTACGGTTACTACCATTACTACTGCTGCTACAGCTACTATGACTGCAACTACGATTACTCAACTAATACTGCTACTACTACTACTTCTGCAGCTGCAACTACTACTACTGCCAGTACTACAGATACTATTGGTGCTGCTACTTCTACTACTATTACTTCTACTGCTGCTACAACTGTTTGAACCACTACTACCATCACTGTTACAACAACTACTACTACTGCTACTATTACAACTACTAGTACTACTACTACTACTACTACTGCTACTTCTACTAATACTACTACTACTACTACTACTACTACTACTACAGAGGCTACTACTACTTCTAAGGGTACTACTACTACTATTACTAGTGCTACTACTACTATTACTACTACTACTACCACCATTACTTCTACTACTACACTACTGGAACAAATACGACTGCTACTCCTTCTATAGCTACAACTATTACTTCGACCACTACTGTTGCTGCTCCTACGGCTTCTGCTACTACAACTGCTACTGCTACTATTACTATGACAGCTACTACTGCTATTATTACTACTATAACTACTATTATAATAAATACTACAACTGTTACATTTGATTCTGCAGCTACAGCAACTACAACTACTACTGCTGCTACTATTGCTACTAATAATGCTACTGGTACTACAACTACAACAACTTCTACTACTACCAAAACAATAGCTGTAACAATGATTGCAGCTAGTGTTGCTATTGCTGCTACAACTACTACTCCAACACTACTACTTCTTCTGCTATTGCTGCTACTACTAGTGCTACTATAACTACGGTTGCTACGACTGCTGCCACTATTACTGTTACTGCTGCAGCTCTTGCTCTTAGAACTACTATTGCTGTTGTTGCTCTTGCAACTACCACTACTAGTATTACTACAACGGCCACTACTACTCCTACTATGATTATTACTACTTCTACTATAATGACAACAACAACTTCTTCTGCTACTACTGCTTGTACAACTACTACTGGTACTACTACTACTACAAAAACTACTACTGCTGCTACTGCTTTTACTACTACTACTACTACTACTACTGTTACTACTACTACTACTATTACTACTACTACTACTACTACTACTACTACTACTACTACTACTACTACTACTACTACTACCACTTGTACTGCAAGTACTACAATTACTAGTACTACTATTACTACTAATATTATGACTACCACAACTACTACTACGACTATTACCACTACTACTACGACTACTACTATTAACACTCCTACAACTACTACTACAACAACAACTACTACTACTACTAATACCACTACAACTCTAACTGCTACTACTACTACTACTACAACAAATACTACTAAGCTACGACAACTACTTTTACTACTACTACTACTGCAACTACTACTATTACTACTACTATTACTACCACTCCTACAACTACTATTATTACTACTCCTGATGTTGCTACTACTACTACTACTACTCCTGCTACTACAGCTACTGCTACTACTACTACTACTACAGCTACTACTTCTACTACCTCTACTGCTACTTCTTCTACTATTCTTACGGCTACAACCATTACTTCCACAACTAATGCTACTGCTGCTACTTCTATTACTAATGCTACTACTACTTCTTCTACTGAAACTCCTACTATTACTCCTACTACTACTACTACAGCAGCTACTACTGATATGACTACTATTACTACTGCTTCTACTATTGCTACAACAAATACTGCTACTATTACTACTACTAATGCTTCAGCAACAACTACTACTACTTCTACAACTACTCCTATGTCTATTACTACATCTACTACTACTACTACACTACTACTACCACTACTACTACTACTACAACTACTACCACTTAAACAGTTGCTAATAAAACTAGTTATAAAACTACTGCTGCTACTACTACCACTACTACTACAACTATTGGTACTACTAGTACTACTACTAGTACTACAACTACTAGTACTACTACTACTATTGCTACTGCTACTGCTACCACTGCTGATGTTGCTACTATTGCCTCTACTACTTCTAATACTCGCACTACTACTATACTGCTGCTACTACTGCATCTACTACTACTACTAGTGTGACTATTGCAATTGCTACTACCAGTACTACTACTAATAATTCTACTACCGCTACTCCTGCTACTTGTACTTCTACTATTGTTGTTGCTGCTGCTACTATAATTGTTACTATTATGGCTACTACCTCTACTACTACTGCTACTGCAACTATGACTACAACTATTATAAGTCAACTACTACTGCTATTACTATAACTGGTGCTACTACTACTTCTGCTTCGGCTACTACTATCACTACTACTACTACTGCTACTTCTGCTGCGACTACTACTGTTACTGCTACTACTGCTACTTCTACTGCGGCTTCTACTCCTAGCACTACTACTAATTGTACTGCAGCTGCTACTGCTACCACTTCTGCTTCTACTACGACAACTACTACTGCTACTACTACAATCGCTACTGTAACAGCTTGTACTACAACTACTAGTGCCACTATTGCAACTGCTACTCCTGCTACTACTACTGCTGCTACTACTATTGCTGCTAGAACCTATGACTGGTACTACTGGTACTACTTTTGCTGCAACTACTACTACTACTACTGCTGCTTCGACTGCTGCAACTACTGCTGCTTCTACTGCTGCAACTAATACTACTACTGCTACTGTTACTACAACTTCTGATGCTGCTACTACTATTATTGCTGGTACTACTGCTACTACTACTACTGTTACTACTCCTACTACTACTAATAATGCTTCTATCACTGTTGATGCTACTACTTTCGCTACTGATGCTACTGCTACTACTTCTACTATTGTTGCTACTACAACTACTTCTACAGCTACAAATACTACTTCTACTACCACTACTGCTACTACTACTACTCTATAGCTACTGCTAAAACTGCTACTACTTCTCTTACTTCTAAGGCTACTAATGCTACCTTCACTACTACAGCAACAACTACAACTGCTGTTGCAGCTGCGGCTACAACTTCAACTAATACTACTTTTACAACTATAGTTCCAACTACTACTACTCTACTACTACTATTATTGTTGCTGCATCTACTGCTACTGCTGCTCCTTCTTCTACTACTACTACTCCTCCTCCTACTACTACAATTAGTGCTAGTACTATTACTACTACAACAACTATTGCTGCTGCTATAACTACTACTACTACTGTTGCTACTACTACCACTACTCCTACCCCTATTACTACTACTACTATAGCTACTACTATTTGTACAACTATTACTACCACTACTACTATTACTACTACTGTTGCTACAAAAACTACTACTACTATTACTACAAATACTATTCCTACTACAACTATTTCTACTATTATTACCACTAGTACTACTACTCTTTTGCTGCAACTACTACTACTACTACTACTTTTACTACTACTACTTCTACTACTACTTCAGCATCTGCTACTAGTACTGCTACTAAAACTACTATTCAATTATTTTTCGTACTCTTACCACTACTTGGGTTGCTACAAGAAACGCTACTCCTCCTACAACAACTACTACTAGTAGTACTGCTACTACTGCTACTACTATTACTACTACTACTACTACAACAACAACTTCTACTTTTTTAGCCAATGTTACCGCTACTACGACTGCTACTACTACGACTACTACTAATACTTTTATTACTATTAGCACCACTATTACTACTAGTACCACTATTACTACAACAACTACTCTACCACAACAACTACTTCGACTGCTACTACTGATTCTGCCACTAGACCTACTACTACTACTACTACTAATGTTGCTGCTACTACTACTACTACTATTGCTACAACAACTGCTACTGCTATTACTACTATTACTGTTACTATGACTACTATTACTACTACCTCTACTACCACAACAACTATCGCTATAGCTACTATTATTGCTACAACTACTACTACTATAACGACTACAAATACTAATACAACACTACTACTTCTGCTGATGTTTTGGCTCCTACTCGTGCTACTACAAAAACTAGTGTTGCGACTACTGCTACTACTACTGCTACAACTACTGCTATTGCTAATGCTGCTACTATCACCACCACCACCACCACTACTACTACTACTACTATTATTATTACTACTACTATTACTACTATAAATACTACTACTACTTCTACTACCACTACAGTTTCTAGTGCAACTACTATTCATACTACTACAAATACTACTCCCACAACTACAACTACCACAGCTACTATAGACTCTGCTGCTACTGCTGCTACCACTTCTACTACTGCTGCTGCTACTACTACTACTACTATTACTGCTTCTACGGCTACTACTACTACAACAACAACTACAATGACAGTTGTTGTTGCTGCTACTACTATTTCAACTACAGTGACTACTACTAATACTGCAACACTACAACTTCTTCTGGTGTTGCCGCTTCGACTAGTGCTACTACAACTACAGTTGCAACGACTATAGCGACAACTACTTCTACTGCTACTGTTGTAGCTCTTACAACTACTACTAACTACTACTACTACTACTTCTACTACTATTAATACTACAACAACAACTGCAGCTACTACTACTGCTACTACTACCACTACTACTACAACTATAGTTGCTGTTGCTGTAGCTACTACTACTGTGAATACTACTACAACTACTACTATTCCTACCACTGCTACAACATCTACTACAACTACTACTACCACCACCACTACTACTACTACTACAACAACAACAACAACAACTACAACAACTACTACTACTAATACAACTACTATTACTGCTATTATTACTACTATTACTAGTACGATTGTAATAGCTACTATTGCAATTACAATTCCTACTACTACTAGAACCATGATTATTACAAATACTACTATTATTACTACTACTGCTGCTACTCCCACTACTGCTACTCCTCCTCCTCCTCCTACTACTATTAATGCTACCACTTCTCCTACTCTTACTGTTACTACTTCTACTCCTTAAACGGCTACTTCTTCTACTAGTGCTACTACTGCTACTGTAGCTGCCGCTGCTACTACTACTACTACTTCGTCTACTTGCACTGCTACTATTAATACTACTCCTATTGTTACTACTACTACTCCTACTACTGCTACGACTATTATTACTACTGCTGCTGCTACTGCTACTGCTACTACTACCACTACGACAACTACTAAGACTACTACTACAACTATGGATACAACAATAACAACTACTACTGTTACTACTGCTGCTGCTACAACAACCACTACTAACACTACTGTCACAACTACGACTACTTCTACCTCTACCACTCGTACTACTATTACAACAACTACTACTACTACTACTGCTGCTACAGCTACTACTACTAATACGACAATTATTGCAACAACTACAACTCCTACCACTAATGGTACTACTATAACAACAAGTACTATTATTAGTATGACAACTACTATTAGTACTGCTGCTGCGACTACTACTACTACCACTTCTGCTACACTGGCGACTACTCATACTCCTATCCCTACTCCTACTACTGTTGCTACACCTCATACCAACAACAACTACTAATCCTATTACTACTATCACTACTACTACTACTACTACTACTGCTGCTACTACTACTACTACTACTACTACTGCCACTACTACTACGACTACCACAGCTACTACTATTACTACTACTGCTGCTGCTACTACTACTAACACTGCTACTACTACCATTACTACTACTATCATTGCTACTGCTACCACTAGTGCTACTATTACTACTACTACTATAAGTACCACTGCTACTACTACTACATTTGCTATTGCTGCTACAAGTGTAGTAGCTGCTGTTACTACTACTGCTAATGCTACTACTACTGCTACTGCTGTGTTGCTGCTACTACGGCTACTAATACTACTTCTACTACGACAACTACTTCTCCTTCTACTACTACTGTAACGACTACTACTTCTGCTACTACTGCTGCTACAACTGCTACAACTATTACACATACTACCAATATTCCTACTCCTACTACTCCTACTCCTACTCCAACTCCTACTTTGACTACTACTACTGCTACTAGTACTACTTCTACTACTACTACCCCTACTACTACGAGTGCTACTACTCCTGCCACTACTACTGCTGCTACTACTACTCCTACGTATAATACTATTACCAATACTATTTCTACTACTACAACAACAACAACAACAACAACTAGTTCTACTTCTACTACTACTTCTACTACGACTAGTACCACTGCTACTACTAGTGCTACAACTACTACTACTTCTACAACTGCTACTACTATTACTACTACTGCTAATACTGTTACTACTACAACAACAACAACAACAACTACTCCTACTATTGCTGCTACTACGACTGCTACTAGTACTGCTACTAATACTATAACTCCTAGTAGTAGTACCACTACTACTACTAATACTAATACTACAACTACTCCTCCTCCCCCTCCTACTACTACTCCTACTAGTACTACTACTACTACTACTATTATGACTCTTACTACAACTCCTACTCTGACTCCTACTACAACTACAACAACTACTACTATTATTAGTAGTACTCCTACTCCTACTCCGACTACTACCGCTGCTGCTGCTGCCGCCACTGCTACTAGTACTCTCACTACTACCGCTACTGCTACCACTACACCTACTACTCCTACTACTACTGCTGCTGCCATTGCTACTATTGCTTCTACAACTACTACCAGCTTTGGCTGCAACAACTATTGGTACCACTACTGCTACTACTCCAACTAATACTACTTCAACTACTACTAGTATTTCTACTACCGCGACTACAGCTGCTTCTACAACTGTCACGCAACTACTGCTACTACTGCAATGAATACTACTACTGCTACTACTACAACTACTATTACTACTGCTACAGCTACTACTCTTCCTACTACTGCTGCTACTACTCCTGCTAACACTACCACAACAACAACTACTATGATAATTCCTACAATAGCTATTACTGCTTCTGCTGCTACTACTACTACTACTGTTACTACTACTACTACTACTACAACTACTTTTGCTACAACTAATACAACTACTTCTATCGCTACTACTTCTCCTTCGACTACAGTTGCTGCTACTACTGCTACTACGACTGCTAATACTACTACTACTACTGCTGCTTCTAATAATGCTACTGCTGCTAGTACTGCCACTGCGACTAGGAAAACTACCACTACTTCTGCTGCTACTACTGCTAAAATTGCTACTACTACTACCACCACCACCACTACTCAAAGTACTACTATAACAACAACAACTACTACTACTACTACTGCAGCTAAAATAACTACTACTACTTCAACTACTACTACTGGAACTACCACTAATCCAACTCCTACTACTACTACTAGGATTAC
>RXID01014876.1:40000-90495 GCA_005019695.1 Trichopus zeylanicus subsp. travancoricus | reverse complement strand
CCTCCTACTTCTACTAGTACTAATTTTACTATTACTCCCTTTCCAGCAACTATTCAAACTACTACTAATACTACTACTACTACTAATACTACTACCAATACTATTACTACTACTACTACTACTACTGCTACTATTCCCACCACCAATACCACTATTGCTACTGCTGCTGCTGCTGCTGCTACTATTACTGTTGCTACTACTACTACTACTACTCCTCCTCCTCTTGTTGCTACTACTACTTCTACTGCCACTACAACTACTACTATTACTTCTTCTACAACTAACACTGCTACTACTACTACTACTACTTCTCCTGCTACAACTTCTATGACTATTACTACTGCAACCCCTACTACTACTTCTACTCCTCCCACTAATGCTACCACTTCTATAGCTACTACTATTGCTACTACTACTACTACTACTACCACATTTACTTCTACTACTTCTCCTAACACTCCTCCTACTACTACTACTACAACTTCTACTACTACAACTACTACAACAACTACTAATACTACCACTGCTTCGACTACTACTATAATAACTACTACAACTACTAGTACTACTAATGCTACTACCACTACTATTATTTTAACAACTACTGCTCCTACTGCTACTGCTACTGCTACTAATACAACTACAACTACTTCTACAACTCCTACACCTACCACTGCTGCTGCTACTGCTACTACTATTATTATCACTACTACAGCTACTACTACTACTACTACTACTACTACTACCTAGACTACTACTTCTACAGCTACTCCTACTACTACTAATACTCCTACTCCTACTGCTCAAACTGCTACTACTATGACTACTAATACTTCTTCCACAGCAACAACAACAACAACAACTACTACTAGAACTCCTGCAGTTGTTGCTACTCCATCTACTACAACTACAACTACTACACCTACTACTATAGCAACTAAAACTTCTGCTACTACTACTGCCGCTGCTGCTGCTGCTACTACTACTATTATTACTACTACTACTGTGACTACTACTTCTACTCCAACTACTATTACTACTACATCTACTACTACTGCTGCTGCAGCAACTACCACTACTACCCATACTACTACTGCTACTATTACTGTTGCTACTATTATTACAACTACTATTGATACTACTACTTCTACTCTATTAACACCGCC
Source organism: Trichopus zeylanicus subsp. travancoricus (assembly GCA_005019695.1). Taxonomy (NCBI): domain Eukaryota; kingdom Viridiplantae; phylum Streptophyta; class Magnoliopsida; order Dioscoreales; family Dioscoreaceae; genus Trichopus; species Trichopus zeylanicus. Next base: position 89,329 of record RXID01014876.1, on the reverse strand, counting down.
ACTACTACAACAACAACTACTACTGCTTCTACTACTTCTGCTGCTACTACTGCTGCTACTACTCCAACTCCCACCCCTACTCCTACTACTACAACTGCTACTCTTACTACTATTATTACTACTACTGCTACTATTGTTGCTGTTGCATTTGCTACAACTACTATTACTACTACAGCTGCTACAAATACAACTACTCCAACTGCTATTACTACAAAGACTACTTCTACAACTACTACTATTACTACTGCTACTCGTACTACCACTACTACTACTACTATTACTACTAATACTACTACTACTACCACCATTACTACTACTACTACAATAACAACTACTACTACTGCTATTGGTGCTACTGCTGCTACTACTACAACTGTGGTTACTACTGCTATTGCTGCTACTACTACAACCACTGCTACTACTCCTCTTACAAATACTACTTCTACCATTGCTACTACCCCTACCACTACCCCTACTCCTACTCCTCCTCCTCCTACTACTACAACTACTACTATTGCTATTATAACTACTACTACTCCTACTACTCCTACTATTACAACTACTACTACTCCTACTATTACTACTACTACTACTCTTACTGCTACTATTGCTGCTACAACTGCTACTACTACTACAGCTGCAGCTACTACTGCTGCTGCTCCTACAACTAGTACAACAACTACAATAACTACTACTACTATTATTCCTACTGTGGTTACAGATGCAGCTGCTACTACTACTACCACTACTACTACTACTAATACTAATTCTACTACTACTACTATGACCACTACTACTACAACTACTGTTTCTGCAACTATTCATGCTATTACTACTACTATGACCACTACTTCTACAACTAATACCACTAATACTGCTGCTTCTACTACTATGTCTACTAGTACCACTACTACTACTACTACTATTACTACACCGCAACTACGACTACGACTATTAGTACTAATTCTATGCCTATAATTACTAGCATTACTACTACTGCTACTACTACTACTAATACTACTACTACTACAACTACTCCTTCTATTACTACTACTACTCGTACTACTACTACTACTACCACTATTGCGGCAGTAACTACTAATACTACTACTACTACTACTACTACTACTACTGCTTCTGCTAGTACTGCTACTACTACCACAACTACTGCTATAGCAACTACTACAACTTCTACTACTCCTACTACTACTAGAATTACAACAACAACAATTAATACTACCACTACCGCTACTATTGCTCCGCCTACTAATACTACTGTCAGTACTACTAATACTAACACTACAACTGCCACCACCACAACTACTACTATTGGTGCTGCTGCTGCAACTACTATGGCTACTATTTCTTATCCTAGTGCACTACTCCTATTGCTACTACATCTGCTACTGCTTCTACTAGTACAATTGCAACTACTGCTGCTGCTACAACGGCTATTGCTGCAATTACAACCACTACTATTATGATTACTGCTGCTACTACTTCTCCTGCTACTGCTACAGCAACTACTCCAACTACAACAACTACTACTACTATTGCTACAACTACTACTACCACTACAACTACTATGACAACCACTACTAATACTTCTCCTACAACTATAGCTGCTACTACTATTACTATTATAAGGACTACTGCTACTACTATGACTACTACTACCACTGCTACTACAGCTATTGCCGCTAATACTGCCACAACTTCTGCTACTTCTACTACTGCTACAAATAATACTACTAGTACTAGTACTACTTCTACTTAAACTACTACTACTATGACTACTACAACTATTATAACAACAACAACAAGAACAACAAGTACTTGTACTATAGCTACTACACCTACAACAATAACAACAACAACAACTACTACTACAAATACTACAACTACTATTATTACTACAACTAGTACTTCCACTACTCCTCCTCCTCCTACTACAGCTACTATTGTTGTTATTGCTACCTCTCCTTATCCTCATACTACAACTACTACTATAACTACTACTACTATTATTACTACTACTACTACTACGACAACTATTGCTACTACTACTACTACTAATACTACTATTATTACTACTACTACTACTGTTATTGCTACTACTACTTTTACTATTGCTGCTGCTCTTACAACTACTTCTATTGATACTACAAATACTACTTCTATGACAACTACGCCTACTGCTACAACTACTACTCGTACCACTACTACTATGTTGCTGCTACTACTACTAGTTCTACTATGACTAGTACTTCTACTACTACTTTTACTAGTGCTACTGCTACTACTACTACTCCGACTTATACTACTACTACTACTACAAATACAGCAACTACTACTAGTACAGCTACAACAACTACAACTACTATTTCTACTACTCCTATTTGTCGTCAAACTACCACTGCTACTACAATGACTATTACAACAAATAGTACTACAACTACTCCGGCTTGAACTCCTACTCCAACTACAACTCCAACTACTACAACAACTACTATTGCTACTACTACGGTTGCTACTACTACTATTACTGCTACAACTACTATTACTACAAATATGGCTACTACTACTACTACTAATGTTACTACTACAACTAGTACTACTACTGCTACTGCTACTGCTACTGCTACTACTACTACTACTACTACTACTACTACTACTACTACTACTACTACTACTACTATTACTCTTACTGCTTCTACAACTACCACTGCAACTACTACTACTGCTACTACTACTACCACTACTACTAATACAACTACTGCTACTCAAACTCCCACTCCTACTACAACTCCTACTACTACTTCTACTACTATAACTACTACTACAACAACAATTTCTACTACAACTATTACAACTAGTATTGCCACTAGAACTACTACAACTATTACTACTACTCCAAATATCACAATAACTACTAAGGCTACTACTCCTATTATTAGTACTACTACTACTATTGATACTACTTTGACTCCTATTCCTACACCTACTCCAACTACAACAACTACTACTATTGCAATTGGTAGTACTACTACTAGTAGTAGTACTACTACTGCTACTACTACTACTAACTACTACTACTATTACTCCTACTTCTACACAAACTCCAACTACAACAACTACTGCTACTACTACTGCTGCTAATACTAATAGCACTACTACAACCACTGCAAATACTCATGCTGCTGCTGCTATTGTCACTCGTACTACTACTACTACTACTACTAATCCTAATACTCCTACAACTACTACTTCAAATACTATTATTTCGGTACTACTACTTCTAACCCTCCTACTACTCCTACTACTAGTCCTACTAGCCAACTACTACTACTACAGCGATTACTCCTACTACCCCAACTACTCCTAGTGATACAAGTACTACTACTAGAATTGCTACTACTACTCCTCCTCCTCCTCCTCCTACTCTTACTAGAACTAATACTATTACTACTACAATGGCTACTACTATAGCAACTACTACTACTACTACTACTACTACTGCGACTACTACTACTACTCCTACTATTATTACTACTATGAGTACTTCTACTACAACTACTACTAGTACTTCAACTACTATGACTACTACTACTACTACTAATACTACTACTACTACTACTACCACTTGTACTACTAGTACTACTACTTGTACTACTACTACAACTACAACTACTACTACTATTACTACTACTACAACTGCACTACTACTACTACTACTACTACACTTGTTACAATAAATACTACTACTAGTATTACTAATACTATTGCTACTACAGCTTTTGCTACTCATAGTACTACTACTACTACTACTACTACTACTACTACTTCTACGCCACTACTGCTACTATGACAACTCCTACAACAACTACTACTACTCCTATAACTACAACTACAACTCGCACTACTAATACAACTTCTACTTTTACTGCTACTACTGCTAGTACTTCTATTGCCACCCCTACATACTCCTCCTCCTCCTACTACTCCTACCACTACTACTACAACTTCTACTACTATTACTTCTTCTCCTACTACTACAACCATTATTACTAGTGCAACTACGACAATAACTAAGACTATTAGTTCTAACATACTACTAGTACACCTATTACTACAAATACTACTACACCAGTACTACAACTGCTTCTAATCCAATTCTTGCGATTACACCTACTGCTATTGCTGCTACTACCACTACTGCTACTACCACGACTGCTATTATAACTACTTCAACTACTACTACTACTCCTCCTCCTCCTACTACAACTACTAATACTTTTACTGCCACTACTAGTAGTACTACTACTTCTACTACTACAACAACAACTACTGCTGGTACTACTACTACAACTACTAATACAATAATTACTTCCAATGTTATTACTACTGCAACTACTAATACAATAATTACTTCCACTGTTATTACTACTACTACTAGTTCTGCTACTACTGCTACTACTACTAGTGCTACTACTACTACTACAACTACTGGTGCTACTACTACGACCACTAGTAGTACTACTACTACCAGTACAACTACTACTATGTCGATTACTACTACTATTGTGAGTACCGCTTCAATTACTATTACTACATCTACTACTTCTACTACGACCATTACTCCTACTATTGCGATTACTACTGCTACTAGTACTGCCACTACTACCACTACAGCTACTGCCACTACTGCAACTTCTTCAACTGCTATTACAACTACTACTAATACATCTTTTGCAACTCCTACTTCTCCTATTATGGCTACTACTACTCCTACTATGACTATTAGTACTACTACTCCTACTACTACTACCCCTACTCCTATATCTACTCCTATTTCCACTACAACTACTACTACAACTACTTCTACTATAACTACTACTACTACTAATACAACTACTATTGCTACTATTACTACTACTACTACAACAACTACTATTACTACAGCTGATGTTATAGCTGCAACTCCTAGTACTACTACTACTACAACTATTACTAAGACTACTACTACTACCATTACTACTACAACTACGACTCCTACTACTACAACTCCTACCCCGCCTACTACTACTACAAGTACTGTTGCAACCAATACTACTACTACTAGTACTACTGCAACTACAACTACATCTACTATTACTTCTGCTACTAGAATTACTACTAATCTTATTACTGCTACTACTACCACTACTACTACATCTACTACTACTACTACTTCTACTGCTGCTACTACTACTACTACTACAACGACAACTACTACAATTACTGCTACTACTACTACTTCTACTACTACTATTGCTTCTGCTACTACTAATACTACTACTTCTACTACTACTACTACTATACCTATTGCAACCAATACAACAACTACTACTACTATGAATATTACTACTAGTATTGTTATATCTACTTCTACGACCATTACTACCACTACTGCTGCTGCTATTACTGTTGCTACTATTATTACTATTGCAACTACCACTACTGCTACTACCACTACATCTTCTTCTACTGCTGCTATTACTAATACAGCTGCTCCTGCTACCACTACAACTTCTACTATTATTGCTACTACGGCAACAACGTCTATTGCTATTTCTACTACTCTAACTATTACTACTACTAGTCCTACTACTTCTACTCCAACTCCTATTGCTACTACTACTACCCCTGCTCCTACTACCACCCGAACTATGGATACCAACTCCAATTATAGCAACTATTGCTACTACTAGTACTACTGCTACTACTCCTTGTACTACCACTACTACAACTACTACTACTACTACCACTACTACTACTACAACTACTAATACTTCCACTACTGTTACCACTACTGCTACTATGACTATTACCACTACTACAACTACTACAACAACTACTCCTACTACAACAACAACAACAACAACTACTACTACTACAACAACAACTACTACTACTACTCCTACTACAACAACAACAACAACAACTACTACTACTACTACAACTAATACTACTACTAATGCTTCTGCTGTTGCTACTATTTTTACTACTATGGCTACTACTAACAAAGGTACAAATCTAGCAACTACTAATAAAAAGACTTCTACAACTACTACAAGAACAACTACAATAACTACTTCTACTACTAGTACTACTGCTGCAGCTACTGCAACTACTACAATTACTACTACTACTACTACAATTACCAGTACTACTACTACTACAACTACTGCTGTTGTTGCTACTGCTACTTCTACCACTACAACACCTACTACTACTACAACTACTGGTGCTGCTCCAACAACTCTTCCTACTCCTACCCCTACTCCTACTACTACTAGTACCACCACTACTACTACTATTACTACTAACACCACCAGCACTACCACCACCACCACCAGTACTACAACTACAACAATAACAATAACAACAACAACAACAACAACAACAACAACAACTACTACTACTACTACTACTACTACTACTACTACTACAACTACTACTACTACTTTACGACTGAATACTACTACTACTCGACTACTACTACTACTACTACTACTCTACTACTATTATTACTACTACTACTATAACAACAACAACTACCACTATTGCTGCTGCTGCCACTATTGGAACTATTATTACTTCCACTACTACTACTACCACTACTACTACTAATGCTACTACTACTATTTCTATTACTACTATTACTACTACTACTAATACTACCGCTACTACAGTTGTTGTTGCTGCTACTATTTCTACTACTATTGCTACTAATAACACTATTACAACTTTAGCAACTGCTACTACCATGACTTATGCAACTATTACAACAACAACAACAACAGCAACAACTACTACTACTACAAGTACTACTGCTACAGCAGCTGTTGCTACTCCAACTTTTTTGACAACAACAACTACTGCTGCTGCTACTAATACTGCTACCCCTAACACTACAACACCTGCTACTACTACTACTATGACTGCTGCTCCTACTATTCTTCCAACTCCTACCCCTACTCCTACTAATACTACTACTACTACGACTACTACTACTACTATTACTACTACTACTACTGCTGCTACTACTGCTACTGCTGCTGCTACTACTACTACTACTACTACCACTACCACTGTTACTACTCTTAATGCTCCGACTACTGCAACCACTATTGCTCTGACTACAACTACAACTCATACTACAACTATAATTATTCTCACTACTATTATTATTACTACTACTGCTACTAGTACCATTAGTGCAACTTCTACTACTACCACCACTACCACTAACACTATAAAAGCTATTGCTCCGAATGCTCCTATTACTACTACGACGATGACTACTACTTAGCTATTACTACTTTTGCTATTGCTACTCCTACTACTACGGCTACTACTAGTACCACTACTACTCCTACTGCTATTTCTACGATAACTACTATTATTGCTACTACTAGTACTACTTCTACTGCTACTCCTACAATTACTCCTACTACTATTACTACAACTCTTACTACTTCTACTACTGCTTTTACTACAGCTGCTCCCACTTATACTATGACTAATATTACCCCTACAACTACGACTACTACAACACCTACCACTACTACGACTGCTACTACTACTACTACTACTAATTGTATTACCACTTCTGCTACTGCTACTACTATGACTACTACAACTATTACAATAACAACTACTACAACTACTACTTGTACTATAGCTACTACAACAACATCAATAACAACAACCACTAATACTACTACTACCAGCATTACTACAACTTGTACTTCCACTACTCCTGCTACTACTACTACTGCTGCTGCTGCTACTACTGCTGTTGTTGCTGCTACTCCTTATACTCAAACTACAACTACTACTATTACTACTACTTCTTCTATTATTACTACTACTACTAATACTACTATTATTACAACTACTACTATTATTGCTACTACTACTTTTACTACTACTACTGCTCCTACAACAACTACTACAGATACTACTAGTACTACTTCTATAACAAATACTCCAACTGCTACTACTACTACTCATCCCACTGCTACTATGTTGGTGCTACTACTACTACTTCTACTATGACTACTAGTTCTACTACTACTTTTACTAGTGCTACTGCTACTACTACTACTCTGACTTATACTACTACTACTACTACAAATACGACAACTACTACTAATACAGCTACTACAACTACAACTGCTACTACTACTACTCCTACTCATCCTCCTACAACCACTGCTACTAATACGGCTGTTATAACAACTAGTACTACAACTACTCCTACTTGAACTCCTACTCCAACTATAACTCCTACTACAACAACTACTACTACAACTACTATTGCTACTACTTCTATTGCTGCTACAACTATTACTATTACAACTACTATTACTACAAATATTGTTACTACTACTACTATTTTTGTTACTACTACTACTACTACTACTACCAACTACAGCTACAACTATTCCTATTACTTCTACAATAGCTATGGCTACTAGTACTACTACTCATTTGGCTACTACTACTACTACTGCTACTGCTGCTAGACCTACTAGTCTTCTTGCTTTTACAACTACCACTGCTACTACTACTACTGCTAGTACAACTACCACTACTACTAATACAACTGCTCCTACTCAGTCTCCTATTCCTACTACAATTCCTATTACTACTTCTACTACTATAAATACTACCACTACAACAACTTCCTCTGCAAATATTACAACTAGTATCGCTACTAGAACTACTACTAATGTTACTACCACTACAAATATTACAACAACTACTAAGGCTACTGCTCCTATTACTAGTACTACTACTACTATTGATCTTACTATGACTCCTACTGCTACTCCCACTATGACTACAACTACTAGTTTTACTATTGGTACAACTACTACTACTACTACTACTACTACTAGTACTAGTACTACTAGTGCTACTACTAGTACTACTACTTCTACTACTAACTACTACTACTACTATTACTCCTACTCCTACACATACTCCAACTATTACAACTACTACTGCTACTACTATAGCTAAAACTACTAGTACAATAACTACTACTGCAACTACTGTCGCTGCTGCTGCTGTTGCCTCTCCTACTGCTGCTGCTACTACTACTACTACTACTACTACTACTACTACTACTACTACTACTATTCCTAATACTCCTATAACTACTAGTTCTTCTACTATTATTTCTATACTACTACTTCTAACACTCCTACCATCCAACTACTACTAGTACAACCATTACTCCTACTACCCCTACTACTCCAACTAATACAAGTACTACTACTAGCACTGCTACTACTACTACTCCTCCAACTATTACTCTTACTAGTACTACTACTATTGCTACTGCAACTGCTACTACTATTGCAACTACTACTACTACTACAACTATTACTACTGCTGCAACTACTACTACTGCAACTACTACTGCTACTACTCTTACTACTACAAGTACTTCTACTAGAGCTACTACTAGTACTACTAATACTACTACTACTACTAATACCACTTCTACTACTAGTACTACTACTTGTACTACTACTGCAACTACAACTACAACAATTACTACTACTATACTACTACTACTACTGTTGCTACAACAACAACAACTATTACTACACCTACTACTACAAATACTACTATTACTATTACTAATACTATTGCTACTACTGCTTCTACTACTCTTATTTCTACTACTACTACCACTACTTCTACTGCCACTACTAGTACTACTTCTCCTACAACAACTACTACTACTCCTACAACAACTACTACCACTCGTACTAGTACTACTTCTACTTTTACTGCTACTACTGCTAGTAATTCTATTGCTACCCCTACCTACTCCTGCTACTACTACTACTCCTACCACTACTACTACTTATACTACTACAACTCCTACTACTACTACTCCTACTACACCTAGTCCTATTACTACTACTACAACAACAACACCAATAATACCTACTACTACTCCAACTACCACTACTACTACTACTGTTACTATTACTACTACTATTGCTACTGCTCTACTACTACTACTATTACTACTACACCTATTACTACTAATATGACTACTACTACAACAACTACTACTACAACTACTACCACAATAATTACTACTACTACTGCTATTACTATTGTCACAGCTACTGCTTCCTCGACTACTATTACCACTACCAATACTACTATTACTAATGCTACAGCTACTTCTCCCTATATTACCACCAGCACTACTACTACGACTACTACTACTACAACAACTACTACTACTCCTACGACTACCCGTACTGCTACAACTGCTCCTATTACTACTGCTACTACTACAAGTAGTAGTACTACTACTACTACTACTCGTACAACTATTATGATGACAACTATTAATACTACTTCTATAAGTAGTACTACTTCTACAACTGCAATGAGTACTACCACTATTATTACTACTACTTCTAATGTTTCTGCTATTGTTCTTACTGCAACTATTGCTACTATTGCTATGACTACTTCTGCTGCTACTACTGGTACTATTGCTACTACTGCTACAATTGCTGCTGCTGCAACTCCGACTACTCTTGCTACTCCTACACTATTACTACTACCACAACTACTACAAGTACTACTACTACCACAAATACTTCTAGTACTACTACTACTACTACTGCCACTACTACTAGTACTACTACTACTACTTCTACTACTACTCCTACTACTACTACAGTTACTACTCCTACTACTCCTACTACAACTACTTCAAGAATAGCTACTACAACTACTACAACAACAACTACCACTACCACTACAACTGCTACTCCTACAGCTTCTACTAATCCTCGTCCTCCTCCTCCTACTACCTACTACTACTTCATTAAATACTATTACCACTTGTGCTACTACTGCTACAAACACTACTGCAACTACTATAGAAAGAACAACAATAACTACTACTAAAACTACAACTACAACTACTACTAGTACAACAACTACTACTTCTACTATAATAACAACAACAACAACATTGACTGGAAAGGAGATTCGCCCTTATCCTCACAACCCTCGGGTTTGTGACAAAGCGGATTCTCCCTTATCCCATCCTGGCTATAAATAAACACCTCCAGCCTTCCCCTAAGGCAGAGAGGAGAATTCCGAAAAATCCAATCTCCATCTTCTCGTAGTCTACTCAGACCACACGTGAAAAATCCTGGTATCAGAGCTTGGTTCATCCACGCTCCCATGGCTGAGTAGTTCCCTTTCAGTCTAGGTACTTACAGGGGAGTGTGTGTGTTGAGGTTTCTCACCTTATGGCCGTTACTCCCAACTCATAGAGTCTGAAAAATCCTGGATTGACCCCTTGGGTGGCACAGAGGCTGGACCTAATAAGTCCACCGCAAGGTCAATATTGGGAAAGAAGTAGGACTTCATGTTCTTGGGGAGTCAAGTCTCTTGACTAGCTGCTGCTGATCAACATGTCTGAAATGCAAAAGGCCGCCGTGCGCGTAAATCTGCAGGAGGCAGTAGCTGCCAGTCGGATGAGCATATAGGACACGTTTGTGCTAGCCTAAGCAATCTTGAGTTCTCTCTCTTGTTCGATAAGGTGTTGAAGAAATACCTCACATACTCACACAAAACCCAGAGTACCTAGATTGTCCTTTCCCGAATTAGCAACCAGATCTTTGTATGAACACTTTCCTTCAGGCCAAAATCACATCCACCTACCAAGAAGCTTTGAAAGTTGTTGAACCAGTAGATAGTCCAGCACTTGGGTTTGTGAAACCCAGTGATTGTAGTAGTACTTCAGCCCAGAATTCAGCCATTATCAAACAAAATAATACCCAAATTCAGCTCTTGATTCAAATAGCTGAAACTCTTAAGGATATCCAGACGGATATCACTGCCATCAAAGAAAAACAACAGAAGGGTGCACAGGCCCCCCTTCCTGAGTCTTTACTGACCAAATTAGCAAACTTATCGCTACAGCCAAAAGCGAGACCCCCTGAGCCTCGAGGAAGGCTCCTTGTGTTTAAAGACCCTTTAGTCATTTTGCAGGAAGAACAAGCGAAGCTTAATGGCAACACAAGTCATGCTACACGATCCGGCGCCTCAACCTCTGGTTGAAGACCAGATTCGAGGGTATAGGCGTAACCAACGATGCTTGTTTAATGCACAGCAAGCAACAAAAAGGATCGTTCACCGGTTAACGGGGCAACCCGTTCCTCAGCACATCTTGGAACAACAATTGGACCCCCAGGAGCAGTTGCGCCTCTCGATGCGACAACGCGCAGCCATAGCCCCAGCCGAGGTCCTCTATCATTCACGCACTGATGATGAACATCACCGAGTGTACATGCATCGCTCGGAAGAATCCATCAGCAGTGTTGGAGATGCACAAGTAGACAGGAACTTCATCCAGGAAGAAAGCTATCAATAGCTCTGCAAAAGTGGTATGAAGTTTATTCATCTTGGTGTGATGCAGGTCCGCTTACAAGTGCTCCACCGACAAGCAGAAGGCACCCTAGCACTTGTCGTCTTTCGTGACAACCGGTGGCAAGGAGATAAAGCCCTAATTGCCACGATGGAAGTGGATCTGACACAGGGAAGTCAACTAGTTTATATCATCCCTGATATGATGCTCACGATTGGAGATTTTGCCAGAAATATCCAGATCTCCATCTTAACTTGTGGCTATGATACATGGCACCATGGCGAGGCCAATTTACTGGTGACCCGAGGCCTCATCGGACGCCTATCCAACACACCAAACGTCGCTTTTGCCTATGAAGTCTCCGGTGTCATCGACTACCTGGCAAGCCATGGCATACATGCCCTTCCTGGCCAACGATATTCCATAGCACAACTCTGTGGCATCGACTGGCTCCTGAAACCTTCACAGCTACCACCTGTCCTCACACCAACCGAAGTCTCAAGCCGCACACTTCTGGATGGACGCATCTCCATAAGTTTTAACCGCAACGCCTCCCTTCCTGACACAGGAGAGGATGAGGAAATTGTTGCCATCCTCACACAGGAAGAGGGAGAGGCTTCAGAGGAAGTATGGGACACCTTGGGCGAGCCTAGCGGCAGGTATGATTATTACGTTCGCTACTCTGCTCCCCCATCCTTTTACAGTCCATTCCCAACAACACCAACGGGGTGGGATGTCCCCCCCAGTGACGCAGAACCCAGCGGCCACAACTATAACTGCCAACAACCGCCTGCACCGGCTCCACGGCGAGTAATGCCCGCTAAAGCGTGGCGCCACCGCCTCCAACAACAGCAGAGGAGACGGCAACTTGTGTGGCGACCTAAAGGACAGGAAAACCAAACCCCAGCTTGCGACACCCATGCAGGAGATACACGCCCAGGGGCCTCTGTACTCCGGTCCATGGATGCACCGCAAGAAGGGACTGGTGATAATACCCACCTGCTCGCCACATGGCGCTTGACCACCACCACCGACAACTCCGATGCGGAGACTGACCCCGAAGCCTATGGGGAATACCTGCAATATTATACCACCGGTCAGACTCCTGAAATTATTACCACACTTGAGGAAGACTGGGGATTAGAATACCCTCAGCGCCTACCCGCACAAATCCCACAAGCGGAACAACAACAGTTATATTCTTCCTCTATTGTCTCTGAATACAGGCCCCCTGTTGAATCCACTATGGGTCCTGTAAACTATCCACCGGCTGCCAGAACACAGGAACCAAGTTCCAGTCGGGGACCACTACTGGAAGGTTACCAACCCAAAGGTGTGAAGTTTAAGGCCATGAACCCTTCTGAATGGTGGAACCTTCCCTCTGCCCAGCAACAGTCCGGCGCTATCTTCATCATGCCGCCGCAAATTGGGCAGTTTAATGATATTTTCATGCGATGGGAATCCATCACCAAGAACACTGTTGCTCTCCACGGCTTTACTGATTCCCGCAGTAAGACTGAATTTATTGAAAATTTACTTGGGGAATCTGAAAAATTAGCCTGGATTCAGTGACGCATGGCATACCCCATGGAGTATCAGCATCTCCTGGAGCATGCCGATGGAGCAGATGGAACACAAAATGTCCTATCACAGATACGGACAATCTTTGCATTAGAAGACCCCTACCAGGGCTCAACAACCATCCAGGAGGAGGCTTACCGCGATTTAGAAAGGTTATCCTGTCACAACTTTCGAGATATAATTCCTTTTCTTCATGAATATCTGCAGGTTGCCTCCAGGACTGGCCGCCTATTCACCGGCCCAGAACTTTCGGAGAAATTATGGTCCAAAATGCCGGGATCTATAGGAAAGAAAATCAAAGAAGCCTTCGAAGCAAAGCACCCAGGGAGTACCATCGGAGTCTATCCTCGGGTGCTGTTCACCTACAAATACCTGGAGGAAGCGTGTAAGGAGGCAGCCTTCACCCGGGCGCTGAAGGATTTAACCTTCTGTCATGATATCCCTATTCCCGGGTACTACCAACGAGCCCGCCGAAAGATGGGCATTCGGCGATCAACTCCTACAAAGGCAAGCCACATCCCTCACATGCCCAGATCGAAAAGAAAAAGCATCTGATCCGGAATCGACGGTGCCGATGTTTTCTCTGCGGAGAAGAAGGGCACTTTGCCCGTGAATGTCCGAATGAACGACGCAACGTTAAGCGCGTTGCTATGTTCGAACAATTGGATCTCCCTGCCGACTGTGAAATTGTATCCGTCCAAGAAGGAGATGACCCCAGTGATGCGATTTACAGCATTTCTGAGGGGGAGGAGGATACTATCTTGCAGGAGGAGAAAATCTTCATGTTTCGGGAGGAAGATCGTACATGGTGGATCGGGCCGACAGGAGGCTATCGCGCCATGATCCAAGTCTCTGAGACCCAATATACCTGCAACCACACCTGGGAACTCAATCAAGATGTTCCTGACAGCTATGAATGTTGCCACTGCTGTCATGCGCCCTCCCAGAAGCGCTACCGGATGCATTGCCCAACCTGCCAATTGACAATATGTGGGCGATGCAGTTCCTACTATTTTGATAAACGCATCCCTGTTGCTCAAACACATATGCTCAGGTATGACTCTACTGACCTTCTTCGTGAGCAACAACAATATATTTTATCTTGTGACAATGAAAGGAAGCAGCTCCAGCAGCAGCTAGCTTTTAGTCAAGATGAGAGGGAGGCCCTCCAAAACCGCCTCCTTCTGGCTCAGCAGGAGAGCCACCGATGGCAAATGAAGTATAAGGAACTGGAAGAAGCAACAATGGAGCTTGATCGCCTGATGCTCGAACGAGAGGACCTCCGACGGGAAATTCAGGGTTTGTACCAGCAAAAGGGCAAACAACAAGAAGCTGAGGTTGATACGGACACCGACCTCAATGTCTTTCTTGTGGACACCACACAAAAGGTCCTATCTGCGGAAGCTCAGATGCCTACCCAACCTCGTCGGGCCAAGAATATGTTATACAATTTAACGGTGAAGTTTGACATCCCTCTCACTATGCCTTTCGAAGTTAATGCCATCCTTGACACAGGAGCCACTACCTGTTGCATTGATCAAGATGCCGTCTCTACTGGTGCTCTTGAGGACAATCCATACTTAGTGCACTTCAGTGGTATTAACTCTCGTACGTCGGCCAACAAAAAACTGAAGTTTGGCCGTATGATTATTGGTGAGAACAGCTTCCGAATTCCTTACACTTATGCTTTCCCCATGAAATTAGGGGAAAATATTCAAATGATTCTAGGCTGCAACTTCATCCGCGCAATGCAAGGCGGAGTACGGATTGAAGGCAACACAGTGACATTTTATAAAAATGTGACCACCATCAATACGTTGCCCTCTGTACCAACAGCAGCCGCTATCGAAGAGCTCGACTTGGAGGAAGACGAATATATTCAGATTCAAGAGCTCGTACGCTATGTGGCAACAGCAACCCCGCCACGAAATATCACCAGTAAGCTTAGTTCCTTGCTTGATCAACTCCGCCAACAAGGCTATATTGGTGATAACCCCCTGAGGCACTGGTCCAAGAATAAGGTGGTATGCCAACTTGACATTAAAAATCCGGACTTCATCATTGAAGACCGACCCCTCAAGCATGTCACTCCTCAAGCCAAAGCAGCATATGCAAAGCATATTAAGGCACTCCTGGACCTCGGTGTCATTCGTCCAAGCCAAAGCAGGCACCGCACGACGGCCATTATTGTTAATTCTGGCACGTATGTGGATCCGCAAACTGGTCAAGAAGTCAAAGGGAAGGAGCGGATGGTCTTTAATTATCGCCGTCTCAACGACATTACCAATAAAGACCAGTATAGCTTGCCTGGCATCAACACCATCCTACGGAAGGTGAGTAGAAGTACCATCTACTCAAAATTTGATCTCAAATCAGGTTTTCACCAAGTAGCCATGCATCCTGATTTCGTAGCATGGACGGCATTCTGGGTACCCGACAGCCTCTATGAATGGCTTGTGATGCCGTTTGGCCTCAAGAATGCGCCTGCCATCTTCCAACGGAAGATGGATCACTGCTTCAAAGGGACTGCGGACTTCATTGCAGTCTATATTGATGACATTCTGGTCTTCTCGTCCTCTGAAGCAGAACATGAACAACATTTGCAGATTATGCTTCAGATCTGCAAAACACATGGGCTTGTTCTTAGCCCCACTAAAATGAAGCTGGCGGTCTCCGAAGTTGAATTTCTTGGAGCGGTTCTTGGGAATCAACGAATTAAATTACAACCCCACATCATCAATAAGATCGCAACCTTTAATGAGCAGGAGCTGACAACAACCAAAGGCCTCCGAGCATGGCTCGGTATTCTAAATTATGCCCGCAACTATATCCCAAATCTGGGAACGTTGCTCGGGCCCCTATATGCTAAAACCAGTCCTACAGGGGAGAAATGCTGGAACTCCCAGGATTGGGCTCTCGTCACCAAGATCAAGACGCTCATCCAACAACTCCCAGATCTAGAGATTCCACCGGATAACAGCTACATGATCTTGGAAACAGACGGCTGCATGACAGGCTGGGGCGGGGTTTGCAAATGGAAACCTCATAAGTTTGACCCCAAGTCTATTGAAAAAATTTGTGCTTATGCCAGCGGCAAGTTCCACCCACTCAAATCAACAATTGATGCGGAACTCTTTGCCGTCATGAACTCCCTGGAAGCACTAAAAATTTACTACCTGGATAAGGCCGAGCTGACTATCCGCACGGACTGTCAGGCAATTATCAGTTTCTTCGTTAAATCGGCCAACAACAAACCTTCCCGAGTACGCTGGCTAGCCTTCACAGACTATATAACCGGCACCGGGATCTCCATACAGTTTGAGCATATCGACGGAGGGGATAACCAGTTAGCTGACACCCTCTCTCGTCTCATCACTACTCTTGTTCTTTCAGGGGAATGGCCTGCACCAGACAACTTAGCAGCTCTCAGTCTCACGGCTACCCAAGTACAGAAGGCACAACAAACACCCCCTCTGGCGGACTGTCCGAGCCACATAACAACAGCTCAAGCCTTGCTCAGCAATATGAGCACCAACTGCAGCTCCTCCAGGACCTGCCAATATCCCTTACAACCCAGGACACCATCAAATGACTGCTGTACCAACTGGAATGACAGAGTGCCCAGGAAGCACTTGACGCCATTCGCTAGTTTCGGCACCTCCATGCCCTCAAACTCACAGAAGTCACAAAACGGGCACGGCGCAAGACCACGGGCAACTTCTGGGCCCAGTGGCACCCTGTTGTCACCCAGCTGGATGAGCAACTTGCTAAAGCCGTCCACCTCACAGCAGACGCTGCACAACGACTTCCTGCCTACCGCTTCTAACCCCACCAGGAAGCAAGGCATCAAGGATCGTCCGGACCCCACCAAGGATAACTTACCTCCGAAGTAAAGCCTTTAAGTTAGTGTGCTGTCACCTCAGTGTGTTGTAAAGCGTATATTGTGTACTGTCCAGTTAGTAGGCTGTAATATCAGGCGTGGAAAGGAGGTTCGCCCTTATCCTCACAACCCTCGGGTTTGTGACAAAGCGGATTACTACTACCTCTAGTATTACTACTAATGCGACTACTACTACGCTAGTACTACTATAACTATTTTTACAAGTACTACTACTAGTCCTAGAATTACCACAAATACACCTACCACTACTATAACAACAACAACTACTACTACTCGAACAGCTACTACTACAACTCCCACTACTACTTGACCACCACTACAACTACTACTTCTACTACTATTGCTACTAATACAACTGTTGCAGCTGCTGCTGCTACTGCTAATACAGCTACTACTACTAATACAACACCTACTACTACTACTCCTCCTACTACTCTTACGACAACTCCTACTACAACTACCACTACAACTAATACTATTACTGCTACCGCTACTAGTAGTAGTTGTACTACTACTACTGCTGTTGTTGTTGCTGCTACTACTACTAGCACTACTACTACTATCACTACTACAACTCCCACTACTACTTGACCACTACTACAACTACTACTTCTACTACTACTGCCACTAATACTACTGTTGCAGCAGCAGCTGCTGCTGCTAATACAGCTACTACTACTAGTACAACACCTACTACTACTACTACTCCTACTACTCTTACGACAACTCCTACTACAACTACTACTACAACTAATACTATTACTACTACCACTACTAGTAGTAGTAGTACTACTACTGCTGCTGTTGTTGTTGCTGCTCTATTACTAGCACTACTACTACTATCTCTACTACTACTACCACTACTACGACTACAACAACAACTATTACTACAGCTACTGCTGCTATGCCTACAACTACAACAACATCAACTACTACTGCTACAACAACTTCTAATACTTCTACTATAACTAATACTACTACTCCTGCCACAACTTCTACTATGACTACTACTACTAAACAACAACAACAACTACTAGTACTTCTACTACTACTACTACTATTAGTAGTAATATGACTACTACAACTGCAACTACCACTACTGCTGCTACTACTACCACTACTATTCCTAATGCCCCTACAACAACAACCACTATTACTACGACAACCACTGCAACTCCTACTCAAACTATAATTATTTCTAATACTATTTTTATTACTACTAATGCTACTACTACTATTAGTACAACGTCTACTACTACTACCACTTATACTACTACTATAATAGCTACTGCTCTCAATGCTACTATTACTATTACTACTACTACTACTACTACTACTACTAATGTTATTACTACTTCTACTACTCCTAATACTGTGGCTACTACTACTACCACCACTACTACTTCTACTGCTACTTCTAGTATAACTACTATTACTACTACTACTACAAGTACTTCTACTACTATTCCTACTATTACTCGTACTACTACTACTAGTACTTTTACAACTTTTACAACTGCTATTACTATGGCTACTCCTACTTCTACTACAACTAATACTTTTAGTACTACTACTACAACTACTACTAATGCTACTACTACTACTACTGATACTAATGCTACGACTACAGCTAATACTACTGCAACTACAACAACTACTACTACACCTCCTACTACTTCTACACCTACCGCTCCTACTGCTACTGTTGCTACTACTACTACCACTAGTACTACTCCTACTCGAACTACTTTTCCTACCATGACTCCTTCCACTACTTCTACTGCTACAATAACTACTACAACTACCGCTTCTACTACAACTATTACTACTTGTATTGCTGCTGCTACTACTACTACTGTTACTACTACTAGTACTACTACAACTACTAAGACTACTACTTCTATTACTATTGGTACTACTACTACTGCTCCTATTGCTACTGCTACTCTTACACCTACTGTGACTATAACTACTACTACTATTACTACTACTGCTACTACTGCTGCTGCTACTACTACTACTACTACTATTACTAGTACTACTACTGCTACTGCTACTACTACTAATACTACTACTACTATTACAACAACTGCTACCACTACTACTACAACTACTACAACTACTCCTACTCCTGCCTTTGCTACTACTAGAGGTACTCCTTCTCCTAATACTACTGCTACTCCTACTTCCACCCCTACTACTACTTCTTTACCTACTATTGCTACTACTACTCCTACTACTAGTACTACCACTACTAATACAACTATTACTACCACTACTACTACTACTATTACAACAACAACTACTACTACTACTACTACTACATCAACAACTAATGCTACTACTACTACTACTACTATTAGTGTTGCTGTCATTACTATTGCTACTACTACTACAACAACAACAACAACAACAACTAATACTACTACTACTCCTTCTATTATGACTATTACTACTACTACAACAACAACAACAACAATAACTACTACTACTACTACTGCTACTACTACTACTACGACAACTACTACCACTACTACTCCTACTACTACTGCTACTACTACTTTTACTTAGACTAGTACTACTTCTACAACAACAACTACTGCTGCTGCTACTTCTACTGTGGCTTCTACTATAACTACTATTACAACTATAGCTTATCCTGTTATAACTACTACTATGGGTACTACTACTACCACTAATGCGACTAGTACTACCGCTATTATTGCTGCTAGTACAATACTACCAAAACTATTTCTATTAGCACCACTACTACTCCTACTAATACTACTACTATTACTACTCCTACTACTATTACTACTATCACTACGACTACTTCTACAAGTTCGACTACTCCAAATACTACTACTTCTACTCTTCCAGCTACTACTAGTACTCTAACTACTATTACTACTACTGCTACTGCTGCAATAACTAATACTACTGTTGCCGCTACGACTACTATTGAAACTATTATTACTACTAATACTACTACTGCTACTACAACTACTGCCACTCCAACTCCCACTCCTAAAACTACTCATACTATTACTCCTGCAACCAGTTTTAATACTACAACTACTAGTACTGCTACTAATACTACTACTACTTCTGCTGCTGCTACTACTACTACTTCTACCACTACTACTGCTGCTGCTACTGCTACTACTACCACTACTTCTGCTATTGCTACTACTCCTACTATTACTCCTGCAACCACTTTTACTACTACAACTGCTAGTACTGCTACTAATACTACTGCTGCTGCTGCTTCTGCTTCTACTACTGCTACTACAACTACTATTGCTATTCCTACTACTTCAGCTACGACTGCTTCTGCTGCTATTAGTACAATAACAACAACAACTACTACTATTGCTATTCGAACTACGAATACAACTATAACTATGAATACTACAGTTGCTACTACTACTACTACTGCTACTCCTATTCCGACTACTAATACTTCTACTAGTACAAGAATTAGTACTACTACTACTACTCCTCCTCCTCCCCCTCCTACTGCTACTACAAATTCTACTATTACTACTACTACCACTTCTACTACTACAACTCCTGCTACTACTAATACTATGACTACAACTAGTACTACTATAGATACTACAACTATCACTAATAATACTATTCCTGCCACCACTACTGCTACTGCTACTTCTACTTCTACTCCCACAACTACTGCTATAATGACTTCTACTACTACTATTCTTGCTACTACTGCCACTATGACTATTACTACCCATACTACTGCTACTAATACTGCTACTACTACAACTAGAACTACTTCTACTACTATTACTACTACTACAACAACAACATCTACTACAATAATAACTAATACTACAACATCAACTAATACTACTAGAACGACTGCTACTACTACTAAGACTCATACTTATACTACTACTACTGCTGCTTCTTCTGCTGCTGCTACTTCTGCTGGTTTTACAAATGTTATTTATACTACTCCTACAACTGCTATTGCTAATATTCCTACTACTGCTACTGCTACTACTCCTACTACTAACAGTAATTCTACTGCTGCTACTATTGCTACTACTACTGTGACTGCTGTTACCACTACCACTGCTGCTACTACTACAACTTCTAATGGTACTACTACTTGTACGGCTGTTGCTACTACAACCACTACTTTTACCATTGCAGCTACTACTACTACTACCGCTACTACTACTACTATAGCTAATACTACAATAGCTAGTACTACTACTATGGTTGCTACTGTAGTTGTTGCTACTACTACTACTACCACTACTCCCCCTACTATTACTACTTTTGCTACTATTACAACTACTAAGGCTTCTACTATTACTATAACTAACACTACTACTATTACCTATACTAGTGCCATTACTAGTAGTAGTAGTAGTAGTAGTAGTAGTAGTAGTAGTTTTGCTTCTACTGCTTCTACTACTAGTTCTACTACTACTACTATTGTGACATTTGTTACTGCTCATACAATTACTACTTCTATTGCTACAACTACTACTGCTACTACTACCTCAACTACTACTTCTGCTACAACTACTACTACTGCTACTACTATTGCTACTGTTACTGCTATTACTACCTCTACTACTACTACTACTACCACTTCTACTACTACTAGTACTAGTACTACTACTACTACAGCTACTGCCACTATTACTGCTACTACTACTGCTACTATTAAAACTATTACTACTACTATTGTAGTTGTTGCTACTAATACTCCTACCACTTCTCCTACTACTACTGCAACTATTACTGCAACAACTACTCATACTACTACTACTATTACTTCTACTACTACTACAACAAGTACTACTTTTGCGATAAGTACTGTTGCCGCTACTACTGTTGCTACTACTACTGTTGCTACTATCGCTACTACTACTACTGTAGTAGTAGTAGTAGTAGTAGTAGTAGTAGTAGTAGTAGTAGTAGTAGTAGAATTAGTAGTAGTTATAGTAGTAGTGGCAGTAGTAGTTGTAGTTATACGAGCGATAGTAGTAGTAGCTCTTGGAGCAGTAGAGGTGGTAGTACTAATAGTAGTATTAGTAGTAGTAGTAGTGGTCATGGTAGCGATAGTTGTTGTTGTAGTAGTTGTAGTAGTAGTAGGAGCAGCAATAGTAGTAATTGTGGCAGCAACAGTAGTCATAGTTGTTGAAGAAGTAGTAGTTGCCATAGCAGTAAGTTGCAGAAGTAGAAGAAGTAGGGAAAGAGGTAGTAATAGTTGTAGCAATAGTAGAAGTAGTAGCAATGATAGTTGTGGTAGATGGGGTTGTAGTATTAGTAGTAGTAGTAGTATTACTAGTAATTTTAGTAGTAGTAGTAGAAGTAGTAGTAGTAGCAGCAGCAGTAGCAGTAATTGTAGCAATAGTAATTATAGTAGTAGCAGTAGCAGCAGTTGTAATTACAGCAGCAGTAGCAGTAGTGATAGTAGTAGTAGTAGTTGCAGTAGCTATAGCAGCAGCAACAGCTGTAGTAATAGGAGAAGCAATGGTAATAGTAGCTGTAGTAGCAGTAGAAGTATTAGTAGTAGTAGCGATAGTAGTTGTAGTAGCATCCATTGTAGTAGTGGTAGTAGTTGTCATACTAGTTGTGCTAGTTCTAGAAGTTGTAATATTAGTAGCAATGGTCGTAGTTGTAGTAGTAGTAGCAGTAGTAGTTGTTGTAGGAGCATCAGCAACATTAGTAGTAGTAGTAGTGCTAATCATAGTAGTAGTAGTAGCAGCAATAGTTGTCATAGTAGTACTAACATTTGTAGTTGTAGTAGCAGTAGTAGTAGCTGTAGTAGTTGCTACGGTTGTAGTAGCAGTAGTTGTTGTAGCAATTGCAATAGCACTAGCAGTAGTAGCAGCAGTATTTGCAGGAGTAGTAGTAGTAGCAGCAGCAGCAGCAGTAGTATTTGCAATAGCAGTAGTGACAATAGTAAGATTAGTAGTAGTAATAGTAGTAGTATTAGCAAAAGTAGTACAAGTAACAGTACTAGAAGTAGTATTATCAGAAGTAGTAGTAGTTGTTATAGTAGAAGTAGAAGTAGTACTCAAAGTAGAACTTGTAGCAACAGTAGTAGCAGTAGTAGTAGCAGTAGTAGCAGAAGGAGTAGTAGTAGTAGTAATAATAGTTATAGAAGTAGTCGCAGCAATAGCAATCGTAGTAATGGTAGTAATAGCAGCGGTAGCAGCTGTAGTAATAGTAGTAGTTGTGGTAGAAGTCATCGCTATAGTAGCAGTAGTAGTAGAAGCATTGTAGCAGTAATATTTGAAGTAGCAGTACTTGTAGCAGTGGTAGTAGAAGGAGTAGTTGCAGTAGTAGTAGCAGTAATAATAAAAGTAGTAGTAGCAATAGTAATAAAAGTAGCAGCAGCAACAATAGTAGTAGTAGGAGGAGAAGTAGTAGTAGTACTCATAGTGGCAGGGGTCGTAGTAGGCGTAGTAATAGTAGTAGTAGTTGTTGTTGTTATTGTTGTTCTTGTAGTAGTAGTAGCTGTAGTAGAAGTAATAGTAGTAGAAGCTATAGTAGTAGTAGGATTAGTAGCAGAAGTAGTAGTAGTTCGTGTAGCAATAGTAGTAGTAGTAGTGGTAGCAGCTGTAGTAGTAGTAGGAGGAGGAGGAGTAGTAGCAGTGGTAATAGGTTCAGTAGTACGAGTAGCAGTAGTAGCAGTGATGGTAGAAGTAGTAGCAATATAACAGTGATGGTAGAAGTAGTAGCAGAGCATAGTGATGGTAGTCGAAGTAGTAGTAGTAGTAGCAGCAACAACAGTAATAGTAGTAGTTATAGCAGCAGAACCAATTGTAGAAGTAGTAGTAGAAGTTGTGGTAATGGCAGTAGGAGTAACAATTGTAATGGTAGTAGTAGTAGTAGCAGCAGTCACAGTAGTGGTAGGAGTAGAAGTGGTAGTAGCAGTAGTTGTAGTCGTTGTAGCGGTAGTAGTTGTATTAGTAATAGAATTAGTCATTGTAGCAATACTAGTAGCTGAAATAGTAGTAGTAGGAAAAGAACTTGTAATAGCAGTAGCAGTAGTAGTATTAGTAATAGCAGCTGTAGTAGTTGTTGTATTAGTTAGAATAGGAGTAATTGGATTAGTTGTAGTAGCAGTAGAAGTAGTAGTAGTTGCAGTAGTAGTAGTAGTAGTAGTAGTTGCGGTAGTAGTAGCAGTAGTAATTGTAGTAGCAGTTGTAGTAGTAGTAGTAGTAATAGCTATATGAGTAGAAGTAGTTCTAGTGAAAGTTGTAGCAGAAGTTATCGTAGAAGGAGCAGTAGAAGTAGTAGTAGTAGAAGCAGTAATAGTAGTAGTGGTTGTTGTAACAGTAGTATTTGTAGCAATAGTAACAAAAGTAGTAATTGCAGTAGAAGTGGGCGTTGTAGTAGAGCAGTAGAAGTAGCAGTAGTACTGGTTGTAGTAGATGGAGTGGTGGCAGTAGTAGTAGTAGTAGTAGGAGTGGCAATAGTAGTAGTAGTAGTAGTATAAGTAGCACAAGTAGCAGCAGTAGGAGTAGAAGTACTAATAGCAGTAGCAATATTAGTAGCAGGAGTAGGAGTAGTAGTTTTAGCAATGGTAGTAGTAGTTGTAGCAGTAGCAACATTAGTAGCAGTATTAGCAGTAGCAGTAGTAGTAGTAGTAGCAGTAGTAGTGGAATTAGCAATAGTAATAGTTTTAGTTGCAGTAGCAGCAGCAACAACAGCAACAGTAGTAGTAGTTGTTACAGTTGTAGGACAAGTAGTTGCAATAGTAGTAGTACTCTAAGTAGTAGCAGAAGTAGTAGTAGTAGTAGTCATAGTAGTAGTAGTAGCAGTCGTAGTAGTAGTAGTAGCTATATTTGTAGTAGTAGTAGTAGTAGTTGCAATAGTAGTAGTATTGTAGCAGAAGTAGTTGTAGTAGTAGCAGTAGGTGTCATAGTTGTAGTTATAGTAGTCATAGCAGTAGTTGCGAAAGTCGTACTAGTTGTTGGCACAGTGGCTGTAGTTGACGTCATAGTAGTTCTAATAGTCATACAAGTAGTAATAGGCGTAGCAGTAGCAGTATTAGTAGTAGTCACAGTAGTAGTAGCAGTAGCACAAGTAGTAGCAACAGTAGTTATTGTTGTACTAGTAGTAGTAGTAGTAGTCATAGAGTAGTATTAGTTTAAGTAGCAGAGTAGTAGCAGTTTTTGTAGTTGTAGCAGCTACAGTAGCAGTAGTACTAGTAGTATTTGCAGTAGAAGTTATTGTTGCTATTGCAGTAGTAGTAGTAGTGGTCATTATAGTAGTAGGAGAAGTAGTAAGGGCAAGAGCAGCAGCAACACTAGTAGTAGCAATAGTAGTAGTAGTAGTCGCAGCAACTATTGTCGTAGTAGCACTTGTCGCATCGGCAACAGCAGCAGCCGTAGTAGTAGTAGTCACTGTAGTAGTAGTAGTGGTAGCAGTATTAGTAGTTGTAACTGTAGTTATAGTAGTGATAGTCGAAGTAGTAGTAGTAGTAGTAGAAGTAATAGTAGTAGTAGTAGTGATAGTTGTAGTCATAGTAGAAGCTGGAGTAGTAGTAGGGTTAGCCACAGAAATAGTAGTAGTAGCATTAGCAATAGCAGTAGTAGTAGTAGTAGTAGTAGTAGTAGTAGTAGTAGTAGTAGTAGCTGTAGTTGTTGTTGTTGTTGTAGTAGTAGTAGTAGTAGTAGTAGTAGTAGTATCAACAACAGTAGTAGTACGAGTAGCGGTAAATGTAGTAGCAGTAGTAGCAATAATGGTAGTAGAAGAAGTAGTAGTAGTAGTAGTAGCAACAGCAGCAGCAGTAGTAGTGCTAGTAGTAATAATAGTAGCTTTAGTAGTAGTAGTAGCAATCATAGTAGTAGTAGTAGCGACATAGTAGTTGTAGTAGTAATAGTAGTAGTTGTAGTAGGTGTATTTTGAGTAATAGTTCTAGTAGCAGTATTAGTGGAAGTAATAGTAGTAGTAGTTGTTGTTGTAGTAGCAGTAATAGTAGTAGTAGCAGTAATAGTAGTAGTAGTAGTACTAGTAGTAGTAGTTGAAGTAGTCATAGTTTTAGTAGTAGCAGTTGTAGCAGTTGTGGCAGTAGCCGCAACAATAGTAGTTGTACTAGTAGTAGTACTAGGAGTAGTTGTTGTTGTTGTAGTAGTTGTTGTAGTAATAGTATTAATAGTATAGTAGTAGTAGTAGTAGTAGTTGGAGTAGTAGTAGTAGGAGTAGTAGTCGAAACAGTTGTAGGAGTTGGAGTAGTAGTAACAGCCGAAGCAGTAGTGGCAGTAGTAGTAGTAGGTGTAGTTGTCGTAGCATCAGTAGTAGCAACAGTAGTAGTAGTAGTTAGAGCAATAGAAGTAGCAGTCACTATTGTAGTAGCAATAATCGCTACAACTGTAGTGGTAGCAGAACTAGTATTAGCGGTGATGGGAGCTGTAGTTGTAGTAGCAGTTGTAGTAGTAGAAGTAGAAGTAGAAGAAGTTGTAGCCGCGATAGTAGTAGTAGCGGTAGTAGTAGTTGTTGTAGTTGCAGTAATAGTGGTAGTAGCTGTAGCAGTTGCAATAGTAGTAGTTGCAGCAGTAGGAACCACTGCAGCATTAGCGGCGAAAGTTGTATTATTAGCAAGAGTAGTAGTTGTAGTTGTTGCAATAGTCGTAGTAGTAGTAGTAGCAGCATTAGTAGCAGAAGTAGTAGTAGTAGTAGTAATAGTAGTAGTAGTAGTAGTAGTAGTAGTAGTAGCTGCAGCAGAAGTGGTAGGAGTAGTACTAGTAGAAGTTGTACTAGAAGACATAGCAAAAGTAGCATGAGTAGTGGCAGCAGTAGTAGCAATAGTAGTAATAGCAGTTGCAGAAGTAGTAGCAGCAGTAGTAGTAGTCTTGGTAGAAGTAGGAGCAGTCATAGCAGCAGTAATAGAAGCAACAGTAGCAACATTAATAGTATTAATAGGAGTAGGAGTAGTAGTCTCCATAGCAACAACAATAGTATTAGTAATGGTAGTAGTAGTAGTAATAGTAGTTGGAGTATTAGCAATAACAGTAGTAGTAGAAGTAGTTGTAGCAGTAGTAGTAGTCTTAGCAAGAGCGGTAGAAGTAGTTGTAGTAGTAATAATGGTCGTAGTAGCATTAGCAGCAGCAAGAGCAGTAGTAGTATTACTAGTGGTGGTGGTAGTAATAGTACTAGTAGTAGTAATAGTAGTAGTAGCAGGGGAAGTTGTTGTGGTAGTAGCAGTAGTAGTAGGAGTAGTAGTTGCTGTAGTAGTTGCAGTAGCAGTAGTTACAGTGGTAGTAGTTGTAGAAGCAGTAGAAGTAGTAGTAGTAGGAGTAGTAGCAGCAGAAGTAGTAGATGTCGTCATAGTAGCAGCAATAGTTGTAGCAATGGTAGCAGTAGTATCGGTAGTAATAGCAGCAAAAGTAGTAGCTGCTGTAACAGTATTAGTAGTATTAGTAGTAGCAACAGAAATATTTGTAGCTGCAGTAGTAGTAGTAGTAGTAGTAGTAGTAGTAGTAGTAGTAGTAGTAGTAGTAGCTATTGTAGTAGTAGTTATAGGATCAGTAGCAGTAGTGGTAGTCATCACAATAGCAAAAGCAGCAACAGCAGTAGTAGCAGCAAAAGTAGCAGTACCAGTAGTAGTATTATTAGTAGCAGCATTAGAATTATTATTATTAGTAGTAGTAGTAGTAGCAGCAACGACAGTAGCATTAGTAGTAGTAGTGGTGGTGGTAGCCGCAGCTGTAGTTGTAGTTGTAGTAGTAGGAGGAGGAGGAGTTGTAGTAGTATCGGCAATAGTAGTAGTAGTAATAATAGCAGCAGTAATAGCTGTAGTACTAGTAGTA
Source organism: Trichopus zeylanicus subsp. travancoricus (assembly GCA_005019695.1). NCBI lineage: Eukaryota > Viridiplantae > Streptophyta > Magnoliopsida > Dioscoreales > Dioscoreaceae > Trichopus > Trichopus zeylanicus. The sequence continues at coordinate 60,570 of RXID01014876.1, read as the reverse complement.
GTAGCAGCAACAACAGTAGTATTAGTAGTAGTTGAAGTAGTAACTATAGCAGTAGTAGGAGTTGGTATGAATTCTAATTTGAGAACTCCCTCGCCGGTATAGACAAGATATGGTAATACAAAAAAGTAGGCGTAGCAGAAGGCATAGTAGTAGTTGCTGTAGGGGTAGTAGAAGTAGTAGGAGTAGTAGTAGGAGCAGTAGGAGTGGGAGTAGGAGTAGTAGTACTAGTAGTAGTAGTAGTACAAGTAGAATTAGTAGGAGTGGCAGTAGCTGTGATAAGAGTTGTAGTAGTAGTAATAGTAGTAGCAAGAGCAATAGTAGGAGTAGGAGTAGTAGTAGTAGTTGGTGTGGTAGACGTATTGGTTGTGGTAGTTGTAGTAGTAGTAGTAATAGTAGTTCAAGTAGTAGTAGAAGTAGCAACAGCAGCTGCAATAGCAGTAGTAGTAGTGGTAGTGGGGGTAGTAGTTGGAGTAGTAGTAGTAGTAGTAGTAGGTGTAGTATTTGTTGTTGTAGTAGTAGAAGCAATAGCCGCGGCCACAGCAGTATTAGTAGACGTAGTGGTAGCTGCATTAGTAGTAGTAGCCGTAGTGGCCGCAACAGCAGCAGCTGCGGGAATAGTAGTAGGAGTAGTAGTTACAGTAGTAGTAGCAATAATAATTGTAGAAGTGGTACTAGTATGAGTGGCAGTAGTAATAGCAGTGTCAGCGGTAGTAATAGTAGTAGTAGTAGTAATAGTAGTAGTAGTAGTAATAGTAGTAGTAGTAGTAATAGTACTAGTAGTAGCAGTATTGGTAGTAGCAAAAGTAGTAGTAGGAGTTGGAGTGAGTTGCAGTTGAGGTAGTAGTAGTACAACAATTACTACTACTAATACAACTATTACTAATACTGCTACTACTATAACAACAGCAACTACTACTACTACTAGTAGTACTACTATTGCTACTACGACTGTTACTACTACTACTTCTCCAACTAGTTTGCTACTAGTACTCCTACTACTATAACAACAACTACTACTCCTACTATTAATATTACTACTACTAAAACTACTACTACTACTACCGATACTGCTACTATTCTTCTGCTACTACTTCTACTACAACCACTTCTAAAACTACAACTACTAGTACAACTACTACTACTACCACTTCTACTACTACTACTACTACTACTACTACTCCCAACTACCACTGCTACTACTACTACTGCTGCTGCTACTACTGCTGTTGTTGTTGCTACTGCTACTGCTGCTTCTGCTATTACTACTCCAACTACTACTACAATAGTTACTACAACTACAACTACTTCTAGTACTTCTACTACTACTATTCTTGAAACTACTACTATTGCAACTACTACTACTACTATTGCTACGAGTACTACTACTCCTCCTATTATGACTACTACTACTACTCCTACTGCTACTACAATAACTACTATCACTTCTACTCTTACTACCACTACTGCAACTACTTATGTTGCTTCTCATACGTCTACTTCTACTACTAATACTAAAACAACTAGTACTACTACGACCACTACTGCTCCTACAAGGACTTCTACTCCTAAACCAACTCCTCCTACCACTCCTCCTCCTACTACTACTATTATTACTACTGCTACTGCCAGTACCACTTCTATATCTACTACTGCTAGTATTATTGCTAATAATACTACTACCACAACAACTACTAGTACTACCACTACAACTACTACTACCACCACAACAACTACTAGTACTACCACTAAAACTACTACTACAACAACAACAACTACAACTGCTACTTTTGCGACTACTACTACTACTACTAAGAAAACAATAATAACTACTACTATATCTACTGTTGCTACTACTACTACTGCTACTACTGCTACTAATACAAGTACAACTTCTGGAACTACAACTACTTGCACAATAACAACAACGACAATAATAACTTCTACTACTAGTACTTCTGCTACTACTACTGCTACTGCTGCTACTACTACTACTCCAACTACTGCTGCTGCTGCTGCTGCTACTGCTACTACTACTACTCCGACTACTGCTACTACTACTTCCACTACTACTACTACTACAACTACTGTCGCTATTACTACTACTACAACAACAACTGCTACTACTAATACTACCACTACTCTAAGTACTACAACTACTAGTACTACTACTACTACTACTACTCCTGCTGGTACTACTACTACTACTACAATAACTACTACTATAAGTACTTCAACTACTGCTACTACTAGTTGTACTACTACTACTACAAGTTCTATTGCTACTGCTACAACAACTTCTACTGCCACTACTACTACTAATAATATTATTACTGCTTCTACTACTACTATTTCTACAACTACAGCTACTGCTAATGCTACTACTGCTACTACTACTGCCATTGCTAGTTCTACAATTACTACTACATCTAATACTACTACTATTGCTACTGCTAAGACTAATACATTTTTACTACTATACACCTATTACGTCTACTACTACTACTACTCTTGTTTCCTGCTTCGCGACTATTGCAACTACTAGAGATTTACAACCGACTATTACACAACAACAATTACTAACTACTAGTAAACTACTATTGCTTACTATTTCTACTACTACTACTACTACTAATACTACCCCTACTGACTACTGCTACTTCTACTATTTCATACTACTTCTACTATTCTGCTTACAACCACAACTACTACTAATTACTAATACGACGTCTTCAACAATGATACAACCATAAACAATAACACACAATAACTACTACTACAACTGCCACGTCCTACGACTACGAGCTACTAGCGGTTGCCCTACTGCGACTAACAACTTGTAACTACAGACCTACTACTTCTATTACTACTTCTACAATGCTGATACGACTACTAGCACTACTGAAACTCGATTTAAAGTACAACTATTTTGTTTGCTACTACTACTACTACTTCGAACCACTGCGTCTAACTGGTAGCACACTACGAACTTGACAACTTCTACTTGGTACTTCTTACTACTACTCTGAGGCAACTACTACTACTAATCACTACTACTACTTCTAAAGCCTTTCTTCTACTATACTTCTACTTCTACTACTATTTGCCGGATGCTACTTCCACTACTACTGCTACTACCACTACGAATACTACGAACTCCTGCTACCGATACGACAATTACTACGACTGCTCCTATTTCTGGACTAACTACGGCAATTACTACGTCCGCTACGATTACGAATATGGCTGCTACTCTAACAACTACTTCAGTACAACAATAACTACTACTACTACTATACTAACTAACTGCCTAACGGCGCTGATGCTAGCGACGCCTATTGCTACTACTACTCCTACAACTACTTGCACTACTACTACAACTAACGATTCTACGACTACTACTAATAACTTCTCAACGACGATGACTACTACTTCTACTTCTTCCACCACGACTACTACTACAACTACTATTGCTGCAGCTGCTCCTTCTGCTACTACTACTACCACAATTACAGCAACAACAACAACAAAAACAATAACGAGAACAACAAGAACAACAACAACTACTACTAATACTACTTCTACTACTACTACTATTATTACTATGACTTCTACAATTGCTACTACTGCTACTACTAATCCTACTACTACTACTACTATTACTACTACTACGACTACTACTACAACTACTGCTACTTCTACTACTACTACTACTGCGACTAGTACTACTAATACAACCACTACCACTACTACTACTGCTACTACTATTACTTCTTCTACTACTATAACTATTGCTATTACTACTTCTACTCCAACTATTACTTCTAAAATTACTACTACTGCAACTTTTAGTACTACTACTACTGTACTACTACTGCTGCTACTAATGCTTCTACTACTGTGTGTAATACTCCTACTACTAGTACCAATACTACTTCTATTTCTAGAAATATTACTACAACTAGTACTGCTACTACTATGACTATTACTATAACTACTGCTCTTGCTGCTATTATTACTAATACTCCTACTACTACAACATCAATAACTATTTCTATTACTCCTACTACTGCAACTACTAAAACAACTACTACTACTATGACGTCTACTACTACTGCTACTCATACTATAGCTACTAATACAACTAATACTACTCCTATTACTACTACTACTTCTACTACTACTCCAACTACTATTCCTTCTCCACCATGTATTCATTCTATTACTCCAACCACTACTACTACTACAACAACAACAACAACAACAATAATAACTACTACTACTATTACTTCTACTACTACTTCTACTACTACTCCTCCTACTACTAGTAGCACTACTACCACTACTGGTACTACAATTGCCACTACTACTACTGCTACTACTATTGCTGCTATTGCTAATACGACTATTACTATTGCTACTACTACTTCTACTACTCCTATTGCTACTACTATTACTGCTACTTCTGCTACTACTACTATTGCCACTACTATGGCAATTGCGATAGCAGCTACTAATACAGTTGCTACTACTACTGCTACTATTCATACTACTGCGACTGCCACTACAATTGCTACTACTGCTGCAGCTGCTACTACTACTAGTGCTACTACTCTAAACAGTACTACTATAGTTGTTGCTACTACTGCTAATACTTCTATAACTAGTACTACTACAGTTGTTGCTGCTCTAGCTTTTGCTATTGATAATACTACTATTCCTACTAATTCTTCAGCAACTACTACTTCTACAATTACTGCTATTGCAACTACTACCGCGACTACTTCTGCTACTACTACTACTAGTACTACTGTTACTACTTCTGCTACTACTATTGCCACAACTACTAGTACTACAATAACTACTAGTAATACAATAACAACAACAACAACTACCACTACTACCAATGCTATAGCTACTACTCTTACTACTACTACCGCTACTACTACAATTGTTTCTTCAACAGTTGCTACTGTTACTAGTAATAGTCATAGTAGCAGCAGTAGCTGTAGCAGCAACAACAGTAGCTGTAGTATTAGTAGTAGTTATTATTGTTGTACTAGTATTAGTAGGAGGAATAGTGTAGTAGTCATAGGAGTAGCAACTATGACTACTATTACTGCTACTACTACCATTGCGACTATTTCGAGTATTACTATTATTACTTCGACTAGTACCACTGCTACTACTACTACAACTACTCCAACTCCAACTCCTACTACTACTCCTACTACTACTACTACAACTACTACTAGTAGTGGCAAAAATATTAGTAGGAGTACCAGAAGTAATTGTAGACGCAAAACTAGGACTAGTAGTTGTTGTTGTAGTAATAGTAGTAGTAGGAGCAGGGGTAGCAGTAGTAGTCATGGTAATAGTAAAATGAGTAGGAGTAGCAATTGTAGTAATACAAATAGCAGTACTGGGAGTAGTAGTTGTTGTTATAGCAGTAGTAGTTGTCGTAGTAGCAATTGTAGTAGTAGTTGTAGTAGTAGCAGTAGTAGCTAGCAGTAGTAATTATAGTAGAAGTAGTTGGAGTAGTAGCAGTAGTAGTACTAGTAAAAGTAGTTGTATTGGAAGTAGTTGTAGTAGGTGCTGGAGCCAAAGTAGTAGTAGTAGTAGTAGTGGATGCTGTAGTAGTTGTAATACTAGTAGAAGCAGCAGTAGTAGCAGGTTTAGTGTTGGTAGTAGTAGTACTAGAAGTGGTAGTATACTCGTAGTAGTTGTAGTAGTAGTAGTTGTAGTAGTAGTAGTAGTTGGGTTTGTAGTAGTGGTGGTAGTAGAAGTTGTAGTAGTAGTAGCTATAGTTGTAGTTGTTGTAGTAATAGTCGAAGTAGGGGTAGTTGTAGTAGTAGTATGACTAGTAGTAGTAGCAGGAGTAGTAGTAGTGGTAGAGTAGTAGTAGTAGTAGTTTTAGCGATAGTAGTATTAGTAGTACTCAGCAGGAGTTGTAGGAGTGGTAGTAGAATCAGTAGTATTTGTAGTGTAGTAGTCATAGTAGTAGTAGTAGTAGTTATTGTAGTAGTCAGAGTAGCAGCATCAACAGCATTAGTAGTAGTAGTAGTAGTAGCAGAAGTAGTAGTGGTAGTAGTAGTAGCAGTCAGCATAGTAGTAGTTGCAGGAGTAGTACTAGTTGTTGTTGTAGTAGTAGTTGTAGTGGCAAAAGTAGTAGTAGTGGTACTAGTAGTAGTAGCAGCAGCAGCAGTAGTAGTTTTAGTAGTAATAATTATAGTAATTGTAATGGAAATGGGAGTAGTATAAATAGGGGTAGTAGTAGTAGCAATAGTAATACTAGTAGTTGTAACAGCAAGAGTAGAAGTAGCAGTCGTACATGAAGTGGAAGTGCTTGTATTAGTACTAGTAGTAGTAGTTCTACTACTAGTAGTAGTAATAGTAGTTGTTGTTGTAGCAGTAGTAGTAGTAGTGGTGATGGTAGTAGTAGCAGCCGCAACAGGAGGAGGAGGAGGAGGAGGAGGAGGAGTAGTAGTAGTATTGTAATAGTAGTAGTAGTAGCAGTAGTTGCATTAGTCGTAGTAATAGTAGTAGTAGTAGTAATAATAATAGTAGTAGTAGCAGTAGTAGTAGTAGTAGTAATAATAATAGTAGTAGTTAAAGTAGTAGTAGTATTAATAGAAGTTGTAGTAGGAGTATTAGTTGGAGTTATAGTTGTTAGAGTAGTGATAGCAGCAGTAGTTGTAGCACTAGTTGTACTTGTACTTGTAGTAGTAGTAGTAGCCGTGGCAGTAGTAGTTGTTGTAACAGTAGTAGTAGGTCTAGTAGTTGTCGCATTAGTAGTAGCAGGGGTACTAGGAATAGTAGTAGCAGAAGGAGTAGTAGTTGTAATAGTAGTAGTTGTTGTAGTTGTAGTACTAGCAGTAGTAATAGCAGCAGCAATAGTAGTCTCAATAGTAGTAATAGGTGTAGCAGTAGTAGTTGTTGTTGTTGTAGTAGTCATAGTAGTAGTTGGAGTAGCAGTAACAGTAGGGGCAGTAGTTGAAGTAGTACTACAAGTACTAGTTGTTGTTGTTGTTGTTGTAGTAATAATAGTAGCATTAGTAAAAGTAGTATTGCTAATAGTGATAGTACTAGTACTACTACTAATACTAATACTTGTACTACTACTACTATTACTACAACGATGGTTAACACTCCTACTACTACTACTACTGTTGATGCTATTACTACTACTACTACTACAACTACTATTGCTATTGTTGTTGCTGCTACTACTAATACTACTGCCACTACTACTACAACAACTACTGCTACTTTTGCTACTGTTACTATTTCCACTACTACTCCAATTACTACTGCTATTACTACTACTACTACAAATACTACTACTACTACCACTACTGCTATTATTACTACAGCTACTAGTACGATAACTACTATTGCGATTAGTATTACTATTACTATTGCTACTACTACAACTATTAGTACTACTGTTAGTACGACTACTGCTACTACTACTACCGCTACTATTACAATTATTAGTACAACTATTACTATGACTACTACTACTGCGGCTGCTGCTACTCCTACGACTACTACTACTACTACTCCTATTACTACTACTACTTCGACTATTACACCTCCTACTACAACTTCTACTATTACTACTACTACTACTGCTACTCCTACTACTACAACTACTACTACTACTACTACAACAACAACAACAACAACAACATCAACTACTAGTACATCTACTACTCCTAAACCAACTCCTACTACAACTAATACTACTCCAAGAACTACTACTATTACAACTACCACTACTACAACAACAACCACTACTGCAACTACTACCACGACTACTACTACTACTAGCACTACTGCTACTGCAGCTGCTACAACGACAACCATTACTACTGCTATAATAACTACTGTTGCTGCTCCTGCTTCTGCTACTCCTACTACTACTACTATTACTACTACTACTATGACTACTACTGCTGCTACTACTATTGCTGTTACAACTACTACTCTTATTGCAACAATTACTACCACTACTATCACCTCGACTACTGTTATTGCTACTACTAGTACTACTACTACTAATTCTTCTACTACTATTGCAACTACTACTAATGCTACTGCTACTCCTACTAGTACCAATACTATTACTACTACTACTACTACTACTACTACTACTACTATTATTTCTACTGCCCCTACTATTACTACTACTACTATTGAGACTACAATTACTTCGGCTTCTATGACTCCTATTACCACTCCTCCTACTACTACAACTACCGCTACAACGACTATCACTACTACAACTCCTCCTCCTATTACTACTACTATAACTATAACTATTGTTAATGCTATTCCTTCTCCTATTACTAATCCGACTACAAGTTCTGCTACTACTAATAGTACACCTACTACTATTACTGTTACCTGTACTACTACCACTACTACTAGTACTTCTACTGCTACTACTAGTGCTACTCATACTACTACAACAACAACAACTACTACTACTACAACTACTCCTGCTCCTACTACTACTACAACGGCTACCATTGCTACGATAACAACTTTTATTACAACAACAACTACTATCACAACTACTACTACTCCTACTACTACTACTACTGGTCCTATTACTGCTGCTACTACTACTACTACTACTACTATTACAACTACTACTGCAACTACTACTACTACTTCTACTACTACTACTACAACTACAACTTTTACGAGTACAACTACTCCTACAACCATTACTACTACTACTACTGCTACAGCTACCACTCCCACTTCTGCTACTACTACTACTACTTTTACTACCACAACTACAATTACTAGTACTAGTAATACAACTATTTCTTCGACTACTACTACAATACTACTACTACAACTGCATTATTTATACTACAACCACTATGACTATGACTCTTACCGCTAATAGGACTACCACTACTACTACAACAACTTCTACTACTACTACTACAACTACTACTACTATTACTACTACGCTGCTGCTGCTGCTACTTCTACTACTATTACTACAATAACAACTACTACTAGTATTAGTTCTACTAAATTCTACTTCTGCTACTACTACTACTTCTACTATTACTACTACTACTACTACCACCACTACTACTATTAAGGCTACTACTATTACTACTACTGCTACAACTGTGCTTACAAGAACTACTTCTGCGACTATTGCTTCTACTTCAACTACTACTACTACTTCACTTGCTAGTGCTACTACTCCTGCTACCACTGCTGCTACTACAACTGATACTACTACTAATTTTACTATTACTGCTACTACTACTTCAACTACTACTATGACTACTACTACAACTGCTACAACAACCACTACAACTTCTACTTCTACTACTACTACTACCCCCACAACTACTATTACTACTCCTACTACTACTCCTACTAATACTACTACTACTTCTTCTACTACAACAACAACTACTACTACTCCTGCTACTACTCCTACTACTACTACTACCACTACTTCTTCTTCTTCTTCTTCTTCTACTACTACTACTACTACGATTACTACTACTGCAACTACGATACCTACTGCTACAGCTACTACTCCTGGTACTCCTACTACTACTACTACTGCTGTTACTACTACTTCTACTACTACTGCCGCTACTACTACTACTACTACTATTACTAATACCACTACTACTACTCCTACTACAACTACTACCACTAGTACTGCCACTACTACTACTACCATGCCTATTTCTACTACTACTACTACTACTACTACTACTACGACCACTACTACGACGACAACAACAACTACTACAACTACAACTGTTGCTACTACTTCTACAACTGCTACTTGTACTACCACTACTACTATAACTTCTACTATCTCTACAACTACTACTATAACTATCACTGCTACTATTACTACTACGACTACTATCACTACTATTGCTAATGTAATTGCCACTGCCACTATTACAACTACCAATACTACTGTTGCTTCTACTTCTAATACTACTACAACAACGACAACATCTACTACTACTACTACTACTACTACTACTACTCCTACCACTACTACCACTAGAACAGTGCTACTGCTGCTGCTACTACTGCAATTGCTATTACTACTACTTGGACTACAACTATTAGTACTAGGACTACTACTACTACTACCACCACCACTATTATTACTACTACTACTACTACTATTACTACTACTACTACTACTACAACTACTAATACTAGTACTACCACTACTACTACTACTACTACTACTGCTACTACTACTACTGCTACTACTACTACTACTACTACTACTACAACTTCTAATGCTAGTACTTCCACTACTACTACTAGTATCACTACTTTTTCTACTACTTATATTAGGACTACTACTAGTGCTCCTGGTACTCCTACTACAACAAAAACAACAACAACTACTACTACTACAACTTCTTCAACAACTACTATTACTGCTACTACTACAACAACAACAACAACAACAACTACAACTACTACTACTACTTCTACTACCACTACTACTATTAATACTACTAAAATTACTACTGCAAATACAACAACAACAACAATACCAACTACTACCACTACTAGTACTATGCTACGGCTGTTGCTACAGCTGTTGCTACTACTACAACTGCTACTACGATTACTAGGACTCTTCTCCTCCTCCTCCTCCTCCTCCTACTACTACAGCTACTACTACTATTACTTCTACTACTACTAGGATCACTACTTCTGCAATTACTAATATTACAACTACTACTTGTGCTCCTCGTACTACTACTACTACAACAACTACTACTCCTCCTCCTCCTCTTCCTCCTCCTCCTCCTCCTCCTACTACTACTACAACTACTATTGATACTATTACTACTACTACTATTACTATCACTACTACAATGACTACTGCAAAAACAACAACAATAACAACAATTACTACTAGTATTAATACTATGCTACTGCTGCAGCCACTTCTACCATTACTACTAGTACTCCTAGTACACCTACTATAACTAATAATATATCTGCTACAACTAAAACTTTTTCTTCAACTACTACTGTTACGACAACTACTGCTACTACCACTACTACGACTACTTCTGCAACTACCACTACTACCACTACTACTAACACTTCTACTACTACTATTACTACTACAACTACTACTGTTACTACAGCTACTACTACTACTACTACAGCTACTACTACTACTACTTATACTACTTATTTTGCTATTCATACTTCTACTCCTATTACTACTTCTGCTACTAACACAACCACTCCTACTACAACTACAACTAATATTACTACTGCCACAACTACTACTACTACTACTATTACGAACACCACCACCACCACAACTAAAATTGCTACCACTACTACTAGTACTAACACTACTTCTACTACTTCTACTACTACTTCTACTACTGCTTCTACTGCTACTACTATACTGTGGCTCATGCTATAACTAATGCTTGCAATGTTTCCACTACTACTGCTACGACTACTACTATTACCTCTACTAATAATAATACTATTACTACAACTTCACTAATACAACTACTACTACTGCTTGTACTACTTATACTGCTACAACTACTACTATTACAACTGCTAATACTACTACTACTACTATTATTACTACAACAACAACAACAACTACTTCTACTACTATTACTACAATTGCTACAACAACTACTACTGCTTCTACTACTGCACTACTACTACTACTACTGCTACAACTACTACAACTACTACGGCTACTGCTACTAGAACTACAACTACTGTTGCTACTACTACTACTGTTACTACTAGTTCTACTACTGTTACACCTGCTACTACTAGTACTATGACCACTACTACTACCACAACAACAACAACTACTACTACTACTACAACTACTATGACTACTTCAACTTCTACTACTACTCCTTCAACTTCCGCTACTTCTACTACTAGTGCTACAACTACCATACTACTACTACTACGTCTACTACTACCACACGACGACTTCTACTACTACTATTACTACTATTATTACAACTGCTGCTAATACTTCTACAACTACCACTGTTCTCCCTCCAAAACTACTACTACTACCACTTCTCCTACTACTATTGCTCCTACTTCTACTACTACCACTACAACTACTACTACAACTAGTACAACCACAACTACTTTACTACTAGTGGTACTACTATAACAACTCCTACCGTAACCACAACTACTTCTAATACCATTACTTCTCTTACTACAACTACTACTATAGTTGCTACTACTTCTACTCCTACTCCATCTGCTATTACTACTACTACTACTTTTATTGCTACTACTACTGCTACTATAACACTACTACAACTCCAATTATTGCGACCACTACTACAAATAACATCACTACTAGTGCAACATTCACTACTTCTACTTCTATAACTACTACTACTGCTGCTACAACTACTACTACAACTCCTATTGCTACCAGTACTACTACTATCACTACTACTACCAATACTACTATTACTATTACAAATATTATTGCTACTACTACAACTACGACAACTACTGCTACAACAACTACTACTACTAATGCATATAGTGCTCCAAATACTACTCTTACAACAAGTAAACCTATTTCTGCTGCTACAATTATGACTACTGTAACTATTACAACTATTGCTACTAGTTCTACTACTTCACCTACTACTACAACTACTTCTATTATTACTGCTACTACAGCTACTATTTCGGTTGCTACATGTACTACAACTCCTATTACTACCACTACTACTTCTACTATTACTACTACTACTAGTACTGCTACTACTACTATTAATAATTCTACTACTACTACTTCTACTACCACTACTACTAGTTCTACTACTACTACTAATGTTATAGCTACTACTACTACTGCAACCGGTTCTACTACCACAACAACTACTGCTGCTCCTCCTCCTACTACTACTACTACTACAACTGCTACAACTGCTACTACTTGTACTACTCCTGCTGCTACTACTACTACTACTACTATTACTACTACTACTATTGCTACTACTACTAGTAGCACAACTACTACTACCACTACCACTACCACTACTAGTAGCACTACTACTACTACCACTACCACTACTACTACCTACACTAGTACTACTGCTACTTCTACTACAACTAGTACTATAGCTACTGCTTCTTCTACTACTACTACCACTACTACTTCTACTAGTACTACTACTACTACTACTACTACTACTACTACTACTACTATACTACTATTACTAATACTAGTACAATGACTACTGCAAATACAACAATAATAATAACATTTACTACTATTGCTAGTACAACTACTACAATTTCTTCAGCAACTACTATTACAACAACAACAACTACTACTACTACTACTACTATGACTACTTCTCCTACTACTACAACTACTACTACTACTACTACTACTTCCACCACCACCACCACCACCACTACTAATGCTATTGCTGCTACTACTATAGCTACTACTCCTACTCCTACTACTAATACTACTTCTTCTACTGCTATTACTTCTACTCGTACTACTACTCCTACTTCTAATACAACCACTCCTACTATAACTACAACTATTATTACTACTGCTAGAACTACTACTACTACTACTGCTGCTACGGCTACTACTACTACTACTACTACTACTTCTACTACTACTACTACTACTACTACTACTACTGCTGTTGCTGCTGCTGCTGCTATTACTACTATTATTATTATTATTATTATTATTATTACTACTACTACTACTACTATACTACTACTACTACTACTACTACTACTACTAACTACTACGACTACTACTACTAACTACTAACTACTACCTCTGCTGCTGCGCTGCGGCCTGCTACATAAGTACTAGTACAGTACTAGTACTACTACTGCTACTTCTTCTATTACTAGAACTACTAATAATACTACTACTATTGTAACTACTGCTACAACTACTGCTAATACTATTTCCATTACTACAGCTGCTACTACTACTACTATTGACTCCACTGATAATAATACAGCTACTACAACTACAACTACTACTAGTACTACTTATACTTCTACAGCGACTATTATTTCCACTCCTAATACTACTACTACTACTACTACTACTACTACTACTACTACTACTACTACTACTACTACTACTACTACTACCACTACTACAACAACAACAACTACTACTACTACTACTACTACTGTTGCTTGTACTACTATTGCTACAACTATTTCTACTACTACTATTGCTACTACTATTACTACGTCTTTTGATATAACTACTACTTCTGTTGTTGCTACTACTTCTACGACCACTACTTCTCCGAAGACTATTGTGACTACTACAACCACTAGTAAAGTTGTTGCTGCTACTACTTGTACTACTACAACTACTACTACTATAGCTACTCGTACTACTGCTGCTACAACTGCTACTACCACCACCACCACCACCACTACTACGACTACTACTTGTCCTACTCCTTCTACTGCTACTAGTTCTCCAACCACTACTACTGCTGCTACTACTACTTTCATTAATACTACTTCAACTCGTACTTCTACTGCTACAACTACTGCTTCAACAACTACTAGTGCTATTGCTGCTACTGCTGCTGCAACTACAGCAGCTACTACTACTGTTGCCGCTGCTACTACTTATCCCATTGCCATTACTACAAATAATACCACTTCGACTCCTGCTACTATTACTACTACTGCTACTGCTACTGATACAACTACTACAGCTACTGCTACTACTACTGTTGCTGCTATCACTACTATGACTACTACTACTGCTAGCACTACTACTATTATTATTATTACTACTACTACTACTACTACTGCTACTGCAAGTAATACTACATCTACTACTATTGATTCTGCTGCTGCTACTACCACTACTACAATTGCTACTACTATTGCTAGTACTACAGCTATGGCTACTACTACAACTACTACTGCTGCTTCTACTACTACTGCAACTATAGCTACTATTGCTGCTACTACTACTATTGCGACTATTACTACTATTATAACTATTACTACTGCTACTACTACCACTAGTACTACTACAACTACAATTTCTACTATGACCGTTTCTGCTAATATGACTACTACTACTACTACTACTTCTTCTACTGCTGCTTTTACTATTGTTAATAGCACTACTGCTCCTACTGATACTAGTACTACCACGAATACTGCTGCGACTGCTAATAATACTACTACTTCTACAACTACTACTATTATGACTACAACTACGACTACTTCTGCTACTACTACTACTACTACTATGACTACTACAACTTCTACTACTACTGCTACTACTGCTACTACTACTACTACTACTACTATAACTACTACTACTACTACTACAACTACTCGTCCTACAACTCCTACTATTATAACAACTACTACTACTACAACTGCTACTCCTTCTACTACTACTACTATTACTAATAGTACAATAACTACTACTACTGCTACTACTACTACTACCATTACAACTAATATTACGACTACTACTACTACCACTACTACAACAACTCCTACTGCAACTGCTACAACAACTACTATGACTCTTATTACTACTAGTACTACTAGTACTACTAGTACTAATACTACAACTACTTCTACTATTACTTTTACTACAAGTATTACTTCGAATACAACAACTACTGCTGCTACTACTGCGACTGCTACTACTATCGCAACTAATGCTCGAACTACTATTATCCCTACTACTAAAGCTATTACTGCACTATTATTTCTACTACTACTACAACTATTACTGCTGCTGTTACTAGTACTTCTAAAGCTACTACTGCTACAACTTTGGTTGCAACATTTCTACTAGCCCTACTACTACTACTTTCACTAATACTACTACCACTACTACTACTACAACTTCTACTACTACTACAATAACAACTACTACTATTACTACTACTACAACTACTACCACAACTACTACTTCTACTACTACTACAACTACTACTACTACTATTACTACTACTGCAACTACTACCACAACTACTACTTCTACTACAACAAAGACAACAACAACAAAAACAATAACAACAACAACAACAACAACAGCTACTACTACTACTACTACAACTACTGTTACTACTACTACTACTACTACTACTACTACTTCTACGACTATTTCTACTACTACTGCTGCTGCTGCTGCTGCTGCTGCTCCTGTGGCTGTTGGAACTCCTACTATATCTACTGCTACTGCTACTAATACTACTACTACGAATACTACTACTGCTTCGACTACTACTACTTCTACTACTACTACTACTTCTTCTACTTCTACCACTTCTACTACTTCGACTACTGCTTATATTACTACTACTACTACTACTACTACTACTACTACTACTACTACTGTCACAACTACTGTTGCTATTACAACTTCTACAACTACTACTTCTACTACTACTATTGGTACTATTATTACTACTCCTACTACTACTACTATGATTACTACTATTGTTGTTGTTGCTACTACTAGTACTACTACAACTGCTACCACTACAGCTACTACTACTACTACTGCTGTGACTATTAATACTACATCTGCTATTATTGCTAAAACTACTACAGCAACAACAACAACAAAAACAAGAAGACGACGCGATCGCCGACGACGACGACTCGGGGGGTTGCAGCGGCCACGACGACCACACGACAACGAGACTTTATGCGCCGACGAAAGCGCCGATGGACGTGCAACGATGACGGACTACGGAGACGATGCTAGAAGGCATGATACTGCTGCTTACTGCCCTAACTACTACGACCCATAACTCGGACTACGACGGCCACGTTTTCCACCTAACTACTACTACTTCTCACTACGAGTGCTACTACTATTACTTCTGGTACAACAATAACTATTACTACTACTACTTCTACTATTACTACTACAACCGCTACTACTGCTATTGCTACTACTATAACTACTACTACTACTACGGCTATAACTATCGCTACTACTAGTACAACAACTCTTGCTACTTCTACTACTATTGCTACTGCCACTACTAGTGCCAATACTACCATGTCTTCTACTATTATGGCTAACACAACCACAACTACTACGATTACGGCTACAGCTACTATAATTACTACAACAACAATAACAACTACTACTACTACTGCCACCACCACTACAACTACTACTACAACTGATCGTACACCTAATGCTATTGCAACTACTACTTATTTTACTACTACAACTACCACTACTACTACTACTTCCACTACTGCTACTTCTACTACTACTACAGCTACTACTACCACTACAACAACTACTACTATTACTATTTTAACTACTACTACTTATACTCATACTTCTGTTGTTGTTACTACTACTACAACTACTACTTCTACTGCTACTACTGCTAGTACTTCTTCAATTGGTACTACTACTACTACTACTACTACTACTGCAACTACTACTGCAACTACAACTTCTACTTTCGCTACTATGGTAATTCAACTACTATTACTATTACTAATACTAATACTTCTGCTTCTGCTACTGTTACTAGTACTTCTTTTCGTACAACTACAAATTTCGCTACTAGTACTGCTACTACGACTTCTACTATTACTACTACTATTGTTACTACTATAACGACTATAACTACTGGTGCTACTAATATTACTACTACTACTACTACTACTACTACTACTACTACTACTACTGCTACTCTTGATTCTGTTGCTACAACAACTACTACTACTACTGCTTTTGCTACTACTACTACTAATACTATTGCTGCTAGTACTATTACTGCTACTGCTACTACTGCAGTTGTTGCGGATGCTACTACTACTACTACTTGTACTACTACTACAACACTAGCTACTTCCACTATTAATGCTACTAGTACTACTACAGCGACACTACGACTTCTGTTGCGGGTGCCGCGACTTACCAGGGCGAGTCTAAGGACTGGGTAGTAGCTGCTGACTACGAGTGTGAGTCTCCAGTACGATTCTGCGACGCGCACTACTGCCCGCTGGGCCCTGCGACTGGCTACGACTACGACCGCGAAGGCGATCGACGAGCACGGGTGACGACGACGACGACGACTCCGTACGCCGAAGACGAGTGCCGACGACCTACGACTTACATAACCAACGACGAGCGACCCTCCTCCGACGACCGAGTCCTACCGATGAGGACTACTACCACTTCTACTGCTGCTACAACTACTACTACTACAACAACAACAACAACAACAACTACTACTACTACTACTTCTACTGCTGCTACAACAATTACTTTCACTAATACCACTACAACTTCTACTACTAATACTACTACTACTACAGCTACTAATGCTAGTAACGCTGCTATTGCTTCTGCTGCTGCTACCACTACTACTACCACGACTCCTCCTCCTCCTACTACACCTACTACAACAAGTACCATCACCACTACTACTACTAATATTGCTGCTATGACTCATACTACTTCTACTACTACCACTTTTGCTACTACCAATACTTCTACTCCTTCAACTACTATTACCACTATTATTACGACTTCTACTACTATTACTACTACTGCTACAACTACTACTAATATTATTGCTGCTGCTGCTACTACTACAAAAATAACTATTACTACTACTACTGGTAGTACTACTGCTGTTACTACTACTACTACTTCTGCTGCTGCAACTGCTACCACTGCTACTACTACTGCTACTACTGGTGCTGCTACTTCTACTACTGCTTCTTCTCCTGCTACTACAATAGCTTGAACCACTACTACTATTATTGTTACAACTACTACTACTCCAACTACTACTCCTACTACTACTACTACTTAGGCTACTACTACTCTGCTACTACTTCTGCTGCTACTACTACTACTACTACTGCTGCTGCTGCTGCTGCTGAGGCTACTACTACTACCAAGGATACTATTACTACTTTTACTAGTACTACAACTACTGCTGCTACAACTATTACTTCAACCACCACTACTATTGTTCCTACGGCTTCTACTACTACTACCATGGTTACTGTTACTAGGACTGCTACTACAGCTACAATTACCACTACTACTGCTACAGCTACAGTTACCAGGACAGCTACTACAGATACTACTACTACTACTATTATTATTACTACTACTACTATTACAATAAAAACTACAACTGCTACAATTGATTCTCCTACAACAGCACCTACTACTACTACTGCTACTGTTGCTACTTCTACTACTACTATTGCTACTAATAATGCTACTCCTGCTACTACTGCTGCTGCTGCTATGGCTACTACAACTATTACTAAAACTACTACTACAACAATGACTACAGCTGCTACTGCTGCAGCTACTACAACTGCTACTACAGTGACTATTACTACTGCTACAACACTACTGCTTATTCTGCTATTATTGCTACTACTAGTACTACTACAACTATAGTTGCTGCGACTGTTGCCACAACTACTGCTATTATTGCTGCTCTTGCTCTTATAACTACTACAACTGCTGCTGCCCTTGCAACTACTAATGCTAGTACAACTATAATGACCATTACTACTACTACTACTACTACTATGAGTATTACTACTTCTACCACAACGACAACAACAACAACTTCTTCTGCCACTACTGCAATTACTACTGCTACTGCTACTGCTGATACTATAACTGCTAGTACTACTACCACTACTTCTACTACTACTACTGCTGCTACTAATAATATTACTACAACAACTACTACTACTATTACTTGTACTACTAGTACTAAAATTACTAGTACTACTATTACTAATACTACTATGACTACTACTACTACGACTACTACTACTACTACTACTACTACTATGACTACTACTACTACTATGACTACTACGACTACCACTACTACTACTACTACTACTACCACTACTACTACTACTACTACTACTACTATTACTACTACCACTACTATTACTACTACTACAACTGCAACTACAACAACTACTACTCCTAATACCATAATTACTGCAACTACTACCACTACTGCTATTACAAATACTACTACTATGACTAGTACTTTTACGACTACTACAATTACTACTACTATTACTACTACTCCTACAACTACAATTCTTGCTAATACTACTATTATTACTACTCCTAGTGCTACTGCTACTACTACTACTACTACTATTATAGACACTACTTCCATTACTACTGCTACTACTACTTCTCCTATTGCTACTCCTACTACTACTCCTACTACTACTACGGCTACTATTACTGCTAGTGCTACTCCTGCTACTACTAATATTGCTACTATTACTACCACTGCTACTACTACTACTACTACTACTAATGCTTCAATAACAACTACTACTGCTTCTACAACTACTCCTATGCCTATAATTACATCTACTACTACAACTACTACACTACTACAACTACTACTACCACTAATACAACTACTACTGCAACAGTTGCTTGTAACACGACTACTAGAACTACTACTACTACTACTACTACT
>RXID01014876.1:0-37500 GCA_005019695.1 Trichopus zeylanicus subsp. travancoricus | reverse complement strand
TATCACTACCACTACTACTACAACTGTTGCTATGCCTACTACTACTACTACTACTTCTACTACTACGAAAACTATAGTTAGAGGAACGACTGCAGCTGCGATGGCTATAGCTACTACAACTACAACTATAGTGACTACTACTACTACGATAACACAACTACCTCTTCTGCTTTTGTTGCTACTACTAGTACTACTACAACTACAGTTGTTGCGACTACTACAACTACTAACGGCTACTGCTGCTGCCCTTGCTCTTACAACTACTACTGCTGCAGCTGCTCTTGCAACTACCCTTGCTAGTATCACTACAACGACCACTACTACTATTACTATGAGTATTACTACTTCTACTATAACGACGACGACAACTTCTTCTGCTACTACTACTAGTACTACTGCTATTGCTGCTACAACTGCTACCACTACAACTACTACTCCTTCCACTACTACTACTACTACTACTACTAATACTACTACTACTACAAGAACTACTACTTGTACTACTAGTACTACTATTATTAATACTACTATGACAGCTACAACTACTACAACGAATATGACTGCTACTCTGGCTACTGCTACAACAATTACCTCCACCACTGCTATTGTTACTCCTATGACTTCTGCTACTACAACTACAAATACCACTACTACTACAACTACGACTGTTACTATGACTGCTACTAAAGATACTACTACTATAACTATTATTACTACTACTACTATTAAAATAAATACTACAATTGCTATAATTGATTCTGCAACTACAACAACAACAACAACTACTACTACTGCTACTACTACTCCTCCTACTATTGCTACTACTACTACCACTACCACTACTACTACAACTATTGTTATGGCTACTACTACTACTACTACTTCTACTACTATGAAAACTACAGCTAGAGCAACGACTGCAGCTGTGATGGCTACTGCTACTACAACTACTAGTATAGCGACTACTACTACTACAACAACACAACTACCTCTTCTGCTTTTGTTGCTACTACTAGTGCTACTACAACTACAGTTGTTGCGACTACTACCACTACTAACGGCTACTGCTACTGCCCTTGCTCTTACAACTACTACTGCTACTGCTGCTCTTGCAACTACCACTGCCAGTATCACTACAACGACCAACACTACTACTACTATGAGTATTACTACTTCTACTACAATGACGACAACAACTTCTTTTGCTGCTACTACTAGTACTACTGCTACTGCTGCTACAACTGCTACTACTACTACCACTCCATCCACTACTACTACAGCTACTACTAATACTACTACTACTACAACTACTACAACTTGTGCTACTAGTACTACTATTACTAATACTACTATGACAGCTACAACTACTACTACAACTATTACTATTACTACCACTAATACTATTATTACAATTACTACTACTATTACCACTCCTACAACTGCTACTACAACAGCTACTACTACTAATATGACTACTACTACTACTACTACTACTATTACAAATACTACTACAACTACGACTACTACTTTTACTACTACTACTACAACTACTACTATTACTGCTACTATTACTACTACTCATACAACTACTATTATTGCTAATACTACTATTATTACTAACCCGAATGCTACTACTACTACTACTGTTGCTACTCCTGCTACTACTACTCGTACTACTTCTACTTCTAGTACTACTATTATAGCTACTACTTCTACTACTTCTACTGCAACTTCTATTACTACTGCCACTACTACTTGTTCTACTGCTACTCCAACTACTACTCCTTCTACTGCTACTACAACTAGTACTGCTACTGTGACTACTATTACTGCTGCTGCTACGACTGCTACTACTAATACTGCTACTATTACTACTACTAATGCATCAATAAAAACTACTACTACTTCTACAACTACTCCTATGCCTATTACTACATTTACTACTAGTACCACTACACTACTACAACTACTACTACCAATAGAACTACTATTGCTACAGTCACTTGTAAGATGACTACTAGAACTACTACTGCTATTAATACTACCACTACTACTTCTACGACTATTACAGCTACTAGTACTACTACTACAACGACAACAACAACAACAACTACTACTATTGTTACTACTACTACTACTACTGCTGCTACTGCTACTATTGCCTCTACTACTTCTACTGCTAGCACTACTAGTACTACTTATACTGCTGCTACTACTGCATCTACTACTACTCGTAGTGTGACTATTGAAAATGCTACTACTATTACTACTACTAATGCTAGTATCGCTACTCCTGCTACTTCTACTACAACTACTTCTACTGCTGCTCCTGCTGCTACAATTGTTACTACTATGGTTACTACCACTACTACTGCTGCTATTTCTACTATGGATACAACTACTATGACTCAACTAATACTACTACTTCTACTACTTCTACAGCTGCAACTACTACTACGGCTAGTACTACTGATACTACTATTACTTCTGTCGCTGCTACAACTATCTGAACCACTACTATCAGTACTGTTACAACAACTACTACTACTTCTACTACTACAACTACTAGTACTACTACCAATACTGCTACTACTGCTACTACTACTATTGCTACTTCTACTAATACTACTACTATGACTACTACTACTACTACTACTACTACAAAGGCTACTACTACTTCTATGGGTACTACTACTACTATTACTAGTGCTACTACTAGTACTGCAACTACTACTACAACTACAAATACTACTACTACTACTACCACTACTTCTACTACCACACTACTAGAACGAATACGACTACAACTATTACTTCGACCACTACTACTGCTGATCCTATGGCTTCTGCTACTACAACTACAATTACCACTACAACTGCTACTACTACTGTTACTATGACTGCTACTCTAGATACTACTACTACTGCTATTATTACTACTATAACTGCTATTACAATAAATACTATAACTGCTACAGTTGATTCAGCAGCTATAATAACTACAACTACTACTGCTGCTACTGCTACCACTACTACTACTATTACTACTAATAATGCTACTGGTACTACGACTACAACTACTTCTACTACTACTAAAACAATAGCTACAACAATGATTGCAGCTAGTATTGCTACTGCTACTACAACAACTACTACAGCAACTAGTACTACTACTACAACACTACTACTTCTTCTGCTATTGTTGCTACTACTAGTGCTACTACAACTATGGTTACTACGACTGCTGCCACTACTACTGCTACTGTTCCTACTCTTGCTCTTACAACTGCTATTGCTGCTGCTGCTCTTTCAACTACCACTACCAGTATTACTACAATGACCACTACTACTTCTACTATGAGTATTACTACTTCTACTACAATGATGACAACAACTTCTTCTGCTACTACTACTAGTAGAACTACTGCTGTTGCTGCTACTACTTCAACTACTACTACTACTGTTGTTGCTTCTACTACTACTACTACTACTATTACTACTACTACCACCACTACTACTACTACTTGTACTGAAAGTACTACAATTACTAGTACTACTAATACTACTTCTGTTATGACTACTACAACTACTACTATGACTATTACCAATACTACTACTACTACTATTAACACTCCTACAACTACAACTACAACAACAACTACTACTAGTACCACTACTACTGCTATTGCTAGTACTACTACCACTACAGCTACAACAACTACTTTTACAACTACTACTACTGCAACTACTACTATTACTACTACTATTACTACCACTCCTACAACTACAATTATTACTACTCCTGATGCTACTACTACTACTACTCCTCCTGCTACTACAACTACTACTTCTACTACTACTACGACTACGACTACTAGTGCTACTTCTTCTACTACTCCTACGACTACAACCATTACTTCCATAACTAATGCTGCTACTGCCACTACTGCTTCTGCTACTTCTATTACTACTGCTACTACTACTTCTTCTACTAATACTCCTACTACTACTCCTCCTACTACTACTACTACAGCTGCTACTACTGCTATGACTACTATTACTACTGCTGCTACTAGTGCTACTATTACTACTACTAATGCTTCAGCAACAACAACTACTACTTCTACAACTACTCCAATGTCTATTACTACATCTACTACTACTACTACAACAACAACTACTACCACTTAAACAGTTGCTAACAAGACTACTTATAAAACTACTACTGCTACTACTACCACTACTACTACTACAATTATTGGTACTACTAGTACTACTACTAGTACTACAGCTACTAGTACTACTACTACTATTGCTACTACTGCTGCTACCACTGATGTTGTTTCTACTATTGCCTCTACTACTTCTAATATTTGCACTACTGCTACTACTATACTGCTGCTACTACTGCATCTACTACTACTATTAGTGTGACTATTGCAATTACTACTACTATTACTACTACTGCTATTGCTGCTACTACTCATTCTACTTGTACTACAACTACTACTGCTACTGTTGCTGCTACTACAATTGTTACTCTTATGGCTACTACCTCTACTACTACTGCTATTGCAACTATGACTACAACTATTATGACTCAACTACTACTGGTGCTACTGCTACTTCTTCTTCGACTGCTACTGTTACTAGTACTACTGCTACTTCTTCTGCGGCTACAACTATTACTGCTACTACTACTACTTCTTCTGTGGCTTCTACTCCGAGCACTACTACTAATTATACTGCAGCTGCTACTGCTACCACTACTGCTACTACTACGATAACTACTACTGCTACTACAACAATCGCTACTGTAACAACTTGTACTACAACTACTAGTGCGACTATTGCAATTGTTACTCCTGCTACTATTGCTGCTGCTGCTGCTGCTACTGCTATGGCTACTGCATTGCTACTACTATTGCTGCTAGAACCTACAACTAGTACTGCTGATACTACTTTTGCTGCAACTACTACTGCTTCTACTGCTGCAACTAATACTACTACTACTGCTACTGCTATGACAACTACTGATGTTGCTGCTACTTCTGCTGCAACTATTAGTATTGCCGGTACTACTGCTACTACTACTACTGTTACTACTCCTACTAGTACTACTAATGCTACTATCACTGTTGATGCTACTACTTTGGCTACTGATGCTACTACTACTACTTCTGCTACTGTTGTTACTACTACTAGTTCTAAAGCTACAAATACTACTTTTGCTACCACTATTGCTACTACAACTACTACTACAGCTACTGCTACCACTGCTACTATTTCTACTGCTACTACTTCTCTTACTTCTATCGCTACTAATACTGCCTTAACTACTACAGCAACAACTACAACTGCTGTTGCGGCTGCTACTACAACTTCAACTAGTACTGCTTTTACTACTATAGTTCCAACTACTACTACTCCTACTACTACTACTATTACTGTTGCTGCATCTATTGCTGCTGCTGCTCCTTCTACTACTACTACTACTCCTCCTCCTATTACTACTACTACAACAACAACAACTACTCTTACTCCCCCTCCTCCTCCTTTTACTACTACTACTACTTCTAATACTTCTACTACTACTAATACTACTATAAATACTATTACTACTATAACTACTTTTGCTACTAATATTGCTACTGCTATAACTTCAACAACTTCTATTAATATTTCCACTACTACTACTACTAATAATACTACTACTACGTCTTCTACTACTTCGACTTCTACTTCTGCAACTACTACTACTACTTCTTCTATTGTTACTACCATTTCTGCTACTACTTCTATTGCTACTCTTACTACTACTCCTAAGACTACTACTACTACTCCTACAACAACAATAACTACTACTACTCCTACTACTTCTCCTACTCCTACACCTATGCCTACTATTACAATCACTACTACTTCTGCTACTGCTACTACTAGTGCTAATACAACTACCACTACTACTTCTTCTACTACTATTATTGCAACTACTGCTACCACTTCTATTGCTACTCCTACTACTACTACTTCTCATACTCCAACTACTACTACTACTTCTATAACCCCTACTACTCCAATTACTATTGCAACAAGTACTATAACTACTACTACAACCAATACTACTGCTACAACTACTACTACGAATTCTACTACTACTACTACAACAACAACAACAACTAATGCTAATACGGCTGCTGCTGCTATTACTCCTACTACTACTAGTACTACTACTACTACCTCCACTACTACTAAAACTACTACTTTTACAATGACAACAACTATTACTTCTGCTACTCTTCCTCTACTACTACAACTACTACTTCTAATAATATGACTTGTACTCCTACTACTACTCATACTACTACTTCTGCTACTATAACTCCTACTACAACAACAACTGCTACTACTACTACTCCTACTACTACTCCTATTACTACCATTACTACCACTACTAATACTACTACTACTACTCCTACTCCAACTCCTACTCCAACTTCTATGGCTGCTACTACTTCTGTAACTACTCCTACAACTGCAACTACTACTTCTACTACTACTAGTGTTGCTGCTGCTACTACTACTACTGGTATTATTATTATTACTACTACTACTACTACTTCAACTCCTACTCCTACTACAACTAGTGCTAGTACTATTATTACTACAATAACTATTGCTGCTGCTATAACTACTACTACTACTGTTGCTGCTACTACCACTACTGCTACCCCTATTACTACTACTACTACAGCTACTACTACTAGTACTACTATTACTACCACTATTACTATTACTACTACTATTGCTACAAAAACAACAACTACTACTATTACTATAAATACTATTCCTACTACAACTATTACTACTACTATTACCACTAGTACTGCTACTCTTATGCTGCAACTACTACTACTACTACTTTTACTACTACTACTACTTCAACATTTGCTACTAGTACTGCTACTAATACTACTATTCAATTATTTCTGGTACTCCTACCACTACTTGGCTTCCTACATGAAACACTACTCCTCCTTCAACTACTACTACTAGTAGTACTGCTACGACTACTACTACTATTACTACTACTACTACTACTATAACGTCTACTATTTTAGCTAATGCTACTGCTACTACAATTGCTGCTACTACAACTACCACTTTTATTACTATTAGTACCACTATTACAACTAGTACCACTATTACTACAACAACTACTTCTACAGCTACTACTGATTGTGCCACTAGACCTACTACTGCTACTCCTAATGCTACTGCTGCTACTACTACTACTACTATTACTACTACAACTGATACTACTATTACAACTATTACTGTTACTATGGCTACTACTACTACTACCTCTACTACCACAACAACTACAGCTACAACGACTACCGCTACAGCTACTATTATTGCTACAACTACTACTACTATAGCGACTACCAATACTATTACAACACTACTACTTTTGCTTATGCTTCGTCTCCTACTCATGCTACTACAACAACTAGTGTTGTGACTACTACTACTACTACTACTATAGCTACGGCTACTGCTAATGCTACTACTATCACCACCACCACCACCACTACTACTATTACTACTACTACTACTATTACTACTACTACTACTACTCATACTCCCATTATTACATCTACTACTACTACTACAACAACAACAACTACTACTTCTACTACCACTACAATTTATAGTGCTACTATTCATACTACTACCATGACTACAACTACCACAGCTACCATAGACTCTGCTGCTACCGCTGCTACCACTACTGCTGCTGCTGCAGCTACTACTACAACTACTAGTACTTCTGCTACGGCTACAACTACTACTACAACAACTATCTCTAGAACAACTACAACGACAGCTACTATTGTTGCTACTACTATTTCAACTACAGTGACTATTGCTAATACTACAACACTACAACTTCTTCAGGTATTGCCTCTTCGACTAGGGCCGCTACAACTACAGTTGCGGCGACTATAGCAACAACTACTTCTACTACTACTGATGTTGCTGCTGCTACTACTACTACTGCTGCTATTAATACTACAACAACAACTACTACTACTGCTACTACTACTACTACCACTACTACTACAACTATAGTTGTTCCTGCTGTAGCTACTACTACTAATACTACTACTGCGAATACTACTACAACTACAACTATTCCTACCACTACCACTGCAACTACTTCAACTGTTGCTCCTACTACGACTACTACTACTACTACTACTACTACAACAACAACAACAACAACAACTACTACTACTACAACAACAACAACTACTATTACTGCTATTACTACTATTATTACTAGTACGACTACAACAACTACTATTGTAATTACAATTCCTACTGCGACTAGAACTATGATTATTACAAATACTACTATTATTACTACTACTATTGCTACTCCTACTACTACTACTACTACTGCTACTACTATTATTGGTACCACTTCTCCTACTATTATTGCTACTACTTCTACTACTTAAACTGCTACTTCTTCTACTAGTGCTACTATTACTACTACTACTACTACTACTACTACTACTACTACTACTACTACTACTGTAGCTGCTGTTGCTACTACTACTACTACTACTTCTACTTGCACTGCTACTATTACTACTATTCCTACTATTACTACTACTACTCCTAATACTACTATGACTATTATTACTACTGATGCTGCTACTGCTACTACTAATACTACTTCCACTACTACTACTACTATTATTTCAACAAGAACTACTATTACTACAACAACAACAACTACTACTTCTACTACTACTCCTACTCCTATTACTACTCGTACTATTACTTCGACAACTACTACTACTGCTGCTATTTCCACAACTACTACTCCCACTTCTATTACTACTACTATTGCTACCTCTACTTCTACTTGTACTACCACTACTACTGCTACTACTGGAACAACTTCTACTACTACCACTACTACTACTGCTACGACTACAACTACTGCTACTACTACTTTTGCTGCTACAACTTCTACTACTACTACTTCCGCAACTATAATTGCTATAGACACAACATCTGTTACTATGTCTATTACTACTTCTATTACTACTACTACTGGTACTACAACTGCTGCTACTAATGCTACTACTACCACTACTACTGCTATTAATACTCCCACTACTACTACTACTACTACTAATGCTACTGTCGTTGCTACTGCTGCTACTTCTACTACCACTACTACTACATCTCCTATTACTTCTACTACTACTACTATTACTATTGCAATGATACTGCTATTGCTCCAACAACTACTACTGCTACTACTTTTCCAACTATAACAAGTACTACTACCTATCCTACTACTACCACTCTTGTTGCTACTGCTACTCTTGCTTCTACTGTGACTACTAATACTACTACGCAAACAACTACTACAACAACAACTACTACTTCTATTACAACTACTACTACAACTCCAGGTACTACTACCACTACTACTGATGCTGCTGCTACTACTACTTCCGCCCCAACTACTACTACTACTATAACTAATACTTTAACTACTACTACTTCTAGTGATACTGCTGCGATTGCTACTACTGCTACAACTGCAACAACTGCTACTACAACAACTACTACTACTACTACTGATGTTGTTGCAATTACTTCAACTACTTCTACTACTACTACTACAACTGCAACTACTGCAACTGCTACTAATTCAAATACAACAACTACTACTAGTACTACTACTACCAATGCTGCTACTACTACTGCTACTGCTACTACTACAATTACTTCTTTTCCTACTTCTACTACTTCTGCTACTAGTACTGATACTACTACTACTACTATTACCACTATTACCACTACTACTACTTGTGCAACTACTACTATTGCTGCTGCTATAGCTACTACTACTACTACTACTACATCAGCAGCTACAAGGACTTTTGGTACTTGTACTATTACTGCTACTACTACTACTCCTACTACTATTCCGACTACAATAGTACAACTATTGCTACTGTTGCCGCTACTACTAGTTCTACTACAACTACAATTGCGGCGACTATTTCTACTACTACAGTGACTACTACCGCTACGGCTCTTACAACAACTACTACTATGGTTGCTACTACTAATGCTACTTCAACCACTACTACTTCTACTACTGGGACTACTGCTTTAGCTATCACTACAACTACTATCACTACTGCTGCTACTCATAGGGCTACTTCTATAACACTGGCTACTACTTCTACTACTACTACTTGTGCAACTACAATTACCACTACTACGGTTACTACTACTACCGCTACTACTACTGCTGCAACTATAACTACCGCTACCAGTACTACAACAACAACAACAACAACTACTACTACTATAACAACAACAACAACTACTACTACTACTACAACTACTACTACTAAAACTACAACTACTACTACTATAACAATAACTACTACTACTACTACAGCCAGCAACTACTAATACTACTTCTGCAACTACTACTACTATCGCTACTACCAATACTACTACTGCTGCTACTACTACTACTAGTACTAATGCTTGTACTACTTATACTACTACTACTACTACTACTACTACTATTACTACTACTATGACTACTTCTGCTAATATGACTAGTACCATTTCAACAACTACTACTCCTAATATTGCTACTCCTACTCCTCCTCCTACTACTACTACACCTACTATCGCTACTATTACTGGTACTAATGCTACTACTACTACTAATACTGCTACAACTATTTCTACTTCTACAACAACTACTACTACTACTTCTTCTTCTACTACTATGACTACTATTTCTACTACCACTGTTACTACCACTTCCACTATGACTACTACTACCGCAAATACAACTACCTCCACTACTACTATGATTGCTGCTGCTACTACGACTACTACTTCTAGTACTACCTCTACAAGCACAACTACTGCTTTTAGTACTACTAATACTACAACAACAACAATAATAACAACTACTACTGCTACTGGATCTACTACTACTCATCCTACCAATACTAGTACTGTTACTACTACTACTTTGATTACTTCTACCACTTCTACTACTACTGCTGCCACTACTACTGCTACTTCTATTACTATTACTACTGCTACCACTACTACTATTACTACTACTACTACTACTACTTTTGTTGCTGCTCCTACTATAATTCCTACTACTACTACTCCAACTACTACTACTATTATTACTACTACTACTATTATTACTACTCCTACTATTACTACTCTTA
This sequence comes from Trichopus zeylanicus subsp. travancoricus, assembly GCA_005019695.1. Classification (NCBI taxonomy): domain Eukaryota; kingdom Viridiplantae; phylum Streptophyta; class Magnoliopsida; order Dioscoreales; family Dioscoreaceae; genus Trichopus; species Trichopus zeylanicus. The sequence continues at coordinate 26,191 of RXID01014876.1, read as the reverse complement.
CTACTATTCTACTACTAGTGCTACTTCTAATACTGCTACTATGTTGACTACTACTACTACTATTCCTACTACTATTAGTACTGCTACTCCTGCTCCTATTACTACTCGTACTACTACTCCTACTACTGCCACTAGTACTTCTATTGCTATCACTATTATTAGGACAACAACTACTACTACTACTATTGCTACTAGTGCTACTATAACAACTGCTACAACTGATACAGCTACTACTACTACTAATCCTATTATAACTGCTACTCCTACTACTAGTAGGTGGAGTAGACGTAGTAGTAGTAGTAATAGGACTAGTAGTAGTAGTATCACTAGTAGTAGTAGTAGTCGTAGAAGTAGTAGTGGTCATGGTAGGAGTAGTTATAGTAGTAGTTGTTGTTGTAGTAGTAGTAGTAGTATTAGTAGCCATAGCAGATGCAGCATTGGTATTAGTAGTAATAGGACTAGTGGTAGCGGTAGCAGTATTAGTAGTAGTAGTCGTATAAGTTGTAGTGGTCATGATAGGAGTAGTTATGGCTGTTGTAGTAGTATTCTTTGTAGGAGTGATCGTAGTAGTGCTATTAGTAGTAGTTGTAGTAGTAGTCTAGTTATAGTAGCAGCAGTTGTAGTAGTCGAGGTATTAGTTGTTGTTGTAGTAGTAGTAGTGGTAGTAGTACTAGTAGTAGTAGTAGCAAAAGTAGCATTTCTAGCTGTAGTACTAGTCGTACAAGGACTAGTTGTAGCAATAGTAGTAGCAATAGCAATAGTAATAGTAGTAGTCATCGTAGTAGTAGTAGTCGTGGTCGGAGTAGTTATAGTAGTAGTGGTTATTGTTGTAGTAGTAGTATAGTTATATTAGCAACCATAATAGTAATAGAGGTAGTAGTAGTAGTACTAGTAGTAGTAGTAGTGGTGGTGGTAGCAGTAGTACTAGTAGTAAAAGTTCTAGTTGTAGCAACTGAGATAGCAGTAGCAGTAGGAGCAGTAGTTGTCATAATAGTGGTAGTGGTAGTAGTAGAAGTAGCAAAAATAGTTCTAATACTAGCAGTAGCAACTGTAGGAGTAGAAGTATAAGTAGCAGTAGTAGTTATAATAGCCGTTGTTGTAGTAGTGGTGTAGCAGCAGTAGTAGTAGTAGTTGTGGTAGAGGTAGTAGTAGTAGTGGTAAAAGCAGCAGTAGTAGCAATAGTAGTAGCTGTAGTAGTTGTAGTAGTTTTCATAATTGTAGCAATAGATGGAGTAGTAGTTTTAGAAATAGAAGTAGCTGTAGTAGTAGCAGCAGTAGAAGTAGTAATTATAGGAGTAGTTGTAGAAGTAGTATTAGTGGTAATAGTAGTAGTAGTAGTAGGAAGAGTTGTGCTAGTAGTAGTGGTAGTAGCAGCAGTAGCAGTAGTAATTATAGGAGTAGTTGTAGTAGTAGTATTATTAGTAATTACAGTAGTGGGAGCAGGTGTAGTAGTAGTACGAGTAGTAGTAATGGTAGTTGTAGGAGTAGGTGTGGGAGTGGGAGAGGCAGTAAGAGAAATAGTAGTAGTAGTAGTTGTTATTGAGGAGTTGTAGCACAAGCAGCAATAGAAGTAGTAGCAGCAGTAGTAGTAACAGTAGTAGAAGTAGTAATAGTTGTAGTAGTTTCAGTAGCAGAAGTAGCTGCAACAATAGTAGATGCAGCAGTAGTGGAAGTTGTAGTGGTAGTAGTAATAGTAGTGGTAATGGTAGTAGGAGTTGAGGTTGTAGTTGTTATTGTAGTAGTACTAGTAGTAGTAATAGTAGTTGTAGTAGTAGTAGCAGTAGTAGTAGTAGCAGTAGTAGAGTAGTAGTAGGAGTAGGAGTAGTACTAGTAGTAGTAGTACCAATAGTAGTAGCAGTAGTAGTAGCAGCAGTAGTTGTTGTAGTAGTAGTTGTAGTTATAGAAGCTGTAGTAGAGGGAGTAGTAGTACTAGTAGTAGTAGTAGTAGTAGTACAAGTACTAGTAGCAATAGCAGTAGTTGTAGTAGTATGAGTAGTCGTGGCACTAGTAGTGGCAATATTTGTAATAGTATTTCTAGTGGTAGTAGTCGTAGTTATTGTGATAGTAGTAGTTGTTGTAGTTGTAATAGTAGTATCTTTTGGAGTAGCAGTAGAACTAGTAGTAGTGTTGCAGTAGTTGTAGTAATAGTGGTGGTAGTATTAGTAGTAGGAATAGTAATTGTGGTAGTTGTATTAGTAGTAGTAGTAGTAGTTGTTGTTGTAGTAGTAGTAGTATTTGCAGTAGTAGTTATAGTAGTAGCAGCAGTAATAGCGGTAGTACTGGTACAGTAGTAGTAGTCGTTGCTATTATATTAGTGGTAGTCATTATCGTAGTAGTAGCAGGAGTAGTAGTTGTATCAGTAGTAGTAGTAATAATAGCTGTAGTCAAAGAATTAGAAGTAGTACTTGTTGTAGTAGTAATAGTAGTAGTAGTGGTGGTAGTGGTGGTCGTAGTAGAAGCAGTAGTAGTGGTAGCAATCGTAGTTGTAATAGTAGTTGGAGAAATAGTAGTTGTTGTAGTAGTAGTAGTAGTAGGACTAGGTGTGGCTGCAGCTGCAGTATTAGTATTAGTAGAAGTAGTAGTAGTATTTGTAGTATTAGTTGTAGTAGTAGAAGTATTAGTAGCAGCTGTAGTAGTACCTACAGCAACAGTAGTAGCTGTAGTAGTAGTAGTAGTAGTAGGAGTAGTAGTAGTTGTAGTGGTAGTAGTAGTAGATGCAAGAACTACTGCTGCTACTAGTACAACAACTACTACTACTACAACTGCTACTACAACCAATACTACTGCTACTACCCCACCTATTACTATTGTACTACTACTATTGTTTCTACTAGGACTACTACATTTTCAACTACCACTCATACTATTAGTTCTAACGCTACTACTACTACTACTACTACTGTTGCTTCTACTGCTGCTGCTGCTGCTCCTACTACTACTACTTCTACTACTACTTTTATTACAACTTTACCTACTACTACTACAACTACTACTGCTACTAGTACAACAACTACTGCTAGTACTACTAGCACAACTAGTACACCACCTACTACTCCTACAACTACAATTGCCACTACTACTATTACTAACACTGCTGCTGCTACTACTACTACTAGTACGACTATTACTACTAGTACTACTATTACTACTACTACCACCACCACCACTGCTCCTACCACAAATACTACTACTACAACAAAAACTACTACTACCGCTATTCCAACATCTACTACTACTCCTACTACCACTACGTGTACCACTACTCCAACTACTACTACCCCTACTACTAATCCTATACTGAGTGATACTACTATTACTACTACTGCCACAACTATCCCTACTACTACTACTACTACTAATATTACTACTATTACTACTTCTCTTGCCGCCGCTGCTACTACTACTGCTGCTACTTCTGAAACTACTACTAACACTACAACAACTACTCCTACTACTACTGCCATTACTCCTACTACGACTTCTACTCCTACTACTCGTAATACCACTAACACTACAACAACTACTAGTATTAGTACTACTACTACAACTACTACTACGTCTACTACTCCAACTACTACTACTCCTACTCCCACTACTCCCACTCCTAATACTATTAATAGTATGGCTACCACTCCTACCACTCTGCAACTACTACTAGTACTACTACTAATACTAGTACTACTACTACTTTTACTACTAATACTACTACTATTACTGTAACCACTACTATTACTACAACTCCTACTACTACTCCTACTCCTACTACTCCAACTACTACACCTACTCTGGCTACTGCTACTGCTACACCAACTCCTACTTCTGCTACTACTACAACTACAACTACTACTACTTCTACGACTACTCATACTGCAACTCCTACTACTACTACTACTGCTAACAAAAGCACTACTACTACTACCGATGCAACAACTGTTACTACTACTACTACTACTACTATTACCACTACTCCTACTACTATGTCAACTACTACTACTACTGCTGCTACTACTACAAGTATAACTACAAGTACTACTGCTGCTACAGCTACTACTACAACAACCACAAGTAGTACTACTACTGCCACTACAACTACTACTACTACTTCTACTCTTAGTACTACTACTAGTACCACTAATTCAAGTACTACTACCATGCTACTAATCCTATACCGATTCCTACTGCTACTACTACTGCCACTATTACCCCTACTACCACAACTGCAGTAGCTGCTGTTGTTGCAACTACTACTACTGTTGCTGCTGCAACTACTACTACTACTAATACTTCTACTTCTGCTTGTACTCCAACTCCAACAGCTACTACTACTACTACTACTAGTACAACAACTACTGCTACTAATACTGGTACTACAACTACTCATATTACTATTACTATTACGAGTGCTACTACTCTTCATACTACTACACCTATTACTACTATTGCTACTACTGCTACTACTACTACTATTACTGCTACTACTACTTCCACTTCTACTACTACTGCTACTACAACTACAACAATTGCTACAACTACTACGACTACTACTACTAATACTACTACTACTACTTCAACTACTACTACTAATACTACTACTGCAACAACTACTAATAGTACAATTTTTGCAACTACAACTTCTACGACTACCTCTACTACTACTATTACTACTACTGTTACTACACTCCTAAAAGAACTACTACTAATACCACTACTACTCCTACAACTATAACAATTACTACAAATAATACCACTATTGCAACTACTAATATTAGTACTACTGCTCCCACTGCTACTACCACTACTACTACTACTACTACTACTAATGCTACAACTACAACTTCTACCACTACTACTATTACTACTACTGTTACTACACTCCTAAAACAACTACTACTAATACTACTACTACTCCTACAACTATAACAATCACTACAAATAACACTACTACTGCAACTACTAATACTAGTAATACTGCTCCCACTGTTACTACTACTACTACTCCTACTAGTACTACTAATGCTACAACTACAACTTCTACCACCACTACTACTGCTACTACTAATTCTACCACTGCTACTACTCCTACAACAACAACTACTACTCCTACTGCTACAACTTCTACTAGTACTACTACTACTACTACTATTGCTACTTTTTTTACCACTACCACTACTACTATTCCTACTCCTACTACTATTGCTACTACTTCTACTACTACAACAACACTTACTATGACTACTTTGACTTACTACTCCAACTACCATAACTATTACAACTATAACTGCTACTAGTACTACTACTGCTCCACCTACTATTACAACTACTACTACTACTACTACTACTTCTACTACTACTACCACTACTACCGCTACTACTACAACTACTAAAACATCACCTACTACTTCTACTACTACTCCTACTACAACAACTACTACTGCTACTGCTACTACTACTTCAACTAATACTACTACTACTGCTGCTACTACTTCTACTACTACTACTACCACAACTACTGCTATTACTCCTATGGTCACTACTTCTGCCCCTACTACTACTACTACTCCAGATACTACTACTATTGCACTACAATAAAAACAACAACAATAACTACTACTACTACTACTAACACTACTACAACTGCTGCTATAGCTGCTCCCACAACAACTACTACTACGACCACTATCCCTCCTACTACCACAACTGTTACTAATGCTACTACAAGGACAACAACAACAACAACTACTATAACTACTGCTATTGCTGCTGCTACAACTGCAACTACTACTTCTACTACTACCTCTACTACTATTACTGCTACTGTTACTTGACAACTAGTACAACTACTACTACTAATACTACTACTACTCCGACAACTACTACTATTACTACAAATAATAGTACTACTGCTAATAATACAACTACTAAAATGTCTCCTACTACTACTACTACTTCAACCACTACAACTACTACTACCGCAACAGCTTCTACTACTACTCCTCCTCCTACTGCTACTCCCACTACTCCTATTGCTACTGCTACAACAGCTACCACTTCTACTAGTACTACAACATCTACTACTACTTCTACTACCACTACTACTACTACTACTCCACCTCGTACTACCGCAACTATTACTACTGCTACAACTAGTACTGCGACTACTACTACTACTATTAGTACTACTGCTACTGCTGCTGCTGCTGCTGCTGTTTCTATTGCAATTACTACTACTACTACTACTAATTCTACTACTGCTCCTAGAACTACTACTTTTACTACAAATAATACCGCTACCGCTACAATAACTGTTGCTACTACTACTACTACTCCCACTAATACTACTACTCCTACTACTCATACTACGACCGCTACAAGAACAACTTCAACCACTGCTATGATTACTACTACTATGACAACTTCTACTACTATTTCCACTGCTACTACTCCTACTACTATTCCTACTGCTACTACTACTACTCCTTTTGCTACTACTACTACTACCACCACAACTACTACTACTCCTGCTACACTTCTACTATGACTGCTACTACTACTAATCCTACACCAACTGCTACAACCACTACAACTACTGCTGCAACTTATACTACTACAATGACACTTACTACTACTACTACTACAACAACAACAACAACAACAACAACTACTACTACTACTGCTGCTGCTACTCCACCTACTACTACAACTACAGTTACTTTTTACTACTATTGCAACTATTACTACAACTACTACTCCGACTGCTCCTACTACTACTGCAACAACAACTACTACCACTATGAATACTTCTAATACTCCAACAAATACTACTAATACTCCAACAAATAATACTAATACTACCAATACTACTGCAGCAATCGCTATTACAGCTACTACTACTATTGTTACTACCGCTATTAGTACTACTGCTGCTACTGCTACTACTACAACAAATAAAACTTCTCCTACTACTACTGCTACTACTCCTACTACTGCTACTACTACTATTATTGCTACTCGTACTACTTCAACTAATACTTCTACTAATACTCGTAGTACTTCTATTACTACTGCTGCTACTACTATTGCGACGACTACTACTACTACTCCTACTGCTACTACTACTGCTCCTGTTACTATTACTACAACTACTCCTATGACTAATACTACTACTCCCACTACCACTACTACTACTAGAACTACTACCACTACTACTACTACAACAACAACTATTATTACTACTGCTTCGGCAATTACAACAACAACTACTACTACTACTCCCCTACTACTACCACAACTACTACTTATACTACTAGAACTACTACTACTACTACAACTACTATTGCTACTACTACTACAACTACAACTACTGCTGCTGCTGCTACTATTACTACCAGTATTACTATTACTACTACTACTACTGCTATTGCTGCCACTACTACAACTACTACTACAACAACCACTACTACTACTCCAGCTACAACAACTACTCCAACCACTAGTACTACTGCTACAACAACCGCAACTCCTTATCCTACTTTTACTACTACTACTACAACTACTGCTACTACGACTACTACAACTACTACTATTACTACTACTACAAGAACTATTACTACTGCAACTACTAATACTACTACTACTACTACTACTATTGTTGCTACTACTACAACTACTGCTACTACAACTTCTATTACAACAACAACTGCTACTACAACTACTACAATTACCACTACTAGTACGATTACTACAACTATTATTATTACTACTTCTATTGCCACTACTACTACTACTCCAATTACTGCTGCCACTACTGTTACTACAACTACTGCAGCTAGTACTGCCACTACTTCAACTACTAAAACTTCTCCTACTAGAACTACTACTACTCCTACTACTGCTAGTACTATAGCTACGACTTCCACTACCACTACTACTACTACCACTACAACTGCTACAACTACGACTTCCACTACCACCACTACTACTGCTACTACTACAACACCACCACTACGACTACTCCTCCTACCACTACCACGACTACTACCCTACCACTGCTACTACTACAAATACAACTTCGACTGCTACTGCTCCTACTGCAACTTCTACAACAACTACTACCACTACTGCCACTACTACTACTACCACTATCACTACTGCTACTACTACTAGTCCTACTGCTACTACAACTACATCTATAGCTATTAATTTTACTACTACTGCAACTACCACTACAACAACTACTACTACTTTAACTACTACTACTACTATTATAACTACTACTACTACTACCACCACCACTGCTACTACTGCCACTTCTGCTACTACTACTACTACTCCTCCTCCTCCTCCTCCTACTACTACTCCAACTCCCACACCTACTTCCATTACTACTACTACAACTACTACTGCTACTATTACTACTACTACTAACATTGCTACTAATAATACTGCCAGTAATACTACTACTGCTATTACCACTACTGTTACAACTACTACTACTACTGTTGCAGCTTCCCTTACGTCTACAACTACTATTGCTACAACTACCACTTCCACTACAGCTGCTGTTACTACTAGTACTACTACTACTGCGACTATGACTATTACTACTGTTACTTCTATTGTTGTTGTTGTTGCTGCTACTACTACTACTACTATTCCTACTACAACTACTACTGCTATGGCAACAACTTCTACAACTACTAGTACTGCTGCTACTACTACTACTACTTCTACTACAACTACTCCTACTACTACTACTACTACTACTTCTACTACTACTACTCCTACTACTACTACAACAGCAACTACTGCTACTACTACAACTCCTTCTACATCGACAATTACTATCGCTGCTACTAGAACTTCTAGTACTACAACTTCTGCTGCTACTACTACTCCTAATTCTATTACCACTACTACCACTACTAATACTTATACTACTAGTACAACACTTACTACTACTACTTTGACTACTACTACTACAACAGCAACTACAACTACAATAACTACTGCTTTAACTACTACTACTACTGCTACTCCCACTCCTACAACTACTAAAATTACTACTACAAGTACTACTACTACTACAACTACTACAGCAATGGCTATTATAGCTTCTACTACTCCTATTACTCCTGCTACTACTATTACTACTACTACTGCTGCTGCTACTGCTGCTACTACTAAAACTGCTCCTATGACTACTACTACAACTCCTACTACTGCTACTACTACTATTTTTGCTACTACTACTACTATACGTACCACTGCTACTACTAGTACTGCTGCTGCTTCTACTGCTAGTACTCCTACTGCTACTACTACTCCTCCTCCTGGTACTACTATAATAGCTACTACTTCTACTACTACTTCTACTACAACTACTGATATCTCTACTGCTACTACTACTGCTGATGCTACAAGAACTACTTCCACTACTACTACAACTCCCCCTACTACCACAACTGCCACTATTGCTGCTTCTACTACTACTACTGCTACTACTACAACTATTGCTACTACTACTACAACTAGTACTACAACTACTACAACTACAGCTACTACTACTGCTTTTACTGCTACTACTACTACTACTACTGGTGTTGTGGCTACTGCTACTACAACAACAACTAATTCTGCTACTGCTACCCCCACAACTTCTCATACTACTAGTACTACTGCTGCTACTAGTATTGCGACTACTACCGATACTACTACTGTTATGGCTATTGCTACTACTCCTCCTACTACTACTAATGCTGCTAGTATAGCTACAACTGCTATTACTACTACAACTGCTACTATTTCTACTACTGCTACTACTATTACTAGTACTACTACTGCTACTACTACAACTACTACTATTGCAACTGCTACAACTGCAACTGCTAGCACAAGTACTTCTACTTCTACGACTACTGCTTCTACTACTAATAATAATACTTCTACTATAATAGCTACTGCTGCTATCGCTACCTCTGTGACAACTATTACTATTGCAGCTACAACTAATACTACTAGCACAGCAACTTGTGTTGCTACTAATACTACAACCACTACTACTAGTTTTGCTACTAATACTACAACAACAACAACTACTACTATTCCTAGTACTGCTACAATTACTACTACCACAACTACAGCTACTACTGCTACGGCTACTATTGCTACTACGATAGATACTTCTGCTACTACTACTATAAATTGCACTACTACTACAGTGGCCACAACTACTACTGCCACTACTACTACTACTGCTACTATTGCTCCTACAGCTTCGGCTTCTACTACAACTAATACTAATACTAATACTGCTAATACTACTCTGACTACTACTATAACTATTGCTACTGCTACTAGTATTAAGACTACTACCACTACTTCTACTAGTGATGCTGCTGCTGCTGCTACTACAGCTAATTCTACTATTTCTACTGCTACTGCTGCATCTATTGCTACTACCACCACTACTACTATTGCTGCTACTAATACTGCTGCTACCGCTACTACTACTACTTCTCATACTACAACTACTACTCCTACTACTACTACTACAACAACTATTACTGCTATAGCTACTACTACTCCAACTACTACCGCTACTACTACTTCTATTCCTAAAGCTATAACTACTACTGCTTCAAGTTAGCTTGCTACTGCTACTATTGGTACTACTATTGGTACTACTTCTACCACTGCAACTACTACTACTCCTACTCCTACTACTACTACTACTACAACTTTTATTACTATTGCTACTACCACTCCTGCCACTACTAGTAATACATATATTGCTACTACCACAACAACCGCTACTGCTACTACTGCTGCTAATACAACTGCTGTAGCTACTACTACTACTACAACTAATACAACTACTACAACTATTATTGCTATTGCTACCACTTTTACTACAACAACTACTACTATCACTACTTCTTCTTCTACTATAATAGCTACAACATCAACAACTACTACAAAAACTACTACTACTACTACAACTACTATTGCTACCATTACTACTACTACAACTACTGTTACTGCTACTACTACTACTGCTAATGCTACTACTGTTGCATCTACTCCTGCTTCTATGACTGCTGCTCATATTACTACGGCTGCTTCAACCACAAGTGCTACTATTATGGCAAATGCTACAACTACTACTACTGCTACTACTATTGCTACTACTACAATTGCTACTAATACTATTACTACTATTACTAGTACAACAACAACAACTACTACTACTACAACTTATACTACTACCATAACTATTGCTGCTACTGTCGGTGCTACTACCACAACTACTTCTACTGCTACTTCTACTGCTACCACTACTGCTACTACACTGCTACTGCTTCTACCAAAACTACTACTACAACAACCGCTTCTTCTTCTACAACTATTACTATAACTTTAACTACTACTACTGCTGCTGCTGCTACTTCGGCTGCTACCAGTTCTACAATAATTACTACTACTACCGCCACTGCTGTTGCTACTACTACTACTTCTACAACTGCTACTACTACTACTAGTACTACAACTACTACTGCTACTTCTACTACTTCAACAACTACCAATCCTACTACTATTATTAATACTACTACAGCAACTGCTACTACTAGTACTACTACTATTACAAGTACTACAATTACAACAACAACTACTACTACTACTGCCACTACTATTCCTACTAGTACCACTACTGCTATTACAATTACTACTATCTCTACTGCTACTACTACTACTACTACCCCAACGACTACTACTACTTCTGTCACTACATCTCCCGCTACTGTTGGTACTACTACTACTACTGCAACTACTACCACTACTACTACTATTACTACAACTCCTACTACTACTACTATTACTACTGTTAAAACTACTGCTACTACTACTACTATTACTAGTACAACCACTACTACTGCTATTCCTACTACTAATACAGCCACTACAGCTAACACTACTAGTACTACTATAATTACCAAAACTACTATAACTCCTCCTCCTCCTCCTCCTCCTCCTACTACTACTCCTACTACTACCACTATCGCCACTACTATTATAACTCCTACTACTACTACTATTACTACTACTAAAACCCAAACTACTACAACTCCTACTACTACTGCTGCTGCTATTCCTACTACTAATGCTACTACTACAACTACTACTACTATTATAAAAACCATTACTACTACTATGACTACTACTACTACTATTAACACAGCTAAGTCGACTACTAATACTACTACCACTCCTACTACTACAACTTCTGCTACTACTAATACAACTACTACTTCTAATACTACTACTACTACTACTATTACTTTTGCTACTACTACTACACATACTACTACTACTACTATTCTGCTGCTACTACTACTCCTACTACTACTATTACTGTAACTCCTACTACTACTTCAACTACTACAACTATGACTACTACTACAATTACTACTACTCTTGCTACTAATACTACTCCTACTACTACAACTATTACTATTGCTACTTTTGCTACTACAACTCCTACTACTACACCAACTACTACTACTAATACTAGTACTATTATTCCTACTACCACAATATTAACAACTACAACTACAACTACAGCTGTGACTACTACAACAGCTTCGGCCGCTACTGTTAGTACTACAAGTACTACTACTAATACTTGATTAGCACTACTACGATTACAACTACTACTACTCATACTAGTACCACTACTACTACTACTATTACTACAACAACTACTACTACAACTACATCTACTACTACTGCTACTACTAGTAGTATTAGTACTACTACTAATACTATTATTATTACTACAACAACTACTACTACTTCTACTGCCACTACTATTTCTACTACTAAAGCTACTACAACTACTACAACTACTCCAACTACTATGACTACAACTACTACAACAACTCCTATTGCTATGTCTACTACACCTACTACTACTACAACAACAACAACAGCTACTACCACTACTACTTCTATAACTCCTACTATTACTACTACTACTACTTCAGCTACTGCTACTACTCCTATTACTGCAACTACTGCTCCTACTACTACTACAACAACTCCTACTACTACTTCTACTATTACTACTACTACTTCTACTACTACTACAACTACTACAAGAACTACCAGTAGTACTACTTCTACCACTACAACTATTACTAATGTTATTGTAGCAACTACTACTACTACTAGCAACTGCTACCGCTATTGCTTCCACAACTGCTACCACCACTACTACTTCTAGTACTACTTCAATAACTGCTATTATTGCTACTGCTTCTAGTACTACTACCCCTACTGTTGCTACTTCTACTACTACTACTATAATTACTATTTGTGCCACTACTACTGCTGCAACTACTATGTCTACTACGACTACTTCTCACACCGCTACTACTTCTTCACTATTGCTATTGCTTCTACTACTACTACTGTTATTACAATTGTTATTATTACTACTACTTCTATTACTATCACAACTACTACAACCACTACTATTACTAGTGCAACTACTACCACTACTAGTAGTACTACTATGACAACAACTACTGCTGCTGCATCTGTTGCTATCACTACCACTACTATGACTACTACTACTACTACTATTGCTCCTACTTCTACTACTACAACTATACTACTACTACTACTACTACTACTACTACTACAATGGTGACTACTACTACCACCACTATTGCTACTACTATTATTGCTACTACAACAAATCCTATTGCTATGGCTACCACTCCCGCTGCTACTATTCTCCTACTACTGCAACTACTACTACTTCTACTACTACTACTGCTACTCCTACTGTTGCTGCTGCTCCTACTCCTACTCCTACTCCTACTCCTACTCCTACTACTCCTACTACTACTCCTACTACTATTACTACCACTGGAACTCCTTCTAATACTACTAATCCTCCTACTACTCCCACTACTACTCCTAATGCTACTATTGCTACTCCTATTCCTACTACTACTGCACCACTTACTACTACCACTATGACTCCTACTACTACCTCTACTATTACAATGACTACTACTTCAACTACTAATACTACTACTACAACAACTACTACTACTACAATGACTGCTACTAATATAGCAACAACAACAACAACTACTACTACTACAACTACAACTGCTACTAGTACTATAACTACTAAAACTACTGCAAACACTACTACTTCTACAACTGCTACTTCTACTACTACTACTATAGCCATTGCTTCTACCACTATTACTACACTTGCTTCTACTTCTGCTACTACAACTACTACTTTCGCTACTACTAGTACTACTACCACTACTTCTTCTACTACTACTACGACTCCTACTTTTACAACTACTACTACAACTGCTTCTACTAACACAACTACTACTTTCGCTACTTCTATTGCTGCTACATATACTGCTACTAATGTTAGCACTACTACTATTGCTGCTGCTGCTACTACTACTCCTGCGACTACTACTACAATAAGAATAACTACTACTACTATAATAACTACTACCACTGCTACTATGTTACTGCTATTCCTACTACTGTAGCTACTAGTACAGATGCTACTGTAGCTACTACTCCTACTACTACTACTACTATTACTACTACCATTTACTATTACTACAATAACAACAACAACAACTACTACTACTACAACTTCTAGTTTCACTTTTGCAGCTACTGCTACTACTACAACTGCTACTATGATTTGTAGTACTACTAGTACTATTAATATTATTACTACTACTACTACTATTACTACTAATACGACTAGTACATATAGTACTTCTAGTAATACTACTACTACTACTACTCCTCCTCTTAGTACTACTACTTTTACTACTATTATTAGTACTCATAATACTCCTATTACAACAACTACTATTGCTACTACTGCTACTACAACTCCTACTACTACTACTATTACTACTACTACAGCTACTAGTACTACTACCACCACTACTAATATTACCACTACTACTACTACTATCACAACAACTACTATTACAATGACTACTACTATTGCTATTACATACTACTACTACTACTCATACTACAACTACTACAGTTACTATTGCTATTACTATTACCATAACTAATACTACTCCTACTACTACTACTACTACTACTATTACTATTACAACTACTACAACTGCTACTATTACTACTACTACTACTAATACTACTATGACTATACTACTAGTACTTCTGCTACTACTACAACTACTGCTAGTACTACTACTGCTGCTATTACTCCTACTACTACTAAAACTATGACTACTATTGCTACTACTCCCACAACTACTTCTGCTCCTACTATTACTTCCACTACTACTACTACTACTACTATTATGTGAGTACTAGTGCTACATCTACTGCTATGACTATTTTTGTTACTACAATAACTACAACTACTACTAGAAGTTGTAGAAGTAGTAGTAGTGGTGGTGGTAGTAGTGGTAGTAATGGGAGCAGTAGTACTCATCGTAGAAGTAGAAGCAATAGTAGTTGTTGTCATAGTAGTAGTACTAGCAGTTATTGTAGCAGTAGTACTAGTACTAGTAAGAGTAGTATTTGGTGTTGTAGTAGTAGTCATAGTAGTAGTAGTAGTAGTAGTAGTAAAAGTATTAGTACTAGTATTAGTAGCAGTAATAGCAGTTGTAGTAGTTATAGTAGTAGTAGTAGTAGTAGTAGTAATAGTAGTAGTTGTTGTAGTACTAGTTGTACTAGGAGCTATAGTATGAGTAGTAGTAGGAGTTGTTGTTGGAGTAGTGGTAGCAGTATTAGTAGTTGTTGTTGTAGCAGTAGGAGTTTGAGTAGGTGTAGGAATAGTAGTAGTCGTAGAAGTAGTAGTAGTAGGAGGAGGAGGAGTAGTAGCAGTGGAAATAGTAGGAGTATGAGTTGGAAAAGTCGTAGACAGAGTAGTAATAGTAGTAGCAATAGGAATAGTAACAGTCACAGTAGTAGTAGTTATAGGAGTAGTAGTAGCAGCAGTAGTAGAAATATTAGTGGTAGTGGTAGCAGTAGCAGTAGTAGCAGTAGTAGCAGTAGTAGCAGCAGTAGTAGTACTTGTAGTAGTAGTAGTTGTTGCTATCATTGTTGTGGTGGTAGTAGTAGTAGTAGCAGCAGTGGTAGTTGTAGTAGTTGTAGTCACGTTGGTTTAGGGGTAGGAAGTAGTAGTAGTTGTAGTAGTCGTTTATAGCAGTTATAGTAGTAATAGTAGGTGTAGTAGTAGCTGTAGCAATAGAAGTAGTAGCGATAGTAGTAGTAATAGTAGAAGTTTTAGTAGTATTAGCAGTAGTAGTGGTAGTAGTACTAGAAGAAGTAATAGTAGAAGCAACAGTATCAATAGTAGTAGTAATAGTATTAGTAGTATAGGTGGTTGTAGTAGTAGCAGTAGTAGTTGTTGTAATAGTAGTCGTAGTAATAACAGTAGTAGTAGTATTGGTAGTAGTAGTAATAGGAGTAATAGTGGTAGTAGTATTGGTAGTAGCAGTAATAGGCGTAATAGTGGTAGTAGTAGTTGTATTAGTAGTATTACTGGTAGTAGTAGTAACAGTAACAGGAGTAGTAGTTGAAATAGCACTGGTAGCAGTAGTAGCATTAGTTGTTGTAGTAGTAGTGCTGAAGTATTAGTAGTAGTAGTAATATTAGTAGTAGTAGTAGCAGTAACAACAGTAATAATAATGTTAGTCGTACTAGTGGTAGTAGTTGTAGTAGTAGTAGAAGAAGTAGTTGAAGTACTAGCATAAGCAGTAGCAGTAGTAGCAGTTGTAGTAGTAGCACAAGAGGTAGGTATAGTAGTGGGAGAACTACGTATAGTAGTAGTAGTAGCGGTAGCAGCAATAGTAGCAGCGACAATAGTAGCAGTAGATGTAGTAATAGTAGAAAAAGTAGTTGTAGTGGTAATAGTAGTAGTCGTAGAAGAAGTATTTGTAGCAATAGTAATAGTACTAGTTGTAAAAGTAGCAGAAGTAGTCGTAGTAGTTGTAGCAGTTGTAGTAGTTGCAGTAGTAGTACTAGTAGAAGTAGAATGCGTAGTAGTATCATTAGCAGCAACAACAACAGCTTCAACAGCAGTGGTAGTACTAGTTCTAGTAGTATTAGTAGTAGTAGTAGTAGTAGTAGTTATTGTAGTAGCAGTCGCATTAGTAGAAATAGTAGTAGTTGTAGTAGCCGTATTAGTAGCTACTGGAGCAACAACAGTAGTAGTAGTCGTAGTAGCTGCAGCAGTAGTTGTTGTTGTAGTAGCAGTAACAGTAGTAGCATTAGGAGCAGTAGTAGTAGCACCAGCAATAGTAATAGTCGCATTAATAGCAACAGCAACATCAGTAGAAGAAGTAGCAGCTGTAGTAGTAGCTATAGCAGTAGTCGTAGTGGTTGTAGTAGTAGTAGTAGTAGTAGTAGTAGTAGTAGTAGTAGTAGTAGTAGTAGTAGTAGTAGTAGTAGTAGTAGTAGTAGTAGTAGTAGCAATAGTAGTAGTAGTAGTAGCACTAGTAGTTGGAGTAGCAGAATTCGCAATAGTACTAGTTTCAGTAGTAGCACTAGTAGAATTTGTAGTAGTAGTAGTAGGAGTAGTAGAAGCCAAAGTAGCAATGGCAGTACTTATACTAGTAGTAGCCGTGGGGATAATATTACTAGCAGCAGCAGTTGTAGTAGTAGTAGCAGTAGTAGTAAAAGTGATAGTAGGAGTAGTAGTAGTTGCAGCAACTGTAGCAGTTGAAGTAGTAGTCAAAGCAGACACGTTGTAGTAGTACTTGTGGTAGGAGTAGTAGTAGTAGTAGTAGCAATAGTAATAGCAGAAGTTATGGTAGTTGTACCAGTAGTAGTAGTAGTAGTAGTAGAAGTAGTAGTAGAAGTAGTAGCAGTAGTAGTTGTAGTAGTAGTAATAGTAGTAGTAGTAGTAACAGTAGTAGTAGTAGTTGTTGTAGCAGTAGTAGAAGTAGTAGTCATAGTAGTATGAGTAGGAGTAATAGTAGTAGTAGTCGTTGTTGTAATAATAGTAGTAGTGGTAGTAGTAGTAGTAGTAGTACTAATAATAATAGTGGTAGTGGTGGTAGTAGTAGTACTACTAGTACTAATGGTAGTAGTTGTTGGAGTAGTAGTAGTACTAGCAGTAGTCATTGTAGTAGGAGTAGTAGTTGTAGTTGTAGTAGTACTTTTAGTAGTAGCGGTAGTAGTAGAAGTTGTAGTAGTAGTAGTAGTAGTCGAGTAGTAGTAGGAGTAGTAGTATTTGCAGTTGTAGTAGTAGTAATAGAAGCTTTAGTAGTTGCAGGAGTACGGTTAGTAGTAATAGTAGTAGTTGTGGAAGTAGTAGTTGCACTAGTAGAAGCAGTTGTAGTAGTAGTGTAATAGTAGTCACACAGCTATAGTAGTAGTGGTAGTAGTAGTAGTAATAGCAGTAGTTGTAGTAGTATTAGTAGTAGTAGTTGTTGTTGTTGTTATCATAGAAGAAGTAGCAGTTGTAGTAGTAGTAGTAGTAGCTGTAGTTGCAGTAGTCGTGGTAATTGAATTAATAGTAGGAGTAGTTGTGGTTGTTGTTGTATTTGCTGCAGTAGTTTTAGTAGTCATATTATTAGTAGTAGCACGAGTGGTAATAGTATTATTAGTAGCAGTAATTGTACAAGGACTAGTAGTAGTAGCAGTAGTCAGTAGTAGTAGGTGTAGTTGTTGTAGTATTAGTGGTAGTGTTAGTAGTACTCGTAGTAGTAGTGGTAGTTGTAGTAGTTGTAGAGGCATTAGTACTCATAATAGTAGTAGTTGTTGTTGTAGTCGTAGTAGCAATAGTCGTATTAGTAGTAGATGTAGTACTAGCAGTATTCGTTGCAGAAGTAGTAGTAGTAGTAATAGTACAAGTAGTTGTAGTAGTAGTAATAGCAGCAGTAGCAATAGTAGTAGTTGTACTAGTAGTAGTATAAGTACTAGTGGTAGTAGTAGTAGTTGAAGTAGTAGTAGTGGGAGGAGTTGTAGCAATTGTAGCATCATTAGTAGTAGGAGTAGTAAGAGTAAAAGTTGTAGCAGTAGTAGTTGTCGCAGTTGTAATAGTAGTAGGAGTAGTAGTAGTAGCTTGAAGAGTAGAAGTAGTAGTAGGTGTAGGAGTAGGACTAAGAGTAGTAGTAGTAGTAGTATTGGCAAGGGCTGGAGCAGGAGTAGTAGTTGTTGTTGTTGTTGTTGAAGTAGAAGTAGTATTAGTAGTAGTTATTATTGTTGTTGAAGTAGAAGTAGTATTCGTAGTAGTTGTTGTAGTTGTAGTGGTATTAGTAGTAGCGGTAAGAGTAGTAGTAGGAGTAATAGTAATTGGAGGAGTGGTAGTAGTAGTAGTAGTAGTAGTAGCACTAGGGGTTGGAGAAGGAGTAGTAGCAGTTATACAAGTTACAGATGTAATTGTAGTAGTAGCAGCTGCAATTGTAATAGTTGTGGTAGTCGAAACAGTAGTAGCAATAGATATAGTAGTGGTAATAGTATTAACAGTACTAATTATAGTAGAAGTAGCAGTAGTAGTGGTAGTAGTTGTAGGGGTAGTAGTAGTAGTAGTAGGATTAGTAGTAGTTGTGGTTGTCGGCGGGGTGGCAAGAGTAGGAGTTGGAGTAGGAGTGGCAGTACAAGTTGTTGTATTAGTAGTAGCACTAGTAGGAGTAGTAGTAGTGGTAGCAGTTGTAGGGGCAGTAGCAGTAGTAGTAGGATTAGTAGTAGTTGTGGTTGTCGGAGGAGTGGTAGGAGAAGGAGTTGGAGTAGGAGTGGCAGTAGAAGTTGTAGTATTAATAGTAGTACTAGTAGTAGTAGTAGCAGCAGCAATTGTAGTACTAATAGGAGTGGCCGTAATAGAAGTAGTTGGCCAGTAGGAATAGTAGGCACAGCAGCAGCAGCAGTAGTAGCAATAGTAACAGTAATGGTATTATTTGTAGTAGGAGTACTAGTAGTAGTAGTTGTTGTTATTGTTGTTGTTGTTTCTGTTGTTGCAGTAGTAGTAGCAATATTAATTGCCGCAGCAGCACTAGCGGTAGTAGTAGCAGAAGTAGCAGCAAAAGTCATAGAAGCAGTAGTAAAAGTAGTAGTATTCGGAATAGTAGTAGGTGTGGGAGTTGGAGTTGGAGAAGTAGTAGCAGAAGAAGTAGTAGTACAAGTTGTATTAGTCGCAGTAGTGGTAGTAGCAGTAGTAGTCGTAGTAGTAGGAGGAGGAGGAGGAGGAGGAGGAGGAGTAGTGGTAGTCGTAGTAGTTGTAATAGTAGTAGTAGTAGTAGTATTAATAATAGTAGTAGTAGGAGTGGTAGTAGTAGTAGAGGTGGCAGCGATTGCAGTAGTAGTAGTAGCAGCAACAGCAGCAGCAGCAGTAGTAGAAGTAGTAGTAGAAGCAGCAGTAGCAATAGTAGGAGCAGTAGTAGTAGTGCTACTACTACTGCTGCTACCACTACTGCTTCTATTACTACTACTACTACCACCACCACCACCATGTGCTACTACTACTGCTGCTACCACTACTGCTTCTATTACTACTACTACTACCACCACCACCACCACCACCACTACTACTACTACTGCTACTACTGCTACTACTACTATATTTACTACTACTTCTACTACTACTACTACGTTAACTACTAGTACTTATACTCATGCTACAGCTGTTGCTACTACTACTACAACTGCTACTACTACTAATGTTGCTGCTACCGCTACTACTACTTCAACTATTGTTACTACTGCTACTGCTACTACTAATCCAACTACTACTACCAAAACTTATACAACTAATACTACTGCTACTACTACAACAACAACTACTACTACTACTACTGCTACTAGCACTTATTTTTCTACTACTACTACCTTTGCTACTAGTACTTCTGCTACTACTATTACTAGTGCTACTATTACTGCTACAATGGCTACAACTACTGCTACTTCTATTGCTACTACTACTGCAACTGCTACCACTACAATCGCTAGTACAATAGCTACTACTACTACTACTACGATTATTACTACTATTGCTACTACTATAGCACTACTACTACTGTTAGTACTACATCTATTACTACAATTACTGCTACTTCTACTACTACTACTACTATAACTACTACTATTGCTGCTGTAGCCGCTGCTATAGCTACTGTTGCTACTACATCTACTACAACTACTACTACTTCCCCCACTACTTCTAGTACTTCTACGATTACTACTCCTATTACAACTACCACTGCTGCTACTACTAGAATTACTAGTACAACTTCCACTACTACTACTATTAGTACTACTGCTTTTCCTACAACCGTAACTGTTGTTGCTACTACTACTATAGTAGATACAACAACTACGACTACTATTACGGCTACTACTACTGCTTCTGCTACTATAGCTACTACTACTACTACTATTACTACTTCTACTGCTATTCCTGCTACAACGGCTGCTACTACTACTACTACCACTGCTACTTCTACTGCTCTTCCTGCTGCTACTATTACTAATACTACTACTACTGCTACAATTACGGCTACTACTACTGCAACTACTGCTACCGCTACTACTACTACCATACTTCTACTTCTATTACTACTGCTACTACTACTACAACTACAACTAGTGCTACTACTATTTTAACTTCTAGTACTTCTACTCATACTATTGCTGTTGCTAGTACTGCTACAACAACTACTACTACCATTACTAATGCTACTACAACTATTGCTATTGCTGCTGCTACTACTACTAAAACTTATACTACTAATAATACTATTGCTACTACTACTAGTATTACAGTTACTACTATTACTACTACTGCTGCTCTGCCACAATAACTTCAATTTCTGCTACATCTACTGCTACTGCTACCACTACTATGACTACTACAATTGTCTACTATCAGTACTATTATTACTACTTCTACTACTACTATAATAAGTACTACTACTGCTACTATTGATGCACCTGCGATATCTACTACCACTACTACTACCACTACTATTGCCTCGACTACTACTACTACTACTATGACTACTACTCCTTCTACGGCTTCTACTACAACAGCTACATCTGTTACTACTACAACTATAGCTAGAACAACTATTGCTACTGCTACTATTACTGCTACCACTACTACTACTACCGCGACTACTTCTACTACAACAATACTACTACTTCTGCTGTTGTCGCCACTACTACTAATGCTACTACAAGTACAGTTGCCGAGACTACTGCTACTACTATTGCTGCTACTCTTACAACTACTACTATGATTGCTGCTACTCCTACTACCACTACACTACTACTACTACTGTTGCTATTGTTGCTACCGCTAGTGCTACTACAACTACAGTTGCTGCGACTACTGCTACTTCTACATCTACTACTGCTGCAACTACTCTTATAACTACCACTGCTGCTGCTGCTATTATTACTACAACAACAACAACAACAACTACTACTACTACTACTTCTACTTCTACTACTACTACTACTACTACTACTGCAACTACTACTACTACTAATACTACTACTACTACTACTACTTGTACTACTACTACTACTACTACTATTACTACTATTAATATTATTATTACTACTACAACTACTACTACTACTACTTCTAGTATTAGTGTTGCTGCTACAACCATTACTACTACTCCTTTTACTATTAGTACTACTACAGCTACTACTTCTAGTACTACTATTACTGCTGCTACTATTATTATTACTACTACAACTAGTACTATTGCCGCAACTTCCACTACTGCTACTACTAATGCAAATAGTGCTCCAACTACTACTATTACTACTACTAAAGCTATTACTGTTGCTACAATTATTACTACTTCTACTACTGTTGCTACTACTACAAATACTACTACTACTACTTCTATTTTTACTGCTACTTCTGCTACTACATCGTTCCCTACACGTAATGCTACTCCAATTATGGCTACAACTTCTACAGCAACTAGTACTTCTACAACAACAACAACAACTACTACTGCTTCTACTACTACTACAACTACCGCTACTACTATTCTTGCTATTGTTACTGCTACTGTTGCTGCTACAACTTTTGCTACACCTACTACTACTACTAATGCTGTTGCTACAACAACAACAACAACAACTACTACTACTACTCTATTACTACTATTACTATCATCATTACTGCTACAACTACTACTACTATACTACTAACACGAATAGCGCGCCAACGACAACTATTACTACCTCTAATGCTATTACTGCTGTTGATATTACTACTACTGCTACTACTACTACTACAGCCACTAGTACTACTACTACTCCTACTACTACTACTACTTCTATTATTTCTGCTACTACTGCTACTACTTGGGTTGCTACACGTAATGCTACTCCTACAACTTATACTACTACAACAACTACTTCTACTATTACTACTATTACTACTTCTACTACTCTTTGTACTATAGCAACTGCTACTACTACTACTACTACTTCTGCTACAGCTACAACTACTGTTGTTCCTACAACTTCCACAACTACTACTTCTACTACTCCTGATACTACTACCGCTACTACAATAACAACTACAGCTCTTGCTGATACTACTACTACGACTACTGCTATTGTTACTACTACTACTTCTGCTACAACAACTACTACTACCGCTACTACTGTTGTTGTTACTGAACTACTACTACCACCACGGGTACTACTACTCCTACTACTACTGCTACTTCTATTACGGCTATTAATACTACTACTACTACTACTTCTACTACCATTACTTCTACTACTACTACTGCTACTGCTGCTGCTGCTACTACTATAGCTACTACCACTACTACAACTCCTAATACAACTAAGACTACTACTACTACTATTATTTCTACTACTGCTATTATTACTACAATAACTATACTGGTACAACTACCACTTCTACTACAAATGGTACTACTGCTATTACTTCTACTTTTGCAACAATTATTACCACTGCGTGTGCTACTACTGCTGCTGCTCCTACGAGTACTACTGTTGTAGATACAACAACTACGACTACTACTATGACAACTACTACGACAACTACTACTACTTCTGCTACTACTGCTACTACTACTACTACTACTACTACTAGTACTATTATTACTACTGTTGCAACAATTACTATTACTACTACAACAAAGACTACTACTACTACTACAACAACAACTACTACTACTACTTTTACCACAATAACAACTACTACTCCCTCTCCGACTACTACTACTGCTGCCGCTACTACTACTACTACAACCTCTACTATTGCTACTCTGCTACTATTGCTGCAACTACTTCTACGACTACTAGTGCTATTGCTGCTACTATTGCTACTATTACTATAACTATCACTAGTACTACTACAACTACTGCTACTACTGCTACTGCTAATACTACTACTACTGCTACTGCTAATACTACTACCACTACTACTACTACTTCTACAACTGCTGATACTACAATAGCTACTACTACTACTACTAAAACTAATACTATAACTACTACTAATTCTGCTGCTACTTGTACTACTACTAGTATTATAACTACTACAACTACTACTACCGCCACCACTACTACTATTGCTACTAGTACTAGTCCTACTACTACTAGTACTACTAGTCCTACTACTACTAGTACTATTATTACTACTACTACAACAACAAAAATAACAACTACTACCACTACTAATACTCCCACAACAACAACAACAACAACTACCACTGCTAATACTAATGCTACTACTGCAGTTACTACTACTAGTACTACTACTACTACTACCATTACTACTACTATTACTTCTACACCTACAACTACTATTATTGCTAATGCTACCATAATTACTACTACTGCTGCCACTACAACAACTACTACTGCTACTACTATTGCTACTACTACTATTACTACTACTACTTCTGCTTCTTCTATAGCTATTTCTCCTACTACTACTACAACTACTGCAATTACTACTACTGCTGCTGCTTGCACTACTATTACTACTATTCCTATTACTACTACTACTTCCACTACTTCTACAACTAGACCTACTTCTACTACGACTACTACTATGATTACTATTACTACTATAACTACCGCTACTGCTAGTACTACTACTATTACTACTACTACTACTATCACAACTACTACAACTACAACTTTGGCTACTACTACTTCTATACTACTCTGAAACTTATTACTACTCCTACTACTACTTCTGCTACTACCGCTATTAGTACTACAATAACTACTGATACTACTAATATGACAACTACTACTACTACTTCTTAAACCACTACTATTCTTACTACTACTACTGCTGCTACTATTACTTTTGCTACTGCTGCTGCTGTTGCTACCCATACTACTATTAATGTTACTATTATTATTGCTGTTGCTACTGTTGCTAGTTCTACTACAGCTGCTGCGACTACCACCACCATTACTACTACTACTTTTACTATTACTACGTCTACTACTATTAAAACTGCCACTACCACTACTTTCGCTGTTGCTCCTACTATTACCCCTACTACTACGATTGATTCAACTACTCCTACTACTATTATTACTACTACTACTACTACAGCTATTAGTACTCCTACTACTATTACTAATACTATTTCTACCGCTTCTCCTAGTCCTATTAGTACTCCTACTACTACTCCTACTACTAGTACTACTACTAATACTGCTACTATTCTGACTACCTCAACTACTACCATTAGTACTACTACTACTACTACTACTAGTATTACTACTCTTACTACTCCTCCTACTACTACTCCTACTACTACTAGAAGTTCTACAGCTATTACTGCTACTACTACTGCTGCTACTACTACTACTTCTACTACTACTACTATTGCTTCTAGTGCTACTATTACAACAACTACTAGTAATACTAGAATTTCTACTGCTAGCACGACTACTACCACTACTATGCTACTAATCCTACAATAACTGTTGCTCCTACTACTGGTACTACTAATACTACTGCTACTACTACTAATAATAATAATAATACAACTACTACCTCTACTACTACTGCTGCTGCTACAGCTGCTAAAACAATAAATACTGCTACTAATACTGCTACTTTCACAAGAACTACAATGACAACAACAACAACTACTACTTCTACTACTATGATTGCTACCAC
>RXID01014874.1:0-23602 GCA_005019695.1 Trichopus zeylanicus subsp. travancoricus | reverse complement strand
TACTACAACTACTACTACATCTACTACTACTGCTACTACTGCTACTGTTGCTACAACAAATACTACTATTGCTACAACTACAACAATTACTTTTGCTGCTACTTATACTACTACTACTACTACTACTACAGCTATGGCTACTACTAGTGCTACTAATACAACAATAAATACTACTGCTACCACTTCCATTGCTACTACTACTACTACCTCTCCTATAACAATAATAACTACTACTACTACTACTTCTTCTGCAATAACAACTACTGCTACAACTACTAATGCTACAACTACTGCTAATGCTACTACTATTGCTGTTGTTGCTGCTACTACTACTACTACTACTACTGCTACTACTACGGATACTACTACTCCCACTACTACTACTTATCCTAGTACGATTAATACTACTACTATTGCTACTCCAACTAATACAACTGTTGCTACTAGTATTACTACAACTACTTCTATTACTATTACTATGACTACTACGACTACTAGTATTACTACTGTTGGTACCACTGCTACTACTACTACTATTGCTACTACGGCTGCTATTGCCACTTCTGCTACCACTGCTCAGACTGCTACAACTGCTGCTATTGCTACTAAAATTACTACTACTACTACAACTACATCTACTTCTACAGCTACTTATGCTATTATTGCTGCTACTGCTACTATTGCTACAACTACTACTACTATTACGCTTACTACTCATGTTGCTACTATTGCTACTACTGCTACTATAACAGCTACTACTAGTACTACTACTACTACCACTGCAACTATTACTATAGCTATTAGTACTACTACTGTCACTACTACTGCTGCAATTAGTACTACTACTACTACTATTATAGTTACTGCTACTACTCCTGCCCCTAATACAACAACTAATACTACTTCTATTACTACTGCTACTACTTTTACTGCTACTACTACTATTACTATTACTACTACTACTACTACTTCTACTATAACTACTACTACTATGATAGCTACTACATCTTCTACTACTATTTCTACCCCTAATGCTACTACTACTACTACTACAGCTGCTTCAACTACTAGTACTACAACTAGAACTATTACTACTAATATGATGACAAGTACTACTTCTACTACTACTGCTGCTGCTGCTAATACTACCACTGCTAGTTTAGCTATGACCGCTACTATTACTCCCACTGCTACTAGGGCGACTACAGTTACTACTACTACTACTACTACTCTAGCTACTATAGCAATAAATTCAACTGCTGCAACTGCTACTACTACAACTACAAATATTACCGCCACTAGTGCGACTATTTTTACTATGGCTGCTAATACTACTACTCCAACTATTGTTGGTACTAATACTACTACTAATGCTGCTGCTACTACTGATATAACTGCTGCTACTGGTATTGCGACTACGATTACTACACCTACTACTACTAGTGCTGCCGCTACTACTATTACTTTTACTACTACTACTATGGATACTACTACTGCTACTGCTTCCACTACTTGGACTGCTACTACTACTACTACGCCACTACAATTACCGCAACTACTACTGCTACTGTTGCTACTACTACTACTTCTTCTACTAGTATTACAACTGCTACTACAACTGTTACTATGACTTTTGTTGTTCCAACTAATATTAGTGCTGCAACTGCTTCTACTCCTACTACTAGTTTTGCTAGTACTACTACTACTACTATGGCTACTACAATAACTACTACTGCTCCTACTACTATAGCTACTACTACTACTGCTGCTACTACGGCTTCTACTTCTACTACTACAGCTACGGCTGCTATTGCTACTACTACTACTACTACTTTAACTACTGCTACTATTGCTACAACTACTATGGCTACTGCTACTACCAGTACTACTACTTCTACTACTATTACAATTAATACTATTGCTGCTGCTACTACTACTATGACTAAAACAACTACGACTACTATTACCACTACTGATACAACTAGTACTACTACTACGACAATAAATACTACTACTACAACTACAACTATTGCTACTACTTCTCCTACAATAATGATAACTACTAGTACTACTACTTCTCCTATAACAACAACAACTACTACAACTACTGCTACTATTGCTACTACTACTATCGCTAGTATTGCTGCTACTACTACCACGACTGCTACTATAATTACTACTACTGCTGCTGCTGCTGCTACTATTACTACAACAATTGCGACTACTAATATAGCTACTACTACTTCTATTGCTATGACTACTACTACTACTACTACTACTACTACTACTACTACATCTACTGCTGCTGCTACAACTACTGCAGCTACTACTACTATTACTATGACTACTACTACTACCGCCTCTACAACAACTACTGCTACTGCTACTACTGCTATTGCTTCTAATGCTACTGTTGCTACTGCTACTACCACTACAATTGCTACTACAACTACTACTGCTATTTCTATGGTGGCTGCAACTGTATCTACTACCACTACAACTACTAGTTCTGCTACTACTAAGACAACCCCTACTACTATTGCTACTTCTTCCACTACTACTGCTTCTGCTGCTACTACTACTACTACTACTACTAATGCTGCAAGTGCTACTAATACTACTACTGTTGCTGCTGCTACTACTCCTACTACTACTACTAGTACTACAACTACTCTGTCTGCTACTACTACTACTACCTCCCCTATTACTACTGCTACTGCTACAACTACTATTGCAACTACTGCTGCTATTGCTGCTCCTGCTACTACTATTATTGCTACAACTACCACTAAGGCATCCACTGCAACTGCTACTACTACTACTATTTTTGCTACTACTCATACCACTAATACTACTACTATAACTACTACTACCACTACTACTACTACTGCTGCTACTATAATTACAGCCATTACTTCTACTCCTCCTACTACTGCTACTACTACTTCTCCTATTACAACCACTACTATCACTGCTACTCCAATTATTGCTACTACTACTTAGACTACACCTTCTACTGCTACTACTACTTCTATTATTCTAGTAGTACAACTTTTGCAACATCTACTACTACTACTTCTGCCACTACCACTACTGCTACTACAAGAACTACTACTACTACTACTACAAGTTCTACTACCACTACTACTGCTGCTGCAGCTGATGCTACTATTGCTACTATGGGTACTACTCCTACGACTGCTGCTTCTGCTACAGCTTCTACTACTACCACTACTATTTAAACTACTACTATAACTAATGCTACTGCTACTACTACTACTACTAATGCTACAATTGCTTTTGCTACTACTACTACTACTACTACTATTATTACTACTACAACTGAAACTACTACTACTTCTGCTACCACTATTACTGCTACTACTACTACTACTTCTACAATGACTATTGCAACTACTACTGCTACAGCCACTACTACGACTGCTGCTGCTGTTGCTGCTTCTAAGACAGCTATTAATTTAACTACTACAACTATTGCTACTTTTGCTACAATTACTACAGCTAGTACAACTTCTCCTGTTACTACTGCTGTCGCTGCTACTACTACTACTACTACTACTACTACTGCAACTACTACTACTAATACTACTACTACCACTACTACTACTGCTTCTACCACTACCACCACCATCACTACTACTACTACCTCACCAACGACTACTTCTACTATTATAGCTATTACTTCTACTACTACACTAATACAACTACTATTACTACAACTACTACTACTGTAACAATTGCTGCTGCTATTGCTACTACTACGGCTTCTGCCACTACTTTTGCTACTACTACTACTACTATTCCACCTACTACTACTAATACTATTGCTGCTACTACTGCTACTACTAGGACTGCTACTGCATTATTACTTCTACAACAACAACAACGACAACTACTACTACAACTATTGATACTTCTGCTATGACAACAATGACTACCACTACTACCACTATGGCCACTACTGCTACCAATACTTGGCCTGCAACTACTGCTGCTACAAATATACTACAACAACTACTATTGCTACTATAGCTACTATTACTACTACTACAACTGCAGCTACTACTACTGCTGCTACTACTCATACAACAACTACTGTTGCTACTACTACTACTCCTACTAATACTATAGTTGCTACTACTTTTGGAACTACTACTAATGCTACTACTGCTACTACTACTATGACTACTTCAATGACTACTGCTACAACAACAACTACAGCTACTTCTACTACTACTACTCCTACTACTACTACAACAACACCAACAACTATAGCTGCTATTGCTACTACAACTACTGCTACTACTGCTTCTACTACTGCTATAGCTTGTACTACTACCCCTACTACTACTACTACTAGTATTGCAACTATTACTTCCACTACTACTGCTGCTACTGCGACTACCACTACTACCACCATGACTATTACTATAGCTATGACTATGACTACTACAACAACAACAACTACTACCCCAACTACTAAAACTACTACTACTACTACAACTACTTTGACTACTACTACTATTGCTCCTATTGCTACTATTGCTCCAACAACTACTAAAACAACTATTACTACTATAATAACTACTACTGCAAATGCTACTACGGCTACTGCTATCATTGCTACTACTCCTACTATTACTACTACTACAACTACGCCTACAACTATTACTACTACTACCCCTACTACTCCCACTACTATTGTTGTTGCTGCTACTACTTCTCCCACTTCTCCTACTACTATGACTATAGCTACTACTGCTACTATAATAACTACTGCTACTGGTACTACTACTACTACCACTACTACAACTGCTACGACAACAACAACAACTACTGCTACTACTACTGCTGCTATGACAACTATTGCTCCGACTACCAATACTTTTGCTTCTACTATAACTACTGCTACTGCTATTATTTCTACTTCTACTACTGCTACTAGTACTACTACAACTCCTACTACTACTGCTACAACTAGCATTTTTACTAATGTTGCACCTACTACTATTGCTACTACTACTATTTCTTCAACTGCTACTGCAAATGGTACTCCTACAACTACTACTAGTAATACTACTCCAACTACTACTACTTCTACTACTGCTTCTGCTACAACTACTACTACTTCTATTGCTACTACTACTACAACCTCCACTATGATAATTGATACTCCGACTACTATTGCTACTGCTACTACTTATATGACTACTACTACTACTACTATTGCTACCACTATTGCTACTACTACTACTGTTCCTACCACTACTGCTACTCCTACTACCACTACCACCACCACTACTGCTAGTACTACTACTACTACTATTGCGGGTACTACTATTGTTGTTAATGCTACTGCAACTATAACTACTACAAGTACTACTTCTATTACTATTATAGTTGCTACGACTACTACAGCTACTACTACTGTTGCAGCTACAACTTCAGCTACTACTATTACTACTATTACTACAACTGCTACTACTACTCCTACTACTACTACTACTACTACTACTACTACTACTACTACTATTACTACTTCTACTACTACTAGTAATACTACTACTAATGCTATTACTACCACTACTACTATAACTACTACTACCACTACCACCACTACAACTAGTACTACTGCTACAACTACTTTTCTGACTTCTACTTTTGATACTGCTACAACTCTTCATCTCCTCCTCCTCCTACTACTACTACTATTACTTCCACTACAGCTACTACTACTACTACTACTACTTCTTCTACTACTACTGCTACTACTATTACGACTGCTACTACTACTACTGCTGCTACTGCTACCACTTGACTTCTCTGACTGTTGCTACTATTGATATTACTACTACTATAGCTACTATTGCTACTCCTACTACAACAACAACAACAACAACTACTACTACTATTAATACTACTACTACTTCTACTATGACCACCGCTACTATCAATACTAATACTACTTCTACTATGGTTGCTGCCACTACTACAACTACTTCTACTATTAATACTACTACTACTTCTACTACTACTACATTTTATAGTACTACAATTACTTCAACAATGGCTACTACTACCACTATAGCTACACCTACTACCTCTACTTCTACTACTACAATTACTTCTACTACTGTTACTACTACTACCACTACTACTCCTATTACTATGACTACTACTACTACTACTAGTACTACTACACTACTAAAGTTATTGTGGCTGCCGCTACTTCCACTACTACTACAATTGTTGTAGCTACTATGACTACTTCTGCTACTGCAAGTACTACTATTACCACTTCTTTTGCTACCACTGCTACAAGCAATAGCCAGGATAGTTGCAGTAATAGAAGTAGTAGCAATAGTACTAGTAGTAGCAGCAGCAGTAGTAGTAGTAATAGTAGTAGCAAAATCATCACAAGTAGCAGTAGTAGTAGTATAGCAGACGTCGTCGTAGAAGTAGTCGTCGTCGTCGTCGGTCGTCGTAGTAGCTACTAGTTTAGTAGTATCAGTAGTAGTAGTAGTAATAGTAGTAGTATCAGTAGTAGTAGTAGTCGTAGTAGTAGTAGTAGTCGCAGTTAATAGTAGTAGCAGTGGCAGCAGTTGAAAGTAGCCACAGTTAGTAGTGTAGTAATTAACATTAGTGTTGCATTAGAAGTTTAGTATAGTAGCAGTCGTATTAGTCTACAAGAAAGTAGCCATAATAGTTAGTACTAAGTAGTAGTAGTAGTGACAATAGTAGTAGTTACTATGGGATCATAGTAGTGGTGGTGGTGGCTGTTGCGTTGGTAGGTGGTTGGTTGGCTCGTAGTAGTAGTAGGAGTAGTAGTAGTAGTAGTAGTAGTAGTAGTAGTAGTAGTAGTAGTCGTAGTAGTAGTCATAGTAGTAGTCGTAGTAGTAGTCGTAGTAGTAGTCGTAGCAGTAGTCGTAGCAGTAGTCATAGCAGTAGTCGTAGCAGTAGTCATAGCACTAGTGGTAGTAGTAGTAGTAGTAGTAGTAGTCGTAGAAGTAGTAATAGTAGTAATAGTAGTAGTTGTAGTAGTAATAGTAGTAGAAGTAGCTGTAGCTACTATAGTAGTAGTTGTACTAGTAGTAGTAATAATAGTAGCAACCGCAGTAGTAGCAGCAGCAGTAGTAATTATAGTAGCAAGAGCTGTAGCAGCTGTAGTAGCAGTAGTAGTAGTAGTAATAGTAGTAGAAAGTGTAGTAGCAATAGTAGCAGTACTAGTAGTAGTAGTAATAGTAAGAGTACTAGTTGTAGTAGTAGTTGTAGAGGTAGTATTCACTGTAGTTTTAGTTGTAGTAGTAGCAATAGCTATAGTAGCAATAGTAGGAGCAGTAGTAGTTCTGGTAGTTATAGCTACAGTAGTAGTAGCAATAGTAGTAATAGTCATGGTAGTAGTGGTAGTAGTATCATAAGTAGTTGTAGTAGCAACAATTGTAGTAGTAGCAATAGTTGCAATAGTAGTGTTGGTAGTAATAGCAGTAGTGGTAGCAATTGTCATTGTAATAGTAGTAATATTTGCAGTAGTAACAATAGTAGTACTAGTTATAGTCATAGTTTTAGCAGTAGTCATAGTAGTAGTAGAACAAGTTCAAGTTGTTATAGTAGTAGTAGTAGTAGCAATACCAATAATAATAGTTGTTGCAATAGTAGCGGTAACAGAAGTATTAGTGTTAGTAGTAGTAGATGTGGTAGTAGTTGCAGGTGCAGCAGTTGCAGCAGTAGTGATAGTAGAAGTGTAGTAGTTCTAGTAGTAGAAGTAGTAGTAGTAGTAGTAGAAGTAGTAGCAGTAGTAGCCGAAGAAGTAGCAATTATAGTATTAGAATTAGTAGTGGTAGAAGTAGTTGTAGTAATAGCAGGAGCAGTTGTAGAAGTAGAAATAAAAGTAGTAGTAGACGTAGTAGTAGTAGTAGTAGTAGTAGTAGTATTCATAATAATAGTAGTAGTAGTAGTATAGGTAGTAGTAGTAGCAATGTTAGTAGTAATATGAGAAGTGGTAGTTCTACCGATAGAAGTAGTACAAGAAGCAATCACAGCAACAATAGCAGTAGCTGTAGTAGAAGTAGTAGTAGTAATAGTAGTAGTTGTAGTTGTTGTTGTAGTAGTAGTAGTAGAAGTAGTACTGGTAGCAGTTGTAGTAGAAGTAGTAGTAGTAGTTGTAGTAGTAGTTGTAGTAGAGGTTGTAGTGGTAGTAGGAGTAGTTGTATTAGTAGTGGTAGTAGCAACTATTGTAGTAGTAGCAAAAGTAGTAGCTGTAGTTGTATTAGTAGTAGTAGTAGTAGATGCAATAGTGGTAGTAGTTGTAGTAGCAGCAGTAGCAGTGGCAGTAGCAGTAGCAGTGGCAGTAGCAGCAGCCGTAGTAGTAGTAGAAGTTGTAGCAGTAGAAGTATTACTAGCAGTAGTTAGTAGTAGCAGTTACAAGAGTAGTAGTAGTATTAGTTAGTAGAAGTAATAGTCTTAGTAGTAGTTGCAGCAGCAGCAGTAGTAGCAGAAGTAGCGACAGTAGCACTAGTAGCAGTCATTGTAGTAATAGTAATAATAGTAGAAGCATTTGCAGAAGTAGTAGTAGTAGCAGCAGTGGTAGTAGCAGTAGTAGAAGAAGTAGTAGTTGTTGTAATAGTAGTAGTGGTATTTGTAGTAGTAGTAGTCGTAGCCGTAGTAGCAACAGCAGCAGTAGTAATAGTAGCAGTAGTTGTTGTAGTAGTAGTAGTAGTAGTAGTAGTAGCAACAGTTGTTGTACTAATAGTTATAGTATCGCAAGTTGTTGTAGCTGTAGTAGAAGTAGCAGCTGCACTCGTAGCCATAGTAATAGTCGTAGTAGTAGTTGTAGCAGTATTAGTAGACATAATAGTAGCAGCAGTTGTAGCAGTAATAGTAGTAGCAGCGACATCAGCATCAGTAGCAATGGCAGTAGTAGTAGTACCAGTAGAAGTAGAAGTAGTAGTAGTTGTTGTAGTAGTTGTATTAGTAGCAGTAGTAATCATAGTTGCAGTGGTGGTAATAGTAGTAGGACTTGCTGTAGTAGTCGCAGCAGCAGGAGTAGGAGTAGTACATTAGCAGCAATAGTAGGAGAAATAGTACTAGTTGGAGTAGTAGTAGCAGTAGTAGTAATAGTTATGGTAGCAGCGATAGTAGTAGTAGTAGCGGTGGTGGGAGTGCCAGTAGCAGCAGATGCAGTAGAAGCAGTAGCAGTAGTACAAGTATTAGTAGTGGTAATAGCAGTTGTAGTAGCATCCGCTGTGGCAGTAGCAGAGGTAGTAGTAGCCGTAGAACTAGTAGTAGTAGTATATTAGCTGTCGAAGTAGTAGTAGTAGTATTGGAAGTAGTTGAAGTAGTGGTAATATGAGATGTAGTAATAATTGCTGCAGTAGTAGTAGCAGCAAGAGCAGTTGTAGTTATAGTATTAGCAGTAGTAGTTGTAGTACGAAAAGTAGCAATTGTTGCAGTAGTAGCTATAGGACTAGTAGTATAAGTAACAGTAGCAGTAGTAGTACTAGCAGTAGTAGGAATAGTGGTAGTTGTTGTAGAAGTGGTAGTAGCAGCGGTAGTAGTCATGGTAGTAGGAGTAGTAGTAGGAGTAGTAGTAGCAGCGACAGCGGCAATAGTAGTGGTAGTAGAAGTAGTAGTAGTAGTAGTAGTAGTAGTAGTAGTAATAGAAGTAGCAGCAGTAGTAGTAGTAGGAATAGTAGTTGTTGTTGTAGAAGTGGTAGTGGGAGTGGTAGTAGTCATAGTAATAGTAGTAGTAGGAGCAGTAGTAGTAGTAGTAGTGGAAGTAGTAGTAGTAGCAATAGAAGTAGTAGTAGCTGTATTAGTAGTTGCAATTGTAGAAGTAGTAGTAGTACTTGTAGTAGCCGTCGTGGCATTCGTAGCAGCTGTAGTAGTGATAGTAGTAGTAGTAGTAGTAGCAATTGTAGTAGTAGTAGTTATAGTAGAAGTATTAGTAGTAGTAGTAGTAACATTAGCATTAGTTGTAGCAGCAGTAGTTGTTGTTGTTGTTGATAATGTAGGAATAGTAGTAGTAGCAGTTATCACTATTGTTGGAGATGTAGTAGCAATAGTTTTATTAGTTGTACTATTATTTGTTGTCATAAAAGTAGTGGTAGTTGTATCAGTAGTGGTAGTCGTAGTAGTTGCTGTTGTAATCATAGTAGTAGCAGTAGTAGTAGTAGTAGTAGCAGTCATAGTAGCAGTAGCAACAGAAGTAGTAGGTAAAGTAATGGTAGCAGTAGTAGCAGTAGCAGCTATAGTAGCAGTAGTATCAGTAGTAGCAGAAGTAGTAGCAGCAATAATAGTAGTAGTAGCAGCTGTAATAGTTGCAGAAGAAGTAGTTGGTATTGTAGTCACAGTAGTAGTAGCAGTAGTAGTACTACAAAAACTAGTAGTTGGAGTAGAAGTAATAGCAGCACTAGTATTAGTTGGAGTAGCAAAAGCCATATTAGGAGTTGTAGTATCTATAGTAATATTACTAGGAGAAGTAGTAGTAGTAGCATTATTAGTAGTAGTAGTATAGGTAATTGTAGTAGCAGTTGTTGTAGTAGTAGCAATCGAAGTAGTGGGAGTAGTAGTAGTTGTTGTAGCTATTGTAGTAGCAACAGCAATAGTAGTAGCAGTTGCTGTAGCTGTAGTAGTAGTAGGTGTAGTTGTAGTAGTAGTAGCAGCAGTAGTTATAGTAGTAGTAGCAAGAGTATTAGTAGTAGTATTAGTAGCAATACTAGTTGAAGTAGTAGTATTAGCAACCATAGTGGCAATGGTATCAGTAGTATTTGTAGTTGTAGTTGTAGCAGTTGCAGCAGTTGCAGCAATTGCATCAGCTGCTGTAGTTGCTGGAGTAGTAGCAGTAGTAGCCATAGTAGTAGTGGGAGTAGTAGTAGAGGTAATAGCTGAAGCAGCAGTGGTAGTATTAGCAGCAGTTGTTGTAGTAGTAGAAGTAGTACTGATCGTAGTAGTAGTAGTAGTAGTAGTAGTCGACGTAGTGGAAGCTATATCAGTTGTTGTATTAGGAGTAGTAGTAGTAGAAGAAGTAGTAGTTGTCGTAGTAGTAGGAGTTGTATTAGTAGCAGCAACAGTAGCAATAGTAGTAGTAGCAATAGTAGTAGTGGCAGTAGTAATAGAAGTAGTGGTAGTAGGGGGAGCAATAGTAGCAGCAACTATGATAATAGTAGCAGTAGTGCGAGTTGCATTAGTAGTAACGGTTGTAGTAGTACTAATAGAAGTAGTAGTAGTTGCAGTAGTAGTAGTAGTTTTAGTAGTAGTAGTAGTATTAGTAGTAGTAGTAGTACTCGTAGTGGCAGCAGCAACATCAGCAGTGGAAGAAGTACTAGTAGTAGTAACAGTAGTAGTAGTCGTATATTAGCAGTAGAAGTAGTACTGGTAGTAGTAGTTGTTGAAGTAGCGGTAATACGAGAAGTAGTGATAATTGCTATAGTAGTAGTTGCTTTAGCAGATGTTGTAGTAGTAGTAGAAGTATAAGTAGCAATAGTTATTATAACAGAAGTAGCAGTAGTAGTAGTAGCAATAGCAGTCCTAGTTGTATTCTTAGTAGTAGTAGTACAAGTAGAAAAATTAGTAGTTGTAGGAGTAGTATCTGTAGGACTGGTAGTAGTGGTAGTAGTAGTAGCAGCAGTAGTAGTAAAAGTAGTAGTCATTGCAGTAGAAGCAATCATTCCAATAGCAGTAGAAAAGGTAATAGAAGTAGTAGTGCGCAACCAGTAGTCGTAGTGGCTGTTGTCGTAGTAGCAGAAGTAGTAGCAGTAGTGTAGTACTAGTAGTTGTAGTAGTAGTTATACTAATAGTGAGAGTAGTAGTTGTCGTATTAGAAGTGGTTGCAGTAGCAATGGTAGAAGCAGTAGCAGAAGTAGTAGTAGATGTAGTAGTAGGAGGTGGAGGAGGAAGAGTAGTAGTAGTAGTGATACAAATAGTAGTAATTGTAGGAGCAGTAGAAGTAGTAGTGCTAGTAGTAGTATTAGCAGTAGTAGTTGTAGTAGTAGTAGTAGTAGTAGTTGTTGTTGTAGTTGTTGTTGTAGCAGTAGTAGTAGTCATTGTAGTAATAGTTATTGTTATAGTAGTAGTTTTAGTAGTACTAGTAGCAGTTGTAGTAGTTGTGGTAGCAGTAGTAGTAGTTGCTATTATAGAAGCTGTAGTAGTCGTAGGAGTAGTAGTTGCAGAAGTAGTAGAAGTAGGGGAAGTACTAGTAATTGCTGTAGCAGCAGAGGTAGAAGTAGTAATGGTATTAGTAGTAGAAGGAGTAGTAGTATTAGTATTAACAGAAGGTGTAGTTGTAGTAGCAATACTTCTATCAATAGTAGTAGTAGTAGTAGTAGCAGTAAGCGTAAGAGCTGTAGTAATAGCAATAGTAGTAGCCGTAGTAGCAGCAGTAATAGTAGTCGTAGGAGTAGCAGCAGCATTAATAGTAGTAGGAGTTGTACTAGTAGTGATAGTAGTAGCAGCACTAGAAGTAGAAGTTGTACTAGTAGTAGTAGTAGATGTATTAGTAGCTGCGGTTGTGGTAACAGCAGAAGTAGTAGTACTAGTAGTAGTAGTAGTAGTAGTAGTAGCAGCAGTCGGAGTTGTTATAGTGGTGGTAATAGAAGTTGTAGTAGTAGTAGCAATAATAGTACTAGTAGTACTAGTAGTAGAAGTAGTAGTAGTAGTAGCAGTAGCAGCAGCAGGAGCAATAGCAGTAGTAGTAGTAGTAGTAGTTATAGTAGAAGTAGTATTAGTAGCAGGAATAAGAGTAGTAGTAGTAGTACCAATAGTAGCACCAGTAGTTGTAGCTGTAGTAGTAGTTTCAACAGCAACAGTTGTAGTAGTAGTTGTAGTAGTTGATGTAGTAGCAGGAGTTATTGTAGTGGTAGTATTAAGGAAAATTATTGTTGGAATAGTAGTAGTAGGAGTAGGAGTAGTAGTAGTAGTAGCCGCAGTAGTAGTAGCAACAGTAATAGTGATACTAGTAGATGGAGGAGAAGGAATAGCAGCAGTAGTTGCTGTTGTAGTTCTAGAAGTAGTAGTAGTAGTGGTGGTAGTAGTGATAGAAGTAGTCAGCCGAGTAGTAGTAGACATAGTAGTAGGAGTAGAACTTATTGTAATAGGAGTTTTAGTAGTAGAAGATTGAGTAGTTGTAGTCGTAGTAGGAGTAGTAGAAGTACTAGAAGTACTAGATGTAGTAGTAGTAGTAGCAATATGAGCAGTAGTAGTAGCAATAGTAGTAGTAGAAGCAGTAGCTGTAGTAGCAGCAGTAGTAGTTGAGGTGGTAGTAGCAGTAATAGTAGTTGTAGTAGTAGTAGTAGCAACAGTAGCAGTAGTAGTAGTTGTAGTAGTAATCGTAGTGGTAATAGAAGTAATAGTAGTAATAGTAGGATTAGTAGTAGTAGTAGTAGTAGTAGTAGTAGTAGTAGTAGTAGGTGTAGTAGTAGTAGTAGCTGTGGGAGTTGTAGCAGTAGTAGTAAGTAGTAGCAGTAGTGTTTATAGTAGCAGTAGTAGTAGTACTAGTACTAGTAAAAGTAGTAGTAGTAGTGTTGGTAGCGATAGAAGTAGAAGTAGTAGTAGTTGTTGTAGCAGTTATAGTAGTAGCATTAGTAGTAGTAGCAGATGGAGTAGGAGTAGGATTAGTAGTAGCAGCAGCGGGAGTAGTAGTAGCACTACTGGTAGTAGTAGAAGTAGTGGTAGTAATAATACTAGCAGTGGTAGAAGTAGTAGTAGTAGTAGTAGTAGTAGTAGTAGTAGTAGCTGTAGTGTTAATAGTTATAATTGTGGTTGTGGTAGTAGCAATAGTAGTAGTAGTAGTAGCTATAGTATTTGTAGCAAAATTAGTAGTAGTTGTTGTTGTAGTAGCAGTAGTTGTAGTAGCAATAGTAGTAAAGCAGTAGCAGTAGTAGTAGTAGTAACAACAACAGTAATAGCAACTACAGCAGTAGTAATTATAGTGCTAGTATTAGTTGT
This sequence comes from Trichopus zeylanicus subsp. travancoricus, assembly GCA_005019695.1. Classification (NCBI taxonomy): domain Eukaryota; kingdom Viridiplantae; phylum Streptophyta; class Magnoliopsida; order Dioscoreales; family Dioscoreaceae; genus Trichopus; species Trichopus zeylanicus. Next base: position 9,640 of record RXID01014874.1, on the reverse strand, counting down.
TCTAACTAGATGTAGTAGTAGTAGCAGCAACAATTGTTGCAGTAGTAGTATTAACTGAAGTAGCAGTAGTAGTATAAGTTGTAGTAGTAGCAATTGTACTACTAGTGGTAGTTGTAGTAGAAGCTGATGTAGTAGTAGTAGCAGTAGCAGTATTAGTAGGAGAAGTAACAGGAATATTAGTAGTAGCTGCAACAGCAGTAGAAGTAGTAGCAACAAGAGTAGTAGTTGTAGTGGTGGTTGTAGTAGTAGTAGCAGTAGAGGCAGTAGTTGTAATAGCAGCAGCAGCAGCAGTAGTTGTAATAGCAGTAGCAGTTATTGTAGAAGTAGCGGTAGTAGTCGTAGTAGCCGTAGTAGTAATAGCTGTAGTACTAGTAGCATTTGTATTAGTAGCAGTAGTAGTTACAGCAGTAGTTGTAGTAGTAGTCACAGAAGTAGTAGGCGCAGCAATTATAGTAGTAGTAGCAATAGCCATAGTAACAGTAGTAGCAGTAGTAGCTACACTAGTAGTGGTAGTAGCATCAGTAGTAGTGGTAGCAGCAGCAGTACTAGAAGTAGTAGTAGCTTTAGTAGTAGTAGTAACAAAAGTAGTACTAGTTGGAGAATTAGTATCGGTAGCAGTTGTTGAAGCAAAAGTAGTAGTAGTAGTAGGAGAATTAGTAGCAGTAGCAAAAGTTGTACTAGTAGGTGTAGTGGTTGTAGTAGTAGTAGTTGTTGTAGTGGCAGTATTAGTAGAAATTGTTGTTGGAATAGTAGTAGTAGTAGGAGTTGGAGTAGGAGTATTAGTAATAGTAGTAGTAAAAGTAGTAATAGTTGAACTAGTAGTTGGAGTAGTTGTTAGTAGTAATAATTGTTGTTATTGTACTAGTAGTAGAAGTAGTAGCCGTAGCAGTAGTGGAAGTAGTAGTAGGATTAGCAGCAGTAGTAGGAGGAGTAGAGGAGGAGGAGTAGTAGTAGTAGTAGTAGTAGTAGTAGTAGTCGTAGTAGCAGTAGTAGTTGTTGTAATAGCGGTAGTAGTAGTAGTAGTAGCAGTAGCAAAAGTAGTAGTAGTAGTAGTAGTAGTAGTAGTAGTAGTAGTTAAAATAGTAGCAGTAGAAGTAGTAGTAATGGTAGTACCTATAAAAGGAGTTGTAGTAGTAATACTAGTAGTAGCAGTGGTTGTAGTAGTAGTAGTAGAAACAATAGTAGCAATAGTAGTAGGAGTCTAAGTGCACCACTAGGGGAAGTAGTTCTAGTAGTTGCAGTTGTAGAATTAGTTGTAGTAGTAGTAGTCATAGTAGTAGTAGTAGCAGTAGCAGTATTACTAATATTAATTATACAAGTGGGGGCAGTAGTAGTAGTAGTAGTAGTAGTAGTAGTAGTAGTAGTAGTAGTAGTAGTAGTAGTAGTAGTAGTAGTAGTAGTAGTAGTAGTAGTAGTAGTAGTAGTAGTAGAAGAGGGATTTGGAGTAGTAGTAGTAGGAGGAGCAGGAGGAGGAATAGTAGGGGTAGTAGTCAAAGGAGCAGGAGTATGAGTGGTAATAGGTGCAATAGTTGTAGCAATAGTAGTAGTAGAAGGAGTGGCGATAATAGCAGCCACTGGGGTAGTAGGAATAGTTGGCACAGCAGCAGCTACTACAACAGTTATAGCAGTAGTAACAATTGTGGTAATAGTTGTGGTAGGATTAGTAGTTGTAGTAGAAGTAGTAGCAGTTGTAGCAGCTGTACCAATAGTAGTAGAAGTAGCAGTAGTAGTAGTAGTAGCAGCAGAAGTCATAGAACAAGTAGTAGAAGTAGTAGTATTGAAAATAGTAGTAGGAATAGGAGTTGGAGTTGGAGTAGTCGTAGCAAAAGTAGTAGTAGTACTAGTAGTGTTTATCGCAGTATTGGTAGTAGCAGCAGTAGTAGTAGCAGTACCAGTATTACCAGTAGTAGCAATAGTAGTAGTAGTAATAGTTGTAGTAGTAGTAGCAGTAGTTGTAATAGCAAAAGTAGTAGTAGTAGTAGTAGAAATAGTAGTAATAGTAGCAAAAGTAGTAGTAGTAGCAACAGTAGGAGTAGTAGTAATTCTAGTAGCAGAAGTTAGAGAAGGTGTAGTTTAAGGAGTAGGAGTTGGAGTATACGTAGTAGAGGTAGCAGTAGTACTAGAAATTGGAGTTGTAGCAGCAATAATAGTAGTAGTAGTAGTATTAGTAGTTGTAGTAGTATTAGTAGTACTAGGAGTGGCAACTATAGCGCTGCAATAGTAGAAGTTGTTGTAGTAGTAGCAGCAGTGGCAATAGTTATAGTAGTAGCCGCAGGGACACAGTAGTTAGCAGTTTTAGTAGTAGTCGTACTAGTAGAATTAGTTGTACTAATAGTAGTAGTAGTAATACAACATAAGTAGTAGTAGTGGTAATAGAGAAGTAGTTTTCGTTCGTATAGGAATAGGTGTAGGATTAGGGATAGTACTAGGAGTAGTTGTAGTAATTGCAATAGAAGTAGTAGCAGTAGTAATAGTAATAGTAATAGTGGTAGTAGCAGTAGTGGTAGTAGCAGTAGTGGTAGTAGCAGTAGTAGTAGTAGTAGTCATAGTAGTAATCACAATAGTAGGAGTAGTAGCTGTAGTAGTAGTAGTAGTAGTAATTGTAGTAGAGGCAGTAGTAGCAATAGAAGTAGTAATAGTAGTAGTAGTGGTAATAGTTGGTAATAGTAGTAGTACTAGTAGTATTTGTCGCAATAGGTGTTGTAGTAGTAGTACTAGTAGTAGCAATTATAGTAGTAGTAGTAGTATTTGTAGCAATAGGTGTTCTAGTAGTAGTACTAGTAGCAGCAATAGTAGTAGTAGTAGTAGTAGTCGTAGTAGTAGTAGGAATAGTGGAAGTAGTTGTTGTTGTAGTAGTAACACTACTAGTGGTAGTAATAGTAGTAGAAGTTTCAGTATTAGTAGTAATAGTAGTAGAAGTAGTAGTAGTAGGAGTAATAGTAATAGTGGTAGTTCTAGTTGTTGTAGGAGTAGTGGTAGTAGTAGTATTACTAGTAGAAATACTAGAAGAAGTAGTAGTAGTAGTAGTAGTAGTAATAGCAGAAAAATGCGTTATAGTAGTACTAGTAGAAGTAGTAATAGTAGTTGAAGTACTTGTTGCAATAGTAGTAGTAATAGTAGTAGTAGTAGTAGTAGTAGCAGTATTAGTTGTGATAGGTGTCATAGTACTAGTTGTTGTAGTAGAAACAGTAGTAGCAGTAGTATTAGTTGCAGCAGCAGTAGTAGTAGGAGTAGTAGTAGTAATAGTAGTAGTTGTCGTTGTAATAGTTTTAGTAGTTGTCGTAGCAATAGCAGAAGTAGTAGTGGTAGTTGTAGGAGTAGTAGGAGGAGGAGTCGTAGCAGTAGTTATTGTACAAGTACTATTAGTAGTAGTAGGAGGAGGAGGAGGAATTGCACCCGTAGCATCAGCAGCTATAGCAGTTGTTGTAGTAGTAGTAGTTCCACAAGTACTAGGAGTAGTAGTAGTTGTTGTTGTTGTAGTAGTAGTAGTACTAGTACTCGTAGCTATTGTAAAAGTTGTTGTAGTAGTAGTTGTAGTAGTAGTTGTAATAGTGGTAGTATAAGTAGTATTAGTAGTAGTAGTAGTTATTGCAATTAGAGTTGGTGTAGGTGTAGTAGTCGTAGTAGAAGTTGGGGTAGTAGAAGTGGCAATAGCAGTATTAGCTGTAGTAGTAATAATAGTAGTAGCAGTAGTGGTAGTTGCAATTATAGTTGTAGTAGCAGTAGTAAGAGGAGGAGGAGTATTAGTAGCAGCAGCAGTAGTAATAGGAGTAGAAGCAGCGGTAGCAATAGTAGTGGTAATATTAGTAGTAGTAGTAGTAGTTGTTGTTGTTGTTGTATTAGTAGTAATAGGTAGAGTAGTAGTAGTAGTATTAGTAGTAATAGTTATAGTAGTAGTAGTAGTTGTTGTTGTAGCAATAGAAGTAGTAGTAGCAGTAGTAGTAACAGTAGTGGTAGTAGGAGAAATAGTAGTAGTTGCATTTGTAGTAGAAGTAGTATTAGTAGTAGTAGTAGTTGTTGTCGTTATTGTTGTTGTAGTAGTAGTAGTAGTAGAAATAGTAGTAGTAGTAGTAGTACATGTAGCAGTAGGAGTAGTAGTTGTCAAAATAGTAGTAAAAGTAGTAGTAGTTGTAGTACTAGTAATAGTAGTAGTAGTAGTAGTAGTAGCAGCAGCAGCAGCAGTAGTAGTAGTAGTAGCAATAGTAGTTGGAGTAATAACAGATGTAATAGTAGTAATTGGGGTAGTAGTTGCTGTAGTAGTAGTAGTAATAGTAGTGGAAGTACTTCTAGCAATAGTATTAGTAATATTAGTATTAGTAGTAGTAGTGCATTAGTAAGTATAGTGTAGAAGTTTTGTTGTTTGCTATAGTTGTAGTAGTCGTAGTAGCAGCAGTAGTATTAGTTGCAGTAGTAGTAGTAGTATTAGCAGCAGCAGTAGTAGTAGTAGTAATAGTAGTAATAGTAATAGTAGTAGTAGTTATTGTAGTAGTTGTAGTAGTAGTAGCAACAGTAGGAGTAGTAGTAGTGGTAGTTGTAGAAGTAGAAGGAGGAGGAGTCATAAATGTAGTAGTAGTGGTAGAATTATTAGTAGTAGTTCTAGTAGTAATTGGAGTTGCAACCATAGCATCAGCAGCAGTAGTAGTTGTTGTGGCATTAGTAGTCGTACTAGTACTAGTAGTAGTAGTAGCAGTAATAGCAGCAGTAGTTGTAGTAGTAGTAATAGTACTTGTAGTAGTAGTAGAGGTAGTTGTAGTAGTAGTTGTAGTAGTGGTAGTACAAGTAGTAGTAGTAGTAGTATTAGTAGAAGTTGTAGTTGTTGTAATAGGAGTTCGTGTAGGAGTAGGGGTAGTAGTAGGAGCAGGGGAAGTAGTAGTAGTAGTAGTAGTAGTAGTACTAGTTGGAGTTGCAGGAGTAGTTGTTGTTGTAGGAGTAGTAGTAGCGAAGTAGTAGTAGTAGTACTAGTAGTAGTAGCAGTAGTTGCAGTAGTGGTAGTAGTATAAGTAGTATTCGCAATTATAATAGTTGTAGTAGTAATAATAGTAGTAGTAGCAGTAGTAGTACTAGTAGTAGTAGTAATAGTAGTAGAAGTAGTTGTAGCAATAGTAGTAGTAGTATTAGTAGTAATAGGTATGGTAGCTGGTGTAGTTTTTGTAGAAACAGAAGTAGTAATAGTAGTGGCGATAGTAGCAGTTGCATTAGTAGTTGTAGTAGTAGTAGTAGTAGTAGTAGTAATAATATTAGTTGTAATTGTTGTTATAGTAGTAGTAGCACTAGCAGCAGTAGCAGTAGCAGAAGTGGTTGTTGTAGAAGTAGTAGGAGGAGTCGTAGTAATAGTGGAAGTAGTATTCTTAGTAGTAATAGCAGTAGTAATATTGGTAGTAGTAGTAAAAGAAGAAGTAGCAGTAGTAGCCGTAGTAGTAGTAGCTGGAGTAATGGTAGTAGTTGCAGTTGTAGTAGTAATAGCAGGAGTAGTAGTAGTAGTAGTAGTAGTAGCATTAGCAGCAATACTAGTAGCATAAGTAGTTGTAGGAGTAGTTTTTGCAGAAGGAGGTGAAGTAGTAGCAGTAGTTGTAGTAGCAGTGGCACTAGTTGTAGTAGTAGTCATAGTGATAGTATTAGTAGTAGTATTAATGGTAGTAGTAGTAGTAGTAGTAGCAGTAGTAATAGTAGTACTAGGAGTGGTAGTAGTTGTGGTAGTGGTAGTAGTAGTAGGAGTAGTAGCAGCAACAGTAAGAGTAGAAGTAGTAGTAGTAGGAGTAGTAGAAGTAGTAGAAGGAGTAGCTGTTGTAGTTGAGGCTGTAGCAGCAGTAATAGTCGTAGTAGTTGAAGTAGTAGTAGTAGTAGTAGTATGAATTGCAGTAATAGTGCAGCAGTAGTTGTTGTTGTCATTGTAGTAGTAGTGGTAGTAGCAGTTGCGGTTGTAGTTGTAGTAGTAGTAATTGTAGTTGTTATTGTAGTAGTAGGAGCAGGAGTTGTAGTAGTAGTAGAAGTAGCAGCAGCAGCAGCCGAAGCAGTAGTAGTGTTAAAAGTCAGTATAGTAGTAGTAGTAGTACAAGTAGTCGTAGTAGTAGTAGTAATAGTAGTAGTAGTAGTAGTAGTAGTAGTAGTTATAATAGCAGCAGTTGTAGTAGTAGTAAAAGGAGTAATAGTTTTAGAAATAGTCGTGATAGTTGTAGTAGCAGTAGTAGTAATTGTTGTAGTAGTAGTAGTAGTAGTAGTAATAGTAGTATTATAGAAATAGCAGTAGTAGTAGCCGTAGGTGTAGAAGTAGCTGTAGGAGTTGGACCAGGACTAGTAGTAGTAGTAGTAGTATTAGTAGTAGTAGAAGTGCTATTAGTAGTAGTTCTAGCAGTAGTACAAGTAGGAGTAGGAGGAGGAGTTGTAGTAGAAGTAGTTGGAGTAGGAATAGTAGTAGTAGCGGCAGGAGCAAGAGTAGTAGTAGTAGCAATTATAGTAATAGTAGTATTAGTACTAGTAGTAAGGGTAGGAGTTGGAGTAATAGTAATTGGAGTAGTGGTAGTAGTAGTAGTAGTAGGAGTAGTAGTAGTAGTTAGAGTTAGAGTTGGAGTAGTAGAAGTTGTGCTAGTAATAGAAGTAGAAGTTGTAGTAGCAGCTGTAACAGTAGTAGTAGTAGTAGTACTAGCAGTAGTAGTACTTGTTGTTTACTAGTAGTAGTAGTGGTAGTAGTAATAGTAGTAGTAGTGGTAATAGTAGTAACAATAGTAATTGTACTAGTAGTAGGAGTAGTAGTGGTAGCAGTAGTAGAAATAGTAGTAGTAGTCGTAGGAGTAGTAGTAGCTGTAGTGGTTGTAGCAGTCGTACTTGTCGGAGGAGTGGTAGGAGTAGTTGTTGGAGTAGGAGTCACAGCACTAGTTGTAGTAGTAGTAGTACTAGTACTAATAGTAGTAGTATTAGTAGCAGGAGTAGTAGTAGTAGCAGCAATAAAAGTAGTACTAGTACTAGTAGTTTCAATAGTCATTCTAGTAATAGTAGTACTACTACTAGTCGTGGTAGAAGTTGTAGTAGTAGCATTAATAGTAGTACAAGTATTTGTAGTAGTTGTGTAGTAGTAGTAGTAGTAGTAGTAATAGTATTAGTAGTAGTAATAGCAGAAATAATTGTTGTAGTAGTAGCAGTAGAAGTTGTAGAAGTAATACTAATAGTAGAAGTAGCAATACTATTAGTAAGAGTAGTAGTAGTAGTAGGTGTAGTAGAAGTAGTAATAGTAGTAGTAATAGTAGTAGTAGTAGTAGTTATTGTTGCAGTAGTAGTTGGTGTAGTAGTAGTAGTAATAATAGTAATAGTAGTAGTTGTAGGAGCAGCAGCGGTAGTACGAGTAGCTGAAGTAGTTGGTGTAGAAATTGTAGTAGTAGTAGTTGTCATTGTTGTAGTGGTAGTAGTGGAAGTAGTAGTAGTAGTAGCAGCAGCAGTAGTAGTATTAGAAGTTGAAGTAGTAGCAGTAGTTGCAGCAGTAGTGGAAGTAGTAGCAGTAGTGGAAGTAGTAGTGGCAATAGTAGTAGTAGCAGCAGGAGCAGTAGCAGCAGTAGCAGCGGTAGTACTACTACTCCTACTCCTACTTGTGCTACTACTACTACTATTCCTACACCTACTATTATTACCACTTCTCCCACTCCTACTACTACTACCACTTCTAGTGCTATAACTGCGATTATTACTACTTCTACAACTATTCCTACTCTTGCAATTGGTAGTACTACTCCTGCTCCTACTACAGCTACTGCTAATCCTGCTATTGTTGCAGCTGCTACTATAACATCTACTACTGTTGCTGCTACTTCGACTACTACTATTACTACTACTACTACTACTACAAGTCTTAGTACAACAAGTTTTACTACTACTATCACTACTACTACTTTTACTTCTACTACTGCTACTGCTACTAATACGAATACTACTACTACTCTACTACTTCTACTACCAATACTAATACAATTACAACTACTTCTATGACTAATGCTATTACAACTGCTACTACTCCTACTCCTACAACGCCTACTACAACTACTACAACTATTACTCCTACTACTACTGCTGCTGCTGCAACAACCACACATACTCCAACTTGTGCTACTACTATTATAACTACTGATACTAAATTACTACAACTACTACTACTACTACTACTATTTCTACAACTACTGCTACAACAAGAACTACTACTACTACTAATACTACTATTATTACTACTCTTACTACTACTACTGCTACTGCTTCTACAACTACAACTCCTTCCCCCATTGCTACTGCTACTACTACTAGTACTCCTATTACAACCACTACCACTATGGCTATTACTACAACAACTTCTACAACAAGAGCTACTACTACTACTACTTCGACTACTACTTCTACTACTCCTACTACTACTACTACTACTTCGACTACTACTTCTACTACTCCTACTACTACTACTACTAATACTACTACTAACACTACAAATATTCCTTCTTCAACTCCTACTACTATGACTACTATGACTACTACTACTATTATGACTACTGCTACTGCTACTGCTCCTACTACTTCTACTACTACTACTACCACCACTACTACTCCAACTACTACCACTACTACTCCAACTACTACACCTACTACTACTACTTCTCCAACTACTACTCCTACTACTACTACCAGTACTGCTATTACTACTACTGCTGCTACTACTACTACTAAGACTACTAGTATTTCTATTGCTGCTACTTTTATAATCCTACTACTCCTTCTACAACAACTACTGCTACAACTACTACTGCTACTACTGCTCCTACTACTGCTCCTACTACTGCTATCGCTACCACCACTACTGCTAGTACTCCTAATTCTACCACTATTACTACAACTACAACTACTAATATGACTACTACTCTATCTACTACTACTACTTCTACTCCAACTTCAACTGCTACTCCTACTCCTACTACTACTACGAGTACCACTACTCCTATTACTACTAATACTATGCCTACTACTACTACTACTACTACTACTAATACTACTAATACTACTACTATTACTGCAACCACAACTACTACAACTTCTACTACTACTCCTACTCCTACTCCTACTACTGCTATGGCTGCTACTACTACTCCTACTTCAGCTAGTGCTACTACTGCTACTACTACAACTACTACAACTTCAACGACTACACTTACGCCAATTCCTACTTCTACTACTACAACTAACAATAGTATTCTACCACTACTGATGCTGCAACTATCACTACTACTACTACTACAACTACTATTATTTCCACTACTCCTACTACTACTAATGTTGCAACTATCACTACTACTACAACTATTATTATTACTACTACTCCTCCTATTACTACTTCTACTACTATAACTACAAGTGCTACTACTGCTGCTGCTACTACTACAACCACTACTGGAACTACTACTGCTATTACAACTACAACTGCTACTTCTTCTACTATTATACTACTCCTAGTCGTACTCCAACTTTAACTGCTACTTCTACTCCTCCTACTACTACTAGTAGCACTACTCAAACTACTACTGACCCTACTACTACTCTTATACCGACTACTACTACTACTATTACTACTACTACAGCTATTGCTACTACGACTACCACTGTTGCTGCTGCTGCT